>CM069131.1:104071663-104442093 GCA_035221665.1 Okamejei kenojei
TCTTTCACAAGATGAAATACTAAAACATTATTTAGTCTTTGGTGTAAGAAATGCAAGAGAATTTTTTTACAGCAAGACGCCACAAACAGGAAATGCATATGGGTAGTGTTGTAGAGCAGAGGGATCTCGGAGCGCAGGTGCATGGTTCCTTAAAGGTGGAGTCCCAGGTAGATGGGGTGGTCAAAAAAACATTTGGCACATAGGCCTTCATCAGTCAGAATATTGAGTATAGAAGCTGAGACGTCATGTTGCAGTTGTATGAGACATTGGTGAGGCTGTATTTAGAGTATTGTGTTCAGTTCTGGGCACCATATTATAGGAAAGATGTTGTCAAGCTTGAAAGGGTATAGAGAAGATTTACAAGGGTGTTGCCAGGATCTGAGCTACAGGGAATGGTTGAGTAGGCGGGGATCAGAGGACATGGGATTAAGGTGAAGGGGAAAAGATTTAATAGGAATCTGAGGGGTAACATTTCATACAAAGGGTGGTGGTATATGGACCAAGCTGCTAGAGGAGGTAGTTGAGTCAGGGACTATCCCAACATTTAAGAAACAGTTATGGGACAAGTGTAGCAGGGACATGTTGGCCAGTGTGGGCAAGTTTGGCTGAAGGTCTGTTTCTACACTGTATCACTTTATGACTATGAAATTTGAACGTGCATACACGATTATGCCGATCACACTTCTAACTAAGGGACCGGGACCAGGTCCAAGAGCAGTGCCATGTAAATGATCTGAGATGTTGTGCCTATTGCTCAGTTTTTTTTTGTTGCAATTAATGATGGGAAAATTGGCTATTGTTCCAGTATCAGACGTCATCCATCCTCTTATGATTGTCATCCTTCGACACTGCCGTAAATAGATCTGGATGGATATTGGGAAAAGACAATCGGGTGTTGTCTGAAGTGTCCTTACCCGTGGAAAAATTGCTGTCCTTTGCAGTGGAAAAATTGTTGGTACTTCCAAGATGCTTATGTGAATAATATTTACGTGATTGAGGTGAGTGGTCAACGCGAGTCGAACTATACCTTAATTATAAATAATCTGAGTAAGCCAAGGCTCAGTTATATGAATCATCCTTGGAGATAGATGACGTGCCAGAAGAATGGAAGGTGGCTAATGTTGTGTCTCTATTTAATGTTGTGCCTCTATTTAAGGGCTGCAAGGAAAAGCCTGGGAACTAAGCCTAACATTGGTAGGCTAGTTACTGGATAAGGTATGTATGCATTTGGATAGACGGGTTGATTAAGGATGGTTTTACATGAGAGATTATGTCTTACGAATCTGATCGTTTAAAACAAAAGTAACCAGTAAGCTTAATGAGAGCAGATCTGTCGACGTTGTCTACATGGACTTCAGCAAGACATTTGATAAGATTCTGCATCATAGACTGCTCTGGAAGGTTAGATTGCATGTGATCCAGGGAGAGCCAGCTGACTGGAGAGAAATGAATTTGTGAAAGGAAGCAAAGTGTGATGGTGGAAGGTTTGCTTTTTGGACTGGAGACCTGTGACTAGTGGTGTGCCTCAGTGACCGGTGCTGGGCCGTTGTTGTTTGTGGTTTATATCAACGATTTGGATGAAGAATGTAGACGGCATGATTAGTAGGTAGTAGAGAAAAAATGCTGGGGTAACTCAGCAGGTGAGACAGCATCTCTGGAGAGAAGGAATGGGCGATGTTTCGGGTCAATAGACAATAGGTGCAGGAGTAGGCCATTTGGCCCTTCGAGCCAGCACCGCCATTCATTGTGATCATGGCTGATCATCCATAATCACAACCCTGTTCCTGTCTTCTCCCCATATCCCCTGACTCTGCTATCTTTAAGAGCTCTATCTTCAGACCCTTCTTCAGACTGATGTCAGGGGAGGGGATGGAACAAAGATGGAATGTAGGCGGAGACAGTAAGACTAGTGGGAGAACTGGGAAGGGGATTGAGAGAGAAAGCAAGGGCTATCTGAAGTTTGTAGATGACACTAAAGTGGGTGGTATTGCGGATAGTAAAGATGGTTATCAAAAATGACAGCAGGATCTTTATTGGTTGGGCAAGCGAGCTGGGAAACGTTTAGTGGAGTTTAATGCAGATAAGTGTCAGGTGTTGCATTTTGGGAATTAAAACCAGGGCAGGGCCGTCACAGTGCCTGGCAGGGACCTGGGTAGTGTTCTTCAACAGAGCGATCTAGGAATGCGGCTACATCATTCCCTGAAAGTGACATCTCAGGTTGATGGGGTGGTCAAGAAGTCTTTAGGGTACATTGACCTTCATGGGTATTGAAGTTGGGATGTTATGTTATGGTTGTACAACGTATTGATGAGTAGCATTCGAAGTATTGGGTTCAGTTTTAGTTGGGGTCCAGAGGAGGTTTACAAGAATGATTCCAGGAATGAGTAGGTTAACCAATGATGAGCGTTTGTGCCTGTACTCGGTGGAGTTTAGAAGAATGAGGGGGGACCCCATTGAAACATACAGAAGTGTGAAAGGCTTGGATAGAGTGAATGTGGAGAGGATGTTTCCACTAGCGGGAAAGTCTACGACTAGAGGTCATAGCCTGAGAATTAAAGGATGTTCTTTTAGGAAAGAAATGAGGAGAAATGTCTTTAGTCAGAGGGCGGTGGATCTGAGGAACTCTTTGCCACAGAAGGCCGTGGAGGCCAAGTCAGTGGATATTTTTAAGGCAGAGATAGATATATTTTTGATTAGTACAGGTGTCAGAGGATATGGGGAGAAGGCAGGAAAATGGGGTTAGGAGGGTGAGATAGATCACCCATGATTGAATGGCAGAGTAGACTTGATGGGCCAAATGGCCTAATTCCACTCCTATCACTTATGACCTTACTCTGCTATAGGAAGAATGTTGTTAAGTTGGAAGGAGAGCAGACAAAATTAAAACATGTTGCTAGAAGTTGAGAGCCTGAGCTATGGGGAGATTTTGAGCAGGTTAGGACTTTATTACTTGGAGCACAGGAGGTCGAGGGATAATCATAGAGATTTATAAAATAATGAGGGGATAGACATGGTGAATGCACAGTCTTTTACCCAGGCTGGAGAATCGAAAACCAAAGGATGTAGGTTTAAGATGAGGGGAAAGATTTAGTAAGAACCTGAGGGTAACTTGTTCATACAATGGTGGGTATATGGAATGAGCTGCCAGAGGAAGGAGGTGAGGCAGGGGCAATAACAGTATTGAAAGTCAGTTGGACTATGGATAGGAAAGGTTCAGAGGGATATGGGCAGTGGGACAGCGTCGATAGCACATCTTGGTCATAGCACGTTGATCTAAATAGCCCGTTTCTTTGCTCTGTGACTCTAATTGATAGGTGCTGCATTTTGGGTGGTTGAAAGCATACATTTAGAGTCACAGAGTGACAGTGTGGAAACGGGCCCTTTGGCCAAACTTGCACACACCGGCCAACAATGTCCCAGCTACACTGGGCCCACCTGCCTGCGCTTGGTCCATATCCCTCCATATCCGTCCTATCCATGTACCAGTCTAATGCCCCGTCCCACTTAGGAAACCTGAACGGAAAGCTCTGGAGACTTTGCGCCCCACCCAAGGTTTCCGTGTGGTTACTGGAGGTTTTTGTCAGTCTCCCTAATGGTCGAAAGTGGTTTCTGCTTCTTCTATAGAAAATAGAAAAGCGGAATCTACTTTTGACCCTTTGTGTGAAAAAATGACCCCTCGGATTCCTATTAAATTGTTTCCCCTTCACCTTGAACCTATGTTCTCTGGTCCTCGATTCCCATACTCTGGGCAAGAGACTGTGCATCTACCCAATTTAATGGCAAGAACCTTAACAGCATTGATGTCTGGGGGATCCACGTGCATTGCCCGCTAAAAGTGGCAAGACGTGTAAATAGAAAGTTAAAAGGGGATCTTATTGAAACATATAAGATTATTAAGCGTTTGGACACACTCGAGGCAGGAAATATGTTCCCAATGTTGGGGGAGTCCAGGCCATAGTTTAAGAATAAGTGCTAAGCCATTTAGAACCGAGAGGAGGAAAAACTTTTTCTCACAGAGTTGTGAGTATGTGGAATTTTCTGCCTCGGAGGGCAGTGGAGACTGGTTCCCTGGATGCTTTCAAGAGCGAGTTAGATAGAGCTCTTGGTGATAGCGGAGTTAAGGGATATGGAGATAAGGCAAGAATGGAGTATTAATAGTGGATGATCAGCCATGATCACATTGAATGGCCTACTCCTGCACCGATTGTCTATTGTAAAGAAGGTATGTGGTATGCTTGCCTTTATTGGTCATGGCATTAAGTACAAGTTAGAAAGGGTCGAACAATAGCAGTAAGGCTTCATGTTGAATATTGTGTGCAGTACTGGAAGGATGTGAGGCTTTGGAGAGGGCACGGAAAATGTTTACCAGTGTGCTGCCTGGATTAGAGGGTATTAGCTTTAAGGAGTGGTTTGACAAAACTTGACCTATTGTCTCTAGCGTATCAGAGGTTGTGGGGAATACCTGATAGAATTGTGGAATATTATAAGAGATACAGAAAGTCAGACAGTCAGAATCTTTTTACCAGGGTTTAACTGTCACTGACTAGAGGGCATGGCTTTAAGGTGAGAGAGGGCTAATTTAAAGCTGTGAGGGGCAAGTTTTTTTTAAGTCCAGAGATTGGTAGGTGCCTGTATTGTGTAGCTAGGGTGGTTGAAGCAGATATGATAGTGGCTTTGAGGTTTTTAGATGGGTGCATGCTGTTGCAGAGAGTGAATGGATATGGATCTTGCACAGTCGGATGAGATTTGTTTAATTGGGCATCATGTTCGGCACAAAGATTGAGACCAAAGGGCTAGTTCCTGTTCTGTACTGTTCAATGTTTTATGTTCTCTTTGCAGAAATGGCAGAAACAAAGTCTATAAAATTGGAAAGGATGGACATTTTAAATTAAAAATTAAAACAAATATGAAAGTGAAATGTTACTGCACTGTATTGCTGAATTATGTTTTCATTTGTGAATTATTCTGTTTAGTATAATTTTTGTTCGTTCATTTAAGATAATTTATTAGTTGGAGTGAATTTACATTCTGATCTTTGCAGGAAAACTGGAACTACTTTGAATATTTCAGTCTGTCATACAAATATAAGTGTTCAGAAATGCCGCGTTCAAAAGGTGAAGCAGATTATTCATCTGAAATATCGTCAGAGATTGCATATCTTGATGAATTGACCATCTCGCATCGGAGACATCTTGGTGAAAATGATGGCTACCCTGATGCTATTTACATGATTTCGGCCAGCATATTTCAGAACATACATAATGAGAAACCTCTTTCTAGGAGGCTTGTACACTATAACAATCATCCCAAGCCACCTATTCCAAAAATCAAGGATGACAAACTGCAACGTTCAGTGTACGACCTGGCCTTCAGTGCTCTGAAGTGTAAGTAAAACAAATTTTTGTTTAAAAGCAATTGATTAATTTATGAAAAAAGTAGATTGTAAACCATCAGAAAAGATGTTGGTTGGAAATAATAATTAAGGAAAATGTTACAAACAGGAGAATGGAGAATAAATCCAGTCAGGGTGCAACACCCTACATCTATGGAGACTGTTGATTTAACTACAAATCGACGACAGTTTTAGGAGCCTCCATAATATAAGAATAATGTGGTCAAAATGTAGCATGTAATGGACAAGATTAAACAATGTTAATATTAATTGTTTCTTCTTTTGATCTTGGAGAAATGTATAGCTTGATTCTTGAATAAGCAAGTCAAGAGAATATCAAAGTATTCAAAATACAGAATAAACCTGTAACAAAATTACATCCACCATAATAGCACCGGGGATTATTTTTCTCATGGAGATTTAACAAATAGAAAACCTAGTCATATCTGGAAGTTAATGGTTGATGAATCATAAAAATTGAAATCCTAATTGGCTGAACCAATTGAGTTTCTGGTCAAAAGAACTGCTCCAGACAGTGGTGGGGGACCCATTAATGCTAATGACATTGAATATCAATGGTAGTTAGTTAAATATCTTTGCTGGAAATAGCCATTGATATTTTTGTTGCACAAAAGCCATTAATCTAATTTGCCCACATTTTTTCTGAATCTTGCCACATGTTGCCCATGGACCACTTCATTTGCTATTGGGATTGGTATCGGTCTGCTTGATCTTGTAAATCTATAACAAATCTTTACTCTGCTTTGTTGCTCAGAGGAGAACAATACCTTCTCCAGTGTAACGTTGAGCCATTATGACTTGAATAATTCTAGTAATTTTTTTTCGCACTCTCTCGGAGCTTCACATCATTCTTAAAGTGTGACAGGAATAAGGTGTGATACATGTTTATGATGTAACCAATAGTCTATAAATGTTCAACATTGCTTCTCAAACTCGCATCCCATATGGCTTTCTAACCATGCTCTCAATATACTGTCAAGGATTTATCCATATACTGTGTATCCTTGATTTACAAATGTTTCAAAAGCTATATTTTGCGATAAGTAATAGTGCAACACTTTTCTATGCATAGGATTACACTACAATTAAATTTCCTAATGCATTTCAAACGTAGAGTCACAAAGTGATACAGTGTGGAAACAGGTCCTTCGGCCCAACTTGCCCACACCGGCCAACATGTCCCAACTAGTCCCACCTGCCTGCGCTTGGTCCATATCCCTTCCTTAAACGTTGGGATATTCCCAGCCTGAACTACCTCCTCTGGCAGCTCGTTCCATACACACACCACCCTTTGTGTGATAAAGTTACCCCTCGGATTCCTATTTAGTCTTTTCCCCTTCGCCTTGAACCTGTGTCCTCTGGTCCTCCATTCCCCTACTCTGGGCAAGAGACTGTGCATCTACCCGATCTATTTTATGCACCACTATAATATCACCCCTCATCCTCCTGTACTCCAAGGAATAGAGACCAAGCCTTTCCCTATAGCTCAGACCCTCTAGTTCTGGCAACATCCTCGTAAATCTTCTCTGAACCCTTTCATGCTTGACAATATAATAGAAACATAGAAAATCTTTCCTATAACATGGTGCCCAGAACTAAACACAATAATCTAAATGCGGTCCCACCAACGTCTTATACAACTGCAACAAGACCTCCCAACTTCTATACTAAACATCTTGTTCTATGTGTGAATTTGTGATTAATGAAAGATTTAAGAATTTATTTTGTCCTGTCTGACAGACCCTGCATATTTGTCTTGTTCCCAATCTAGTCTGAAACATTGAATCCCCAGAACGATGAGCTGCCAGGCATGTCCCTCGCAAGCACATTTCTCCAATGGCCACAACCTCATAGTCCCAAGTACCGATCCAGGCTCTACGTTCATCTGCTTTCTCCACAATACTCCTTGCATTGTAATAAACACACCAGCCCATCAGCATCACCATACTCTTTATCTCTCCCTGCCTGTCATTCCTTTGAGACTTGCTGGTCCTAACCCCGACCTAGCCCTCACTCGTTCCAATTTCTGACCTACTACTCTGGTTCCCACACCCTTGCCCCTCTAGTTTAAACCCTCCCACGTAGCATTAGCAAGCCTCCTTGCAGGGATATTGGTCCCCCTCCATTCAGATGCAACCCTCTTGTATAAGTCACCTCTGCCCCAGAAGAGATCCCAGTGGTCTAAAGCTCCAAATCCTTGCCCTTGAACCAAAACCTGACCATACATTCATCTGTTTGAATTAGATTTTTTCTTCTCTCACTAACTTTCTCCTGCACAATAGAAAATGGGTGTAGATCGTGCTTTGGTTTCTTCATGGTTTTCTACAGTGGATGCATTTTTTTTGGTGAGTGAATTGAAGGTTACTCCAGATAGCATGGTGATTTTCCATAACCTTTTCACCTTAATCTTTGAGCCATCATCCTGCAATTGTAGAATTCTGCTATTTTAATAAGCAACTTGAGAGTTTTCCACTATCTTTTTGAAACATTTTTTCTTTCTGATATAATTTTTAATTTACCCATGAGCAATTAATGTTTGCCTGTTCTATTAGTTGGATACAGTCTGATACCAGGGCCGAAGATAGGGCTTTAAACAAAATAGTGGAGGAGTGGGGTCAACAAATCGGAAATGTATGGATAAACATAAAGGGAAAGCGTGCAGGAGAGGTTACTGAAGTCTCCAGAGGTAATAGGACAGAAAGTTTAAGAAGGGATAAGAGTTTAAGGTCAGGCAAAATTGGAACTAATGTGAGAAAAGGTGTGGTATATACTGATATAAAGGTGTTTGTTATCTTAGAATGCAGCAGTATACGTAACAAAGTGGATGAGCTGAGAGTGCAGTTAGAAATTGGTAGGTACAATGTTGTGGGCATTGTGGAGACGTGGTTGAAAGATGATCGGAGCTGGGAGTCTAATATCCAAGGTTACACGTCCTATCGAACAGGCAGACAGGTGGGGGGAAGGGTTGGGGTAGCTCTGCTGGTAAGGAATGAAATTCAGTCCTTAGCAAGGGGTGACATAGGATCAGAAGATGTAGAATCCATGTGGGTAGAGCTGATAAACTGCAAGGTTAAAAATACCCTAATGGGAGTTATTTGCAGGCCTCCGAACATTAGCCAGGAGGTCGGGTATAAATGACACCAGGAGATACAATTGGCATGTAAGAAAGGCTATATTAGTCATGGGGGATTTAAATATGCAGGTAGACTTGGAAAATCAGGTTGGTACTGGATCCCAAGAGAAGAATTTGTATAATGACTACAAGATGGTAACTTAGAACAGCTTATAATCAAACCTACTGGGGGGGGGGGAAAGCAATTCTGGAATTGATATTGTGTAATGAACCAGATGTGATTATGGAGCATGAGGTAAAGGATCCCTTACTTAGGAGGGAGTGACTATGATATGATAACATTCAACCTGCAGTTTGAGAGGAAGAGGAAGCATCAGATGTCTCAATATTACTATTGAGTATATGTGACTTTAGGGACATGTGGGAGGAGCTGGCTAAAGTTGATTTGAAAGGGACTCTAGCCGGAATGACGATGGAGTAGCAATGGCAGATGTTTTCGGAAATAATTCAGAAGATGCAGGATCTTTTCGTCCCGAAAAGGAAGAAAGATTCTAAGGGGAGAATGAGGAGACAGTGGCTGACGTGGGAAGTCAAAGACAGCATAAAACTAAAGAAAGCCTTCAATATTTGCAAAGATTAGTGGGAAGCTAGAAGGTTGGGAAACTTTTGCAAAACAAACAAAGAAACTAAAAAGGCAACACGGGGAGAAAAGATGAAATTTGAAGTAAGCTGGCCAATAAGACAAAAGAAGATAGCAAAAATTTCTTCAGGTATATAAATAATACGAGAGAGGTAAGACTTGGACCACTGGAAAATGATGCTCGAGAAGTGAGAATGGGAAATTAAGAAATGGCAGATGAATTGAATGATTATTTTTCAGTCATCACAGCGGAAGACATTAGCAACGTGCGTGAAATTCAAAAGAGTCGGGGGGGCACAGCAAAGGTTAGCGGAGTGACTATATTACCAAGGAGAAGATGCTTGGGAAGGTGAAAGGTCTGAAGGTGGATATGTCACCTGAACCAGATGGACATCACCCCAGAGTTCTGAAAGAGGTGGTGTTAGAGATTGGAGGCAAGAATCATGAATCACTAGAGTCGGGAGTGTTTTAGTTTTAGAGATACAGTGTGGAAATAGGCCCTTTGGCCCACCGCGTCTGCGCCAACCAGCGATCTCCACACACTAACCCTATCCTACACATACTAGGGGCAGTTTACAATTTTACTGATGTTAGTTAACCCACAAACCTCTATGTCTTTGGAGAGTGGGAGAAAACTGGAGTGCCCGGAGAAAACCCACGCAGTTCGCAGGTACAAAGTACAAACTCTGTACAGACAACATTCGTAGTCAGGAACAAACCCAGGTCTCTGGCTCTGTAAGGCAACAACTCTATTTCTGCGCCACAGTGCTGCCCTGAGGTTCCAGAGAATGGAAAATTGTAAATATTACTCCACTGTTCAAAAATAGAGCAAAGCGAAATAAGGGAAACTGGGCCGATTAGCCTGACTTCATTAGTTGATAAAATTTTAGAGTCCATTATAAAGGATGAGGTTTCCAAGTACTTAGAAGCACCTGATAAAAAGTCAGCATAGGTTTGTTAAGGGGAGATCTTGCCTGACAAACCTGTTGGAAATCTTTGAGAAAGTACATAACAGGATAGACAAAGGAGAGTCAGTGGATGTTATTTGCCAGGATTTTCAGACGGCCTTTAAGGTGCTACACTTGAGGCTGCTAAGGAAGATGAGAGCCCATGGTATTAGAGGAAAGATACTAGCGTGGATGTTAAACTGAGTTCTTTTGTCAATCTAAATTCAAGGAACTTGATTCAAACACTTGTTGCTGTTGAAATTGATTCTTTATTCAGCGCTGAGACCAGTCTTTGAACCTTCCGACACAGAGCTAAAAGCTCCGGGGCAGTGCCAAAGAATTAATGACTTTGGTACAAACTCAAGGCATTATATAGGTATTGGACATTTCTGATACAGAGGGTATGACAAACTATTAGCCAACCATCTGAGTCCTTCTGGTGATTTACAACAGCAGCTACATGCGTGCCCCCCCCCTTCTCTGGCCTCATTTTACAACCATTGTTTGCCTGTGGTTTAACTTTGTTTAGAATTATTTTATTTCAACAAAGCAAAACCACAGTAGGCTCAATTATCAAAGACCACTCCTCAAAATATGATACACATATAATACAATGATCACACAAGTCATACAAACAAAACACATTTTCCATACCAAGAAGAAAGATATTTCTATAAATTTAAACAAGGTCGAATGTTTACAATCCTACTTGGACACAATACATTTCATAAATGGTTTCACTACAATTTTACACAATTTAAAACACTATTACCTATGTATTGCAAACATTAATTATATGAGTTTGCCGAATTACACAGCTTGTAAGTTAAATTCAAAACCCACATACACTTCCCAACTCCAAGCATACGTGGGAGTTGTACATCAATGATTTAGATGTGGGAATTGACAGGTTGGGAGAGTGAGCTATGAAGTGGCAGATGGACGATAGCATAGCAAAGTGTGGAGTCATGGCATATTGGTAGTTGGAATAAAGGCGTAGACTATTTTATAAATGGGGAGAGGATTCAAAAATTGGAGGTGCAAACCCACCAGACTTGGGTGTGCTGGTGTAGGATTCCCAAAAAATTAATGTTCAAGTTAAATCATTAGTAAGGAAGGCAAATGCAATTTTAGCATTTATTTCAAGAGGACGAGAATAGAAAAGCAAGGATGTAATGCTGAGGCTTTATAAGGCACTGGTCATTTCGAGTATTTTAAGCAGTTTTTGGTTCCATATCTGAGGAAGGATGTGCTGGCGCAGGAGAAGGTCCAGAAGAGGTTTATGATCGTGGGGTTGGTTGGGTTAACTGACCACCCGGGGCGCTGCACGATTGGCAGCCCCGCCAAGTCTTTTTTTGTCTTTTTATTAATTTTTAGTGTGTGTTAAAAGTTTGTGTAAATGTTCTCGGGTTTGTTTTATGTGGGGGTAGGGGGAGGGGTCGTGGGAGCCTTTTTTTCAGTTTCGTACCTTGCTGGAGATGCGATTAATTTTCGGATCGCATTCTCCGGTAACTCTGCGGCCTACGATTGATGGACCTTGGGCCCCACCACGGGATGTGGACTTACATCGGTGTCGATCCTTTGCCTGGGATCAATCCAACCGCGGCCTGCAGACTTTAATAATGGCTATTAATAATTATGATATAGTTGGGATCACGGAGACATGGCTCCAGGGTGACTAAGGCTGGGAGCTGAACATCCAGGGATATTCAATATTCAGGAAGGATAGACAGAGAGGAAAAGGAGGTGGGGTAGCGTTGCTGGTTAGAGAGGAGATTAACGCAATAGAAAGGAATGACATTAGCTTGGAGGATGTGGAATCGATATGGGTGGAGCTGCGAAACACCAAGGGGAAGAAAATGCTAGTGGGTGTTGTGTACAGGCCACCTAACTGTAGTAGTGGAGTTGGAGATGGCACAAACAGGAAATTAGAAATGCGTGCAACGAAGGTAAAACCGTTATAATGGGTGACTTCAATCTACATATAGATTGGGTGAATCAAATTGGCAGGGGTGCTGAGGAAGAGGATTTCTTGGAATGTATGCGGGATAGTTTTCTAAACCAACATGTGGAGGAACCAACGAGAGAAGAGGCTATTCTAGACTGGATATTGAGTAATGAGGAAGGGTTAGTTAGCAGCCTTGTTGTACGTGGCCCCTTGGGCAAGAGTGACCATAATATGGTTGAGTTCTTCATTAGGATGGAGAGTGACATTGTTAATTCAGAAACACGGGTCCTGAACTTAAAGAAAGGTAACTTTGAGGGTATGAGATGTGGATTGGCCAAGATGGACTGGCAATTGATTCTTGAAGGGTTTACGGTGGATATGCAATGGAAGGCATTTAAAGACTGCATGGATGAACTACAACAATTGTTCATCCCAGTATGGCAAAAGAATAAATCGGGGAAGGTGGCGCATCCATGGATAACAAGGGAAATCGGGGATAGTTTCAAAGAAAAAGATGAAGCGTACAAATTAGCTAGAAAAAGCAGCCTACCAGGGGACTGGGAGAAATTCAGAGGCCAACAGAGGAGGACAAAGGGCTTAATTAGGAAAGGGAAAATGGAGTATGAAAGAAAACTGGCAGGAAACATAAAAACTGACTGCAAAAGTTTTTATCGATATGTGAAGCGCAAAAGATTAGTTAAAACAAATGTAGGTCCCTTGCAGTCAGAAATGGGTGAATTGATCATGGGGAACAAGGACATAGCAAACCAATTGAATAACTACTTTGGTTCTGTCTTCACTAAGGAAGACATAAATAATTTGCCGGAAATAGCAGGGGATCGCGGGTCAAATGAGATGGAGGAAATGAGTGAAATCCAGGTTAGCCGGAAAGTGGTGTTGGGTAAATTGAATGGATTAAAGGCCGATAAATCCCCAGGGCCAGATAGGCTGCATCCCAAGGTAGTAGCCCCAGAAATAGCAGATGCCTTAGTGATAATTTTTCAAAACTCTTTAGATTCTGGAGTAGTTCCTGAAGATTGGAGGGTAGCTAATGTAACCCCACTTTTTAAAAAGGGAGGGAGAGAGAAAACGGGGAAAACGGAGACCAGTTAGTCTAACATCGGTAGTGGGGAAACTGCTAGAGTCAATTATTAAAGATGGGATAGCAGCGCATTTGGAAAGTGGTGAAATCATTGGACAAAGTCAGCATGGATTTACGAAGGGTAAATCATGTCTGACGAATCTTATTGAATTTTTTGAGGATGTAACTAGTAGAGTGGATAAGGTAGAAGCAGTGGATGTGTTGTATCTGGACTTTCAGAAGGCTTTCGACAAGGTCCCACACAAGAGATTGGTATACAAACTTAAAGCACACGGTATTGGTGGTTCAGTATTGATGTGGATAGATAACTGGCTGGCAGACAGGAAGCAAAGAGTAGGAGTGAACGGGTCCTTTTCAGGATGGCAGACAGTGACTAGTAGGGTGCCGCAAGGCTCAGTGCTGGGACCCCAGCTATTTACAATATACATTAATGATTTGGACGAGGGAATTAAATGCAACATCTCGAAGTTTGCGGATGACATGAAGCTGGGAGGCAGTGTTAGCTGTGAGGAGGATGCTAGGAGGCTGCAGGATGACTTGGATAGACTGGGTGAGTGGGCAAATGCATGGCAGATGCAGTATAATGTGGATAAATGTGAGGTTATCCACTTTGGTGGCAAAAACAGGAAGGTAGACTATTATTTGAATGGTGACCAATTGGGAAAAGGGGAGATGCAGCGAGACCTGGGTGTCATGGTACACCAGTCATTGAAAGTAGGCATGCAGGTGTAGCAGGCTGTGAAGAAAGCGAATAGTATGTTGTCATTCATAGCAAAAGGATTTGAGTACAAGAGCAGGGAGGTTCTACTGCAGTTGTACAGGGTCTTGGTGAGGCCACACCTGGTGTGTTGCGTACAGTTTTGGTCTCCTAATCTGAGGAAAGACTTTCTTGCCATAGAGGGAGTACAGAGAAGGTTCACCAGACTGATTCCTGGGATGGCACGACTTCCATATGAAGAAAGACTGGATAGACTTGGCTTGTACTCGCTGGAATTTAGAAGATTGAGGGGTGATCTCATAGAGACTTACAAAATTCTTTAGGGGTTGGACAGGCTAGATGCAGGAAGATTGTTCCCGATGTTGGGGAAGTCCAGGACAAGGGGTCACAGTTTAAGGATAAGGGGGAAGTCTTTTAGGACTGAAATGAGAAAATCGTTTTTCACACAGAGAGTGGTGAATCTGTGGAATTCTCTGCCACAGAAGGTAGTTGAGGCCAGTTTGTTGGCCATATTTAAGAGGGAGTTGGATGTGGCCCTTGTGGCTGAAGGGATCAGGGGGTATGGAGAGAAGGCAGGTACAGGATACTGAGTTGGATGATCAGCCATGATCATATTGAATGGCGGTGCAGGCTCGAAGGGCCAATGGCCTGCTCCTGCACCTAATTTCTATGTTTCTATGTTTACATCGGAAGTCCGCAGTCTCGGGAGCTCCAACGTCGCGGAAGGTTCGACCAGCCCCGACGCGGGGTTCGATCATCCGGCGCGGGGGAGCTGACATCACCCCCCCGATGCAGGAGCTGATCACCTCGACGCGGAGGGCCCGTTGCCAGCTACTGCAGTCAAGATCATCCCATAACAGAGGGCTCGAGGACCCCGACTGCGGGAGAGCGAAGGGATGAGATTGAACAATTTTTTGCCTTCCATCACTGTGATGGATGTTTATGTTAAAATGTGTTTTCTGTGTTCCGTTGCTTTTAATTTGTATGACTGACTTGGCAAATGCAATTCCTCGTGTGCTGCAAAACGTACTTGGCTAATTATGTATTTTTGTTATTGTATTATTGTATGATGAGCGTTTGACAGCATTGGGCCTGTACTCATGGAGTTTAGAAAGATGACGTGGTCCTCATTAAAACTTTCTGAAAGGCCTGGTTGGAGTGGAAGTGGAGAGGATGTTTCTACTAGTGAGATAGTCTAGGACTAGGTAGCATAGCCTCAGAATAAAAGGACGTATCTTTAGAAAGGAGATCCTGCAACACGAGTTTAGAGAGTTCGGAAGAAGACTGAAAAGCAGGACTTCTAGGGTAGTTATATCTGGATTGCTTCCAGTTACTCGTGCTAGTGAGGGCAGGAACAGGGAGATGGGGGATCTGAATTTGTGGCTGGGAGGCTGGTATAGGGAGCAGGGATTTAGCTTTATAGACCACTGGGGTCTCTTCTGGGGTAGGGGTGACCTGTACAAAAGGGACGGTTTACACCTTAACTGGAGGGGGACCAACGTTTTGGCCAACGGGATTAGTGGGCAAAATTAGGGCACATGGTATTGGGGGTAGAGTGCTGACATTGATTTTAAAAAAATTGGTTAGCAGACAGGAAACAAAGAGTAGGGATTAACGGATCTTTTTCAGAATGGCAGGCAGTGACTAGAGGGGTACCGCAAGGCTCGGTGCTGGGACCGCAGCTATTTACAATATACAGCAATGATTTAGATGAAGGGATTCAAAATAACATTAGCAAATTTGCAGATGACACAAAGCTGGGTGGCAGTGTGAACTGTGAGAAGGATGGTACGAGAATGCAGGGTGACTTGGACCGGTTGGGTGAGTGGGCAGATGCATGGCAGATGCAGTTTAATGTGGGTCAATGTGAGGTTATTTTGCCTCACAAAATAACAACAAGGCAGATTATTATCTAAATGGTGTCAAGTTGGCAAAAGAGGAAGTACAATGTGATCTGGGGGTCCTTGTTCATCAGTCAATGAAAGTAAGCATGCAGGTAATCAGACAGTAAAGAAAGCGAATGGCATGTTGGCCTTCATGACAAGAGGAGTTGAGTATAGGAGCAAAGAGGTCCTTCTGCAGTTGTACAGGGCCCTAGCAAGACCACACCTGGAGTATTGTGTGCAGTTTTGGTCTCCAAATTTGAGGAGGACATTCTTGCTGTTGAGAGAGTGCAGCTTAGGTTCAGAAGTTTAATTCCTGGGATGGCTGGACTGTCATATGCTGAGAGAATGGAGCAGCTGGAATTTAGAAGGATGAGAGGTTTATTGAAACGTATAAGATTATTAAGTGGTTTGGATACATTAGAGGCAGGAAACGTGTTCCTGATGTTAGGTGGAGTCCAGAACCAGGGGCCACAGTTTAAGAATAAGGAGGAAGCCATTTAGAACAGAGATGAGGAAACACTTTTTCACACAGAGTTGTGAGTTTGTGGAATTCTCTGCCTCTGTGGGCAGTGGAGGCTGGGTCTCTGGATACTTTCAAGAGAGCTAGATATGGCTCTTGTACAGTGGCTTGCAAAAGTATTCATACCCCGTGAACTTTTCCACATTTTGTCACGTTACAACCACAAACGTATATGTATTTTATTACGATTTTATGTGATAGACCAACACAAAGTGGCACATAATTGTGAAGTGGAAGGAAAATGCTACATGGTTTCCAAATCTTTTTACAAATAAAAAACTGCAAAGTGTGGCGTGCAAAAGTATTCAGCCCCCTTTACTCTGATACCCCTAAATAAAATCCAGTGCAACCAATTGCCTTCAGAAGTCACCTAATTAGTAAATAGAGTCCACTTGTGTGTAATCTAATCTCAGTATAAATACAGCTGTTCTCTGAAGGCCTCAGAGGTTTGTTAGAGAACATTAGTGAACAAACAATGTTCCTTGGGCATCATGAAGCCCAAGGAACACACCAGACAGGTCAGGGATAAAGTTGTGGAGAAGTTTAAAGCAGGGTTAGGTTATAAAAAAAAAAATCCCAAGCTTTGAACATCTCACGGAGCACTGTTCAATCCATCATCCGAAAATGGAAAGAGTATGGCATAACTGCAAACCTACCAAGACATGGCCGTCCACCTAAACTGACAGGCCGGGCAAGGAGAGCATTGATCAGAGAAGGAGCCAAGAGGCCCATGGTAACTCTGGAGGAGCTGCAGAGATCCACAGCTCAGGTGGGAGATTCAGTCCACAGGACAACTATTAGTCATGCACTCCACAAATCTGGTCTTTATGGAAGTGGCAAGAAGAAAGCCATTGTTGAAACAAAGCCATAAGAAGTCCCGTTTGCAGTTTGCCACAAGCCATGTGGGGGACACAGCAAACATGTGGAGAAAGGTGCTCTGGTCTGATGAGACCAAAATTGAAGTTTTTGGTATAAATGCAAAACGCTCTGTGTGGTGGAAAACTAACACTGCACATCACCCTGAACACACCATCCCCACTGTGAAACATGGTGGTGGCAGCATCATGCTGTGGGGATGCTTTTCTTCAGCAGGGACAGGGAAGCTGGTCAGAGTTGATGGGAAGATGGATGGAGCCAAATACAGGGCAATCTTGGAAGAAAGCCTGTTAGAGTCTGCAAAAGACTTGAGACTGGGGCGGAGGTTCACCTTCCAGCAGGACAACAACCCTAAACATGCAGCCAGAGCTACAATGGAATGGTTTAGATCAAAGCATATTCATGTGTTAGAATGGACCAGTCAAAGTCCAGACCTAAATCCAATTGAGAATCTCTGGCAAGACTTGACAATTGCTGTTCACAGACGCTCTCCATCCAATCCGACTGAGCTTGAGCTATTTTGCAAAGAAGAATGGGCAAAAATTTCAGTCTCTAGATGTGCAAAGCTTGTAGAGACATACCCCAAAAGACTTGCAGCTGTAATTGCAGCGAAAGGTGGTTCTACAAAGTATTGACTCAGGGGGGCTGAATACTTTTGCATGCCACACTTTTCAGTTTTGTATTTGTAATAAAATTTGGAAACCGTGTATCATTTTCCTTCCACTTCACAATTATGCACCACTTTGTGTTGGTCTATCACATAAAATCCCAATAAAATACATTTACGTTTGTGTGACAAAATGTGGAAAAGTTCAAGGGGTATGAATACTTTTGCAAGCCACTGTAGATAGTGGAGTCAGGGGATATGGGGAGAAGGCAGGGATGGCGTACTGATTGTGGATGATCAGCCATGATCACATTGAATGGCAGTGCTGGCTTGATGAGCGGAATGGCCTACTCCTGCACCTATTGTTTATTGTCTATTGCGATGAGGCGGAATTTATTTAGTCAGATGGTGAATCTGTGGAATTCATTGCCACAGATGGTTGTGAAGGCCAAGTCATTGGGTATTTTTAAGTTGGAAATTGACTGTTTCTTGATGGGGTTATAGGGAAAAGGCTGGAGAATGGATTTGAGAGGGAAAGATAGATCAGCCATGAGAGAATGGCGGAATAGATTTGATTGGTTGAATGGCCTTATTCTGTTCTTATGACATGATGTCTTGGATTTATCTTTTCCATGCTATGTACTGTATTGTGTATCTGTAAGGCCACCTTGTGAAGGTAGAAAAGCTCAAAGGATTCTCCTGACTATCCTGTGATCCGATACTGTGAGTCAGTTTTGTTGGTCTTCTTTGTATTTTGTTTGACATTTTAAATGTTTTTCTTGTTTCTCAGCAACCAGCTACTAACTGCATCACACAGAATGTGACCACTAAAGCTCTATTCATTTAATCATAATAGAATGTAGTAGAAATTCACTGGAAATTTTAACATTTTAATTGTTGTTTTGCTGCTCCACTGTAATTGGTTGAGCTTCCATTCCTGCAAAAAAACATTTAATTATATGTAGTCATTCCTTGTCCATCACTTGTGTAATACTTGGATTGTTCTTTAAACTTTCTTTCCTGTCTGAGGAATTTCATACTTGCAATGACAAATAGTTGATGCAGGCATAACCTGTTAGGTATGTATTTTGTAACACAAGAAATTGGAGAAGGCAATTTTGTTCAATCAGATCATTGCTGATCTGATCTGATCTTGAACTCTCCTGCCTGATCCCCATAATTCCCTTGTAGTGCAAAATATATCCAAATCATCCTTGAATATGCTTAATCACTCAGCCTCCATTATTATTCTAAAATGGAGTATATTAAAGATTTATAACCCAGCAGATGAAATTCCTATTCATCTTTAGTTTAAGTTGCCAATTGTTTAGTTTGAAATTAAGCTCAGAA
Source organism: Okamejei kenojei (assembly GCA_035221665.1). NCBI lineage: Eukaryota > Metazoa > Chordata > Chondrichthyes > Rajiformes > Rajidae > Okamejei > Okamejei kenojei. The sequence continues at coordinate 104,090,744 of CM069131.1, forward strand.
GGTGAACCCTGTTGCCAATCTCTGTATCTGCCCTGTCAAAATCCCTTGCAATTTTTGGATTTTGTTAAATCGACTCCAACCTCCCACTTTTCACTGTAATCCAGGGCACGTGACAATAAATCAAACTAAATATTCTAAATTCCTAAACTTCTCATTTGTTGCTCCTCATACAACACATTCTTTGCAGGAATCAATCCATTGAATCTGTTCTCGAGGAGAAGGAGATCAGAAATATGTTTTGCACTCATGAATTGTCTTACAAATGCTCTGCGATGTTGAAGCAAAACTTTCATGCTTTTCAACTCTGCCTTGCAACGACGGGCAATATTTCTGTTCGCCCTCCTAACTCTCAATTTTTTATTTACTTTTATTTTTTACTTTTTATTTACTTTTTTTAGTGAAGAAAGAGGACATTTGGCCTATCCATTCTATGTTGTCTCCCATCAGTCCCATTCTGCCATTTGTATCCATTCTCTTTCAATGTCCACTCTACTCTTCCCCCACCCCTCCTGCCCCTGTTCCTCTGCCACCCAGCCACAGTAAGAACAATCTACAATTAATCCATCAACATGTTATTTGAACTTGCTGTACTACATGCTAACTTTCTGTCACACCTTGTTCCCTCTGTAATGCCTCTTCATTTAAACCACATACAGCTTATCTATTCTTCCAACCAATATGGATCACCTCACATTCACTACATCTGCCATTAGAAATTGAAATGGTAGGCCTTCAACCCTATGTGAATGCTTCGCCATGATAATGGCTAATCTTTAAATTCAGTGTTATTTTCCTTCAGTGTTCCTGAGTGATCATGGTTTTGCTCATATTTAACATATCTATGTTTCTTTGTAATCTCTTCATCTTGAAAACCTTTCAGAGAATTTGGCCAAGAACACTTCATCCTTTCATGCAACTTGGAGTAAAATATACGTAGTTGAGAGCCTAGGTCTAATCCTTTTGATATTCTACTGGTTATAGTTTGCCGAATTCAAAACATACCCCTTACTGCAACTCTAAATTAGCTAATGTTCTATCTATGCAAATAAATTGCAGTCAAATGTTCTTGTGCACTAACTTTTTATGTGGCATTTTTTTGAACATCTCTGAAATCCAAATATACCTTCATAATCTTTATTTGAAATTTATGAAATATCCTAAAATGTCTGCTTATCTGGTCTTGGTTTTCAACCTATTTTCCAAGCCAATTCAAATTCTGCCTTTACACCTTTGTAATTGCTTTTAAGTTTAAGACACTAGTTTCATACCGTTCTCTCTGGACTAGATATGTGAAGATATTTAGAGACTCCATAGCAATTGTTTTAGTATATAGGCTATAGGAGACTGATACTTGGTATTCTTACAATGGAAAAAGCACCTGATTCAATTCATTCTCAGGAATCACCAAAAAAAGCATGACTGACCTGCTGCGTTACTCCAGCACTTTGTCCTTTGTTCAGTTCATTGTCATTGGACACATGAAGATTCAGTAGCAGTAAATATCCCATGTGTACATCTTTGTGTAAAGTTTTGTGTGTGCTACTTCAGGCATGAGGCAAATCAGAATAAAATCTATACCCCTCCGATCCAAACTAGCAAATCGATTGAATATTTCCCTTCCCTCTTCTCTCCTAACACAATTGAGAATAATTTCATTATTTTTCCTTTCTCTATCAATCTATTGCCATTAATGGTATTGACAAGTCTTGAACATTTAGGTAAGTCTTGAACATTTAGAATAAGATATCTTCGACCTGAGTACGAACATTTTGGAGAAAATCCTGATCAGATTGCCCTCAAGATCCAATTCTGTATTGAAGTTTCTTGAGAAATATTTGCAAATGCTTGTCTTTCTCGTTGTGAAAGGCATAAATCAACCTTGAATAGCTCTACGGTGCCGATAACCTATCTAAATTTGATTTGTCTACATCATACCACCTTTTGAACTCTTTTGAACTCTTTTGAACTTGTGGATTATTGTTCTTGTTCAGCATAGCTACAGTAAATATTGATTGGTTGGTAGTGTGGGAAATGATGAAGGGAGCTTATCTTTTGAACACTCCCTGCCTATGAATTAAATGTCAAACATGCTAACAAGATTAAAATTTTATCAGATGCTTGGACATTTTCCTGATGCGTTAACAATAATGCCAGACGGTGAGAATAGTTTTATGGATGTCTAAATGAGGTAATAAAACATTGATTGTCAGCGATATTATAGATATCATTTTCGGTAGTGAGCTGATTAATATAGATATATTTATTAATTTATCTTTTATTATGATACTTGAAAAATGATTTGTAATTAGCACAGTCTTCAACCAAAGCCTATTATGTACAGATCTCTACTATATTCAATCTACAATAGTAATTGGAACTAGCCACTGTATATAATTCAAATTAGATCTATATTTCTATATGTGAGGTTTACGTTTTCAATAAGATATTTACATGTGAAGAAAAAACTGTAAGAAAAAAATGTAACTTTTGTGATTTTTTTTCCCCCCAAATATAACTCCAAGATTTAACTTCCTAAATAAATACTAAATTGTAATTTAAATATTTTTCAGAATTGTGGTGAGTTGACTTAGATAGTGCCAATACATCATAATAAATTTGTTGGAGGACTGCTGAGTTACTCCAGCTTTTTGCATCTCTAATAAATTTGTTTGTCACTGTTTCCCTTTCAACAGATCAAGAAATCTTAGAAGAAATATTGATAAACAGTTCTTTTTATCCATCTGAGTCAGTTGTAAGTAACCATTTTATTCAAAATAAAGACATGCTTCCTAACTTTTAATTTGAATGTTTGAGGCCTATTCAAACTTTTTTTTGGTCACTTGTTAAAATATCTCCAGTTCCAGATAGCCTAGTTGGTACAGGATATTTAGTGTTTTGCGCAGGCCATACATGCCAAAATAATTTATGGTCAGTGTTGAATTGGTGAGGCAACAGCTTTGTTACTCCAATTAACTGAGAGGGAGGGTGGGTAGTTGCATTAGCATTGATTAGATATCGGTTTTAGCTCAGCATGTTGTTGGCCAATCAAATGTAGAGATCGCAGTTTAGAATCAAAGCCAGCTTGAACTAGATATCATTGGATAATGAACCATTCTTACTGGTGAAGGGAAAAAGGATTAGCAGACGTCATATTTTCCCCAAAAAGTAATATAATTTTGATTTATTGTATCTACTTTCAACTGTGCTGTTATGTTCTCCCAGTGACATACTAATAGTCTAAAATGCTTTAAGAATCAACATTCTATTTTTCAATTTATTCTCACTTTTCTGGTTCTTAAGGTGATTGATTTGAAATGTTCTCCCTGGATTTCATTTGCATGGTATGCTAAGCATTTTTAGCACTTTCTGGATTCATTTTCATTTTTAATATCAGCAATGTTTTTGATTTTCAATGGAAGTAGTTAATGGCTTCAATTTGCACATTTCATTAATAAGGTAAACATAATAGCTATCCTAACTAAATATTTTGTTCTGATATCTGCAGAAAAATATTGGGCCCAAAAGTAAGTTAGAAAATGATCAAGAGAATAATATTAATGCAGAGCACCATCATTAATTATGACATAATGGTTTGAAGCAGGTTTAGCATACTTTCTCTCCTACTGAATTATGTTGCTCTAGACATAAACTCTAGTGTTTGATTTGCTTTCTTTATGGCACTTGTTAATTTGTGGCATAATTCTTGGTGATTGGTGTATTTGTACTTTGTGATCTTTATTTCCCTACCCCACCTAGATTAAGTATCTTCCAAGAAATGAGTAACCAATAACTCCAAGCATCATAGGGTAGTTAGTTTTGATAAATGAACTTGCATCACCTCATCTCCACGGAGGAGCAGATGCTTCCTGTAACTCAAATGTCTTGGGCTGACAACAGAGCAAAAACCCTTGAAAATGGTGGTATCCCCAACAATTTAAACCTTCACGAATTCCACTTTCCCCTCAGAATAGCTTAGTTTGGGTTTGTGTGCATCCTGTGGTGTTGGCATTCATTTTTTCCCAACAACCACCCATCTTGCTCCCCACCACACTCCCACTGAATTTTCTTCCTATACACCATACCTGTGATTTTTACTTGCTTTTCTATAGAATACTACAGGCGAGTGGAGGAGAGTGGTGCAGGTGCCAAAAGGAACTTAAATTGCATGCAATCCCATGCTTGAACCCAAACACACTTGAGATCTGCATGTTATGAATGTCACATTGCAGGGCCACGATGTGAGATATGCAATGTGCTCACAATCACTACTCAGAGACTAAATCGTGGAAGCAAGAGATTCTTTATTTGCGAGTCTGCAGAGTCGGGTGCCTCTCCAAGTTGAGACACACCGGTCAGAAGGGTAAACCCCCTTTATACACACAATTCTACATCCAACCTCCCCTCCTTTGACCCCCTCCAATCAGACACTGAGGTGCACAATCTGTAGGTACGTCCCCCCCAGTACCTCCCACATCATACATCGCATGTCCAGACATGTGCATGGTAATGAGCAGTTTCTTGACCAAGGGGTGTGTTGTAATATTCATTTATTTTATTAAGTTATCTATGGCCTGCCCTAGTTTTACCCACCTCCAGCTGAACTCTCTCAGTTCTCCTATATCAGCACTAAAGCTAAGCTATAGTGACAAGGGTCCCATCTATCACGCCCTTCTACTGATAGTGGTCTATCTACATCACTCCCTTCTACCGCTATACAATGCTATCAATTCTTACTCAAGGACTGCTCTGGTAACTTTTATACACAGTTGTGTCAGAACCCTCTCCCTGGCCTCTATCGGTTTGAATCCTCTTTAAAGCCCCTTACAATAGTGGGGTTTAATCACTTTATCCCTCACAATGATTTGGCCCCTGGTGCAATATGCACTGTTGCAGTAATAGTAGAAATTAGTTACCCAAATTGTTCTTCTGGGTTTTGTCAAAATTGGCTGTAACCTTTTTTGCTTTAGCATTTTTTCCTGCACCTTTTACTTCATTCATTACCTTTTAAAATTCAACATAATACCAAATATTGGATTTGAATAACATGCAGTGAGGTTGACGTGATGTAAGGTTAGATGTTAAAGTCCTAAATAGCAGACAGATCTGAGAAGCCAAAGGGATCCAAGGGGAAGTAAGTCCACAATTAGGTCAGCAGCAGAGAGCAATGGTTAATGTTTCGAGTTAGTGATTCGCTGAGCGATTGTGTAGGGCTCTTTACTAGGTTCTGTTGCTTTTTATGCCTTAATGACGTTTGCAGATGATACTAAAATAGATAGTGAGGGAGAAAGAAAGGTTGTAAAGTGTAGGAAGATATCAGTGAATTGTTTGGGTGGGCAAAAGAATGGAAAATAGAATTCAATTGAAATATTAGGCAAATACATTTCAAAGGGGCAAATAAGGCAAGGAAGCACAAAATAAGTAGTATGATATGCGAGTTGTACAGAGCGATTTGGAGTGTGTGCAGAAGGAGGAGGTGGCCTGAAGATAGTGATGGGGCTTGCTTAACGTGGGTCCCAGCCCGAAGCAGTCCCAGCCCGAGGCAATTCCATTAAAATTTAATTATTTTGGCCAAGTGCATAATGATGGATCCACATGTTCTAATATCAACAATGCTCCCGCAGAGGATGTGTCTTTTTAAATTTTCAGAATAATGTAAATATCAGAATATTGAAAATGTCCATTTTTTATTCTATTGTGCTGAATTAACAATGTCACACAGTGATTCTTCTTAGCACAAATAATTTAGACCTATCCCTCTATCGTTGCTGAACGCTTTGGTTTTCCTGGCAGACTTTTTTCTGTCTCTCCATTTTAAAATCACATTGTATTCATTCATTCCTAACTTTCTTGCTTCTTACTTCAATCATTAATCAAATTTATGTATTTTATAGAAACAAGGAACTGCAGATACCGTTTAACAAAAAAAGACAAAATGGGGGAGTAACTCAGCGGGTCAGGCAGCATCTCTGTAGAACATGGATAGATGTATTTTTCCTTGTAAGACTTTTAATGAATTGCCCAAAAACATTATTTTGGGTTAATGTTCAATTTTACAACAATTTAACTCTCTTCCCTTCCCATCCCTAATCCAGAGCTACTGATGATTTAGATAAATCCATTAGGATTCTAATCTAGGTTCTAGACTGGCTGATCGCAATTTCATGCATGATATGTTAGTTATATCAATATCGTACATAAGGGTTTAGAACTGGAAAATTCTAAATGTTCTGTTCATCGATTTTAACCAATGCAGAAAACTATTTTGTTTATGGACATAAACAGAACATGTTTGGGCATGTTGTTGTAGGTGTGGCAAAGAGAAGTGAACTTTGTTGCGGAGATAGATGGATACAGGGTTTTTAAACTTAAACACAAAGGTTTCTTTCATACATTTCTTATTGTCACCATATACACCTGTTGAAAAATGTTTTAAGCTTATACAAATATTTTGATAAATTACCAATGGAATATTCATTCATGTAGATTGAAAATAAGAGTCTAAAGCTAATAAGAAAACATTTTTTAAATTTTACAATGCTGATATTTGGTAAAATGTTCCCTGATCTGCAAAATAGATTTTTTTTTTAAAATATGAACCTTCAGGTCGATTCCAAACAATAAATTAGACATTGAGTTGTTTCATCCAATAGTCAATGGCACTTTATTATCACATGTACCTAGAAACGGTGAATTTATTTCCCATACAAATCTGTAGAATCATACTGTACAAAAGGGAAATCATGCATAACTACACAAGTTCAACAATTGTAGTGTAAGAATAGCAGACTTCGCTGAGGCAGTATACAAAGAGTTGTCATATTTATGGCACCAACTTGTACCTTAAGTTTCAAATTCTTAAAAGTATAGATTTTATCTTGGCCTCAAAAGCCTGTTGTCCTGGTGGTGGCATTGAAGGTGGTGTTGCAGGTAGCTTGGCGATGCTGTTGATGTCCTCCACTACTGCAAGCCGTGTCTGATCTACAAGCTCGACTTTGGGAGGCCTCTAGCTTCCCCTGGTCCATGCGATCCCTGGGCTGCTGCAGGGCCTCCAGCAGCCCCCTCCGCTGACACCTAAACCCATGTCTCCCCCGGCCATCTTTCTGCCTCCGGGTGATGGGGTACCTCTAGCAGTTGGCCCTGCAAACCCCCAGAATGCCTCCAAGGGTGCCAATCTTCAAGATGGCAGCAGGTTTAATTACAATTATTTTCATATGGAATTTAATCACAGAAGTAATATAAAAATTCAGCAGTAATTTTGCAGACTGCCAAGTATAATTCCTAACATAATGAATGTTATTGATCAAATTTTCTTTCTCCGACCTAGAATCTTTATGATGGAATTAGACCTAAGGTTTATTATTGTCAGTTGCCCATTTTCATCTCCCACACAGTGAAATGTTATTTGAAATCTTTAGCAACAGTTTCAAACAATCAATCAGCCTCTGTGCCAACAGGGCTGAAATACCCTGACCTCTTACAGTGAACAAATAAATATTAAACTCAATGTCCATTCCAGCTCATTTGACAATTGTTTAAATGCACATCTCTTCAACTCTTTTCATTAAATAAATTTGAGTTTAACTCAATCGGTACTATACCAGAAAAGAAGAGGAGTACAATTTGCCAAGAAAGAAATAGTTACTTCACTTGAGGTACATGTCGATTAATACAGAGCACATTCTGAAAATGTGTAAGTGCTCCGTCAGATACGCCTGAGAGGGAAACTAAAGGGGCTGTCCCACTGCGGCGACCCAATCTGCACGCACACACGCCCCTGCCCCTAGCCCCTAAAATTAACAGGCCAAACATGCCGGCAGTTCAAGGTTTCCAGGTCAGTTTATTGTCACATGTACCAGTTAAAGTTCAATCTTCTTCCTCTCATGGAGAACAACCGACTAGCTGCTGTGCACGCACATCATGGTCTGAACTTCCATGTCCATACCTTGCCGGAGCAAACTGATATAGCCAAATGGAGGTACAAGAACTGCAGATCCTGGAGTCTTCAACAAATAAATATGCTGCAGGAACTTACTAAGTGAGTGGAGGGGTGTTTGTTCAGAGAGGGTGAAATTGGAGTGGGTTAGGGGAGTGGAGAAGTAGAGAGAGTTGATGTTGTGGTAGCAGTGTGCAGCAGTTGTAGATGAGAAAAGTCCAGAGAAAATAGAAAGCTGGTAGGGGGAGTGTAGGAGGAGGTGTGCTGGAGGAGGAGTTGTCACTTGGGGATGCGAGGACTCCTTGCCAGAGAAATGGGTCTGGAGGCAGAGGGATCAGTTTAGTTTATTGTCACGTGTACCGAGATACAGTGAAAAGCTTTTGTGTGCTATCTAGTTAGCAGAAAGACAATACACGATTACAATTGAGCCATTACAGTGTATAGATACATGACCAGGGAATAATGTTTAGTGCAAGGTAAAGCCAGCAAATTCATGTAGCATCTCTGGATAGATGACAAATTGGGTTGAGACCCTCCTATAGACTGATTTGTGGTGGGAGGTGAGATGCAGATTATGAAGCCATAGGGAGCAATATAGCTGGAGAGGGAAGGGCGAAATAATTCTGAATCCAGGTGGGGTACAAGGAGGAGGGGGGTGGAGTTGTTTGTAGGTTAGTTACCTAAAATGGGTGAAATCAACGTTCTTACCATTAGCCTGTAAACTACCCAAGCAGAATATAAGGTACTGTTCCTCCAGTTGTGTGTGGCCTATCTTTGGCGATGGAGGAGACTGGATGGTCAGTATGGGAAGGGAAAGCGGAGTCAAAATGGCTGCAACCGGGAGATCCAGCGGTCATCGATGGACCGAGTGCAGGTGTTCAGTGAAACGGTCACCAGGTCTACGCTTGGTGTCTCCGATGTAAATGAGGCCACATTGAGAGCACTGACCAGTACATGTACAGAAGATAGAGAGTACAGAAATTAGATAAAGAGCGTAGAAGCATTGTATCAAAGCAACAACATTTCCCTCAATGCCAGAAAAACGAAGGAGCTGGTCATCAACTTGAGGAAGCAGATAGAGTACAATGATCAACAATTTGGCAATTGGTAACAAAATTACCAATGATTTGGCTTGGTTCCCCATCGATATGACTAAGTACAGAGATGCCTCTATTTGCTTAGAAAACAAAGGAAGTTTGGCATGTCTCCAACAATTATTTTCAATTTGTGCAGATGCACCCCAAAAGGTATTTTTTGGGAAGCATCACAGCTTAGTGTGGCAACTGCTCTGTCCTAGGTCGCAAAAAACCCAGTCCCATCAGCAAACTACCCTCTTACCACCCCGCCCCACATTAACTCTGCTGCCCTAGAAAGCAGCCCACATTATCAAGGACCACTCACGTGCTGGTGATTCTGTCATTTCCTCTTACCTGTTGAGCAGAAGATTCAAAAGCTTAAAAGCACGCACCACCAGATTCAAGGACAGCTGCTTCTCTGCGGTTATTAGATTCTTGAAGGACGGAGGACCTCTCATTTGTGAAGTATTTGTTTTTGATCTTCCAATCTACCTCATTCTGGCACTTTTATTTATCTTGACTTTCACTGTAACTCTATACTCTGCATTCTGTTGATTCTCTCTTTTGCACTACCGGTTGTAATTGTGTATGGATTGATCTTTCTGGGTAGCACAGAAAACAACATTTTTCACTCTCAATACATGTCAATGTACTGACAACAAACAACAATTTTACTTCGGAGTCACGTGAGTGACTACGTGAGGGCTGTCCCCGCGCATGCGCATCCATTTACGTCTGCCTCATTGCGCAACGACTGGCTGGCGGGCGCGTCGCTCCTTCCAGCGGGTAAGTTTAAAAGACTCGGGTAAGTGTTTTTAAAAAACTTAGCTGAAGTCGTTGCTCCCGGTCCGGAGTGTGTTTCGTTTTTACGTATTTTCAGCTTCGGATTGTGGGAGATATGTCTAAGAGGCGAGCCGCGACCAAATCGGCTGCGGAAGACCACGGGCCTGCGGGCAGCGTGCGACCGCCGAATTCGCCTCCAGGGCCGCTGGCAGAGCAGCCAGCGGCTACAGACTTGGTGCTGCCAGAAAGCACCCTGGCTACTCCACGGGGGAGAAAAGCCACAAAGGTCTGTGAGGGCCCTGGGCTCAGAGGAGTCGGGCCAGGAGGTGGAAGAGTCCACTCCTTCTAAGGGCAGTGTTACCGGCAGGCTGGCCCATCTGGAGAGCCTTATGGAGAGGTTACTCCAGCACGATATGCTCCAAAGGACGGAACTATCGGAGCCCGGGGAGTATATGGAACCCGAGGCAGCAGCGCCTTTGTCAGGGCTCCATAATATCTCCCTGTCAGATGACGGGAGCGTATGAGGTCAGTACTATGCTGACCCAGAGTACGGAGGCACAGTTGGGCTAGAGGGACCATCAGGACTGTCTATTGCATCGAGATTTGCGGTTCCAGCCCTCACAGGTGAGCCATTGGATGAAGATCTCACTGTGAACATTAATTACATGGCTTCCCATCCACTGCAAGAACACAAGATGGAGGAGACCACTGCCAGGTACAACACTCCACTAAACTGTGCCTCACTGAGTGTCCCCATTGTTAATCAGGCCATTTGGGGGCACATTGGAGGGGGCGTCCGAGCCCAAGAGGTTAAACTCCAAAGAGTACTCCGGCTACTTGCCTTGGGCATCACGCCCCTTGCTAGGTCAGTGGAGGGGGCGCCTCTCTCAGATACACAGCAGGACGTGATGGCATTAATGTGCAATGCACATTTTGAAATCAATTGCATTAGAAAGAATGCCATCCGTCCTGCTATAAATCCTAAATTTGCTGGACTATGTAAGCCGGCGAATATACAACCCCCAAACCTCCTGTTCGGAGCAAACCTGACTAAACAAGTTAAAGAACTCGATGAGGAGTCAAGGCTGTTGACCTCTTGAAGGTGCCTCCGAAGGTATTGTCTTTTCGGAAACTGTACCCCTACCCTCCTCTGCATACCTAACTGATCGCTGGCTATGGTGGACGTGGTGCTGAGCAACAAACGCAGAGGCCTTTTTTAGGGCAGGGCCCAAGCCGGACCATGTTCTAGATGCGGCACCCTCCAGCAGCCCTACCCCCCCAGACTTCGGGGGCAGAAACAGCGATCTTACCGCCAGTAAACTCTAAGGTAGGTGAGACTGCAGTTGGGGGGAGATTGCAATTTTTCTTACATGAATGGCAGAGGATAACATCTAATCCGTTTATACTGCATTGTATTCAAGGTTTCCAAATTGAGTTCACCTGGCTGTACATTTGTGTTTTCACAACAGGAGTGTATTAGTGCACAAAGAGAACTTGACTCTTTGTTCAATAAAGGGGTAATTGAGAGGGCGAAGCGTGAGTCTTATCAGCTTGTGTCAAATATCTTTACTAGGCAAAAGAAGGATGGAGAATGTAGAATTATCCTAGATTTGACAGAGCTTAACACCTTTGTGCAGTATAAACATTTCAAAATGGAATCTTTTGTCACTGCTAAACAACTGCTTTCCAAGGGATGTTATATGGCAAGCATTGACCTCAAAGATGCTTACTATTCAGTGGCCATTCATGAAAGGCACAGGAGATTTTTGAAGTTTAACTGGATGGATCAGTTGTGGCAGTTTAAAGCATTGCCTAATGGAATAACCTCAGCTCCCAGACTATTCACACAATTGCTAAAACCAGTCCTGGGGTTACTCGGAGCACAGAATCATATTGTCATGGCATATTTGGATGACATTTTAGTCATTGGGAGGACTTTCGAATTAGCTGAATTATCTCTGTCAGCTACAAAACTAATTTTCGAAAAGATAGGTTTCATAATCCATCCAGTTAAGTCTAAATTGATGCCATCTACGATAATTGACTATTTGGGATTCGCCATTAACTCAGTACACATGTCAGTGACTCTGCCTCGGGGCAAGCAATTAGAGTTAATTGAAGCCTGCAGGAAACTCATTGTTGATAATCACCCTTCTATTAGACATGTGGCTCGGGTAATTAGAAAATTAGTGGCAGCATTCCCAGCTGCTCAGTTCGGGCCTTTGCACTACCAAAACGTACAGCGTGCAAAGGAACAGGCACTTGAGCTTCAGAACGGTCGTTTCGATAGACCCGCAGCTACCAGCTGAAGCTCTGACTGAGTTACAATGGTGCATTGCCAATATTCAGTGCTGCTCTAGTACCATTTTAGTCAATACTCCATCAGGTATCCTGCAGACTGATGCCAGTGCTCTAGGATGGGGTGCTACCCATACCGCCTCGAGCTGCGGTGGCAGATGGGATCTGCAGGAAGCATCCATGCTTCAATCGCACGATATTAACTATTTAGAGTTGTTGGGAGCACTCTATGGGTTAAAGGGTTTTTGTAACAACAGGCATCATGTGCATGTCTGACTTCAGATTGACAACACTACTACAGTAGCGTATATTAATCACATAGGTGGCAGTAAGACTGTACCCTGTGATAGGTTGTCCAATCTCCTCTGGCACTGGTGTATTGCGAGAAACATCTGGGTTTCAGCTATCTATTTACCAGGACAGTGGCAGACACCAGATCACGAGAGTTCAATGATCACAAACAATGGATGTTAAATCACGAAGTGTTCAATAATATTGTCCTTCGTTATGGTGTACTGGACATCGGTCTGTTTGCTTCCAGGCTTAATCATCAATTACCAATTTACGTGTCATGGGAGCCAGGGGCAGTAGCGGTGGATGCATTCTCGCTACACTGGGGTGGTAAATTTGTGTATGTTTTCCCCCCATTCTGCCTCATTACTCGATGTGTGGCAAAAGTTCAGCAAGATTCCGCCACTGGCATTGTGGTAGTGCCAGACTGGCCTACTCGGCATTGGTTCCCTCCGGTTCTAGCCTTAATTACACAGCCTTTTATGGCAGCGACCAAGAGCAGAAATCTGCTGGTACACCCAGTGACAGGGGAAAGCCACCCTCTTCGTGACCGAATAAATTTGTTGGTTTGCAGATTCTGAGGAGACCGTTCTTGGGGCTCGGGCTTTCAGAGCGTACCATTAATGTCATCACTGCGGCCTGGAGGAAGAGCACACAGAAACAGTACATCTCTCACATAAGAAAATGGGAGATGTACTGTTCCCGCTCTCACATTTCATATCATACAGCTTCAATTACGGATGTTTTGTAGTTTCTATCATCACTTTTTCACGATAACAAACTTAATTACAATGCTATTAACAGTGCCCAGAGTGCTTTGTCCAATTATTTATGGCTGGGGTCATCACACCACACGGTAGGGTCCCACCTGTTAATAACCAAATTTATGAAGGGCGTCTTTAACTCCGCTCCACCTAAACCTAGGTGCACACATATATCACCTTTTTCGTTCGGGATCTCGTCAAGCAGAGCAGGCCAGGGGTACAGGGGCTCAAATTTTGTTTTATGGCATACCCCTCAGATCCACGAGTGTGTGTAGTATCATCTATAACCCAATACATAGAGGTCACCAAGAGCTTGAGAGGCTCGGAACTCTCCTCCTTTGTCAGCCACACCAAACCTCACAAACAGGTTACGGTGCAGACCATCTCTAGATGGATTAAACAGGTTCTGGCGTGTGCAGGAGTGGACACTGACATTTTTAAACCTCATTCCACCAGGGCTGCATCGACATTAGCAGCAAGGGATATGGGCGTACCTCTTGACCACATTCTGGCGGCTGCGGGATGGTCGAATGAGAGGACGTACCAGAGGTTTTATAATAAGCCTATCGCCAGATCCGGGATTTTTTTGCTGATTCTGTTTTAAGTTCTGTTTCACAGTTTCCCCCCGGGTGAGAGGGGTCACTGTTCATTTTCTTTCTTGTCATTAAAGAATTAGTATTGTTAAACGTCATGTTTTGAATGCATTAATTTTCTCACTCGTCCTGGTCAATTGATGCAGCTGTGATGCGTGGACTCGGCATGAAATCACAGACCTTCAAAGTCTTCATGTAGTCACTCACGTGACTCCGAAGTAAAATAGTACGATTAAACGAGAACTTACCAGTTTGAAGTTTGATCGTTATTTTATGAGGAGTTACGATGAGGGATTACGTGCCCTTCGCTCCCTATCCTCGTAACATAACGATCATCTGGTAGTTCTAGTCATCTGTAATCTTACTATGTTAGTTCAATAACGGTTTTCTGTGACTTCACACCGCTGCTTTGAAGATTGACGCGTGTGCGTGAAGACGGCCTTCATGTAATCCCTCATCGTAACTCCTCATAAAATAACGATCAAACTTCAAACTGGTAAGTTCTCGTTTAATCTTACTATTATTATTTCATAAACTAGCACACCCACACCTTCCTTGCCTCTGATCAGTATCTACTTGACACAATGCTAAAATAAATGCCAATACAACAGTCAATGTACTCCAACTTGGATATCTATGTTAATTGTTTGCCCTTGTTTAGTCCCTGTCCGTCTGGCGCTTTTTTTTGCCCCTCTTAATTTCGAGCACGCACTCCAGTGGAGTGGACTTTCAATAGAGAGCTCATCAAAAAGCCTTGGAGGATGACCAAAGGTAGCAAGGAATGTTGAAAAAAGGTGATTATGCATCCCAGGGGACTCAAGATGGTGGCTCTAGAAATTGTGGATGCTTTGGTGATCATTTTCCAATGTTCTATAGATACTGGATCATTTCTTGTGGATTGGAGGGTAGCTAATGCTAATGTTATCCCACGTTTTAAGAAGGGAGGGAGCGATAAAGTAGGGAATTGTAGACCAGTTAACCTGACATTGGTGGTGGAGAAGATGCTGGTCAGTTATTAAAGATGTAATTGCTGCACATTAGGATAGCAGTAACAGGCTCGGTCAAAGTCCTCATGGATTTATGAAGGGGAAATCTTGCTTGACTAATCTTCTGGAATGTTTTGAGGATATAACAAGTAAAATGGATGAGGGAGAGCCAGTGGATGTTTTGTATCTGGACTTTCAGAATGCCTTTGATAATCTCACACAGCAGATTAGTGGGCAAAATTAGAGCACATGGTATTTGGGGGTAGGGCGCTGACATGGATAGAAAATTGGTTGACAGACGAAACAAAGAGTAGGAATTAACGGATCCCTTTCAAAATGGCAGGCAGTGACTAGTGGGGTTCCGCAAGGCTCTGTGCTGAGAGCACAGCTATTTTAATGATTTAGATGAAGGAATTAAAAGTAACATTAGCAAATTTGCAGATGACACAAAGCTGGGTGGCAGTGTGAAGTGTGAAGAGGATGCTATGAGGATGTAGGGCGACTTGGATAGGTTGGGTGAGTGGGCAAATGAGGCATAATGTGGATAAATGTGAGGTTATCCACTTTGGTGGCAAGAACAAGAAGGCAGATTATTATCTGAATGGTGTCAGATTAGGTAAAGAGGAAGTGCAACGAGAGCTTGGTGTCCTTGTACATTAGTCACTGAAGGCACAGTGCGTTCAGAAAGTATTCAGACCCCTTCACTTTTTCCACATTTTATTACGTTACAGCCTGATTCTAAAATGGATTAAAACTTTTTTTTTAAATCATCAATCTACACACAATACCCCATAATAAAACAGTGAAAACAGGTGTTTAGAAATGTTTGCAAAGTAATTAAAAAGAAATTACTGAAATATCACATTTACATAAGTATTCAGATCCTTTACTCAGTACTTTGTTGAGGTGCCTTTGACACCGATTACAGCCTCAAGTCTTTTTGGGTATGACTCTACAAGCTTGGCACACCTGTATTTGGGTAATTTCTCCCATTCTTCTCTGCAGATCCTCTCGAGCTCTGTTGGGTTGGATGGGGAGCGTCGATGCACGGCTATTTTCAGCTCCCTCCAGAGATTTTCGATCGGGTTCATGTCCAGGCTCTGGCTGGGCCACTCAAGGACATTCACAAACTTGTCACCAAGCCACTCCTGTGTTGTCTTGGCTGTGTGCTTAGGGTCGTTGTCCTGTTGGAAGGTGAACCTCTGCCCCAGTCCACGGTCCAGAATGCTCTGGAGCAGGTTTTCATCAAGGATCTCTCTGTACTTCGCTCCGTTCATCTTTCCCTAGATCCTGACTAGTCTCCCAGTTCCTGCTGCTGAAAAACATCCCCACAGTATGATGCTGCCACCACCATGCTTCACCGTAGGTATGGTATTGGCCAGGTGATGAGCGGTGCCTGGTTTCTTCCAGACATGACTCTTGGCATTCAGGCCAAAGAGTTCAATCTTGGTTTCATCAGACCAGAAAATCTTGTTTTTGCCTTTTGCAAACTCCATGCGGGCTGTCATGTGCCAGAGGAGTAGCTTCTGTCTGGATTTAATGAATTAAAAAAGGCTGTCTTAACAAAATGAGGAAAAAGTGAAGGGATCTGAATACTTTCTGAATGCACTCTAAGCATGCAGGTACAGCAGGCAGTGAAGAAAGCTAATGGCTTTTTGGCCTTCATAAAGAGATGATTTGTGTATAGGAGCAAATAGATCGTTCTGCAGTTGTACAGGGCACTGGTGAGACGACACCTGGAGAATTGTGTGCAGTTTTGGTCTCCTAATTTGAGGAAGGGCATTCGTGCTATTGAGGGACTACAGCGGAGGTTCGCGAGGTTAATTCCCGGGATGACTGGACTGTCAAATGATGAAAGAATGGAACGACTGGGCTTGTATTCACTGGAATTTAGAAGGATGAGAGGAGATCTTATAGAAACATATAAAATTATTAGGGGAATGGACATGCTAGACACAGGAAACATGTTCCCGATGTTGGGGGAGTTCAGAACCAGGGGCCACAGTTTAAGAATAAGGGCAAGGCCATTTAGAACTGAGATGAGGAAAACCTTTTTCCCAGAGTTGTGAATTTGTGGAATTCTCTGCCTCAGAAAGCAGTGGAGGCCGAATTCACTGGATGCATTCAAAAGAGAGCTAGATATAACTCTTAGGGATAGTGGAATCAAGGGATATGGAGAGAAGGCAGGAACAGGGTACTGATTGAGCATGATTAGCCATGATCACATTGCTGACTCGAAGGGCCGAATGGCCTACTTCTGCACCTATTTTCTCTGTATCTATGTTGAGTTGTCACAGCTCTGTCACAATCATATTGGATGGTGCCTATGGACTTAATGAGCTAAATTGCTTACCCCATCTATCATGACATTCAGTATCTCTGCACTTTTTAAATAGGATTCAGCCTTTGTTTTCTTGCCAGGAGTCAGAGCAGTCTGGGCCCCATCAGTAGCAAGGGCACATGCAATGAGGCAGTGGTAAGAATGTTGTCATCATACCAGAGATTTGCAGTTTCATGGTCGACTGAGCTACAGCTACTATTCTTGGCAGAATCCCAGCAATCCTTTAATCTCTTGATTAACTGAAATCCTGTGACATCCCTATGAGCCCTTTCAACCCTGGCAGCAGTCTAAGCTTCCACTGTAGTACCTAGACATGACCATATAACCATATAACCATATAACAATTACAGCACGGAAACAGGCCCTCTCGGCCCTTCCAGTCCGTGCCGACCATTTGTTTTCCCCTAGTCCCATCTACCTGCACTCAGAGCATACCCCTCCATTCCCTTCACGTCCATATACCTATCCACTTTACTCTTAAATGTTAAAATCGATCCTGCCTCCACCACTTCTGCTGGAAGCTCATTCCACACAGCCACCACCCTCTGAGTAAAGAAGTTCCCCCTCACGTTACCCCGAAACCTCTGTCCCTTAATTCTCATGTCATGCCCTCTTGTTTGAATCTTCCCTACCCTCAATGGGAAAAACGTATCCACGTCAACTCTGTCTATCCCTTTCATCATTTTAAAGACCCAATCAAGTCCCCTTAACCTTCTGCGCTCCAAAGAATAAAGACCTAACTTGTTCAACCTTTCTCTGTAACATAGTTGCTGGAACCCTGGCAACAATCTAGTAAATCTCCTCTGTACTCTCTCTATTTTGTTGACATCCTTCCTATAACTAGGCGACCAAAATTGTACACCATACTCCAGAATTGGTCTTACCAATGCCTTGTACAATTTTAACATTACTTCCCTACTATATTCAATGCTCTGATTTATAAAGGCCAGCACTCCAAAGGCTTTCTTTACCACCCTATCTACATGCGATTCCACCTTCAGGGAACTATGCACAGTTATTCCTAGATCCCTCTGTTCCACAGCATTCCTCAATTCCCTACCATTTACCATGCACGTCCTATTTTGATTTGTCCTGCCAAGATGTAGCACTTCACACTTAACAGCATTAAACTCCATCTGCCATCTTTCAGCCCACTTTTCCAAATGGCCCAAATCTCTCTGTAGACTTTGAAAATCTACTTCATTATCCACAACACCACCTATCTTAGTATCATCTGCATACTTACTTATCCAATTTTCCACCCCATCATCCAGATCATTGATGTACATGACAAACAACAGTGGACCCAACACAGATCCCTGAGGCACCCCACTGGTCACCGGCTTCCAACCTGACAAACAGCCATCCACCATTACTCTCTGACATCTCCCATTCAGCCACTGTTGAATCCATCTTGCTACTCCGCCATTAACACCCAAAGATTGAACCTTCTTAACCAACCTTCCATGGGGAACCTTGTCAAAGGCCTTACTGAAATCCATATAGACAACATCCACTGCTTTACCCTCATCAATTTTCCCTAGTTACCGCTTCAAAAAATTCAAGAAGGTTTGTCAAACATGACCTTCCAGGCACAAATCCATGTTGACTGTTCCTGATCAGACCCTGTTTATCCAGATGCTTATATATATTATCTCTAAGTAATCTTTTCCATTAATTTGCCCACCACTGACGTCAAACTAATAGGTCTATAATTGCTAGGTTTATTCTTTGAACCCTTTTTAAATAATGGAGCAACATGCGCAGTATGCCAATCCTCCGGCACTATTCCCGTTTCTAATGACATTTGAAATATTTCTGTCATAGCTCCTGCTATTTCTACACTAACTTCCCTCAATGTCCTAGGTAATATCCTGTCAGGACCTGGAGACTTATCCACTTTTATATTTTTCAAAAGTGTCAGTACTTCCTCCTCTTTGAATCTCATAGTTTCCATAGCTACTCTACTTTTTCCCCTTAACTCACAGAGTTCAATATCCTTCTCCTTGGTGAATACCGAAGAAAAGAAATTGTTCAATATCTCTCCCATCTCTTTTGGCTCTGCAGATAGCTGTCCATTCTGGTTCTCTAATGGTCCAATTTGGGGTAGGTGGGGCTACAATAGGAGATGAGTATCAGCCATCAGATTCTGCACACTGGTTGGGTCTGTAAGTATGTTAATGGAATTTCTCACTACTTTAATACACATTCCTGTGCTGTTTGGTGCTCTCTTCCATGCTCCATAACATTACCTTGAATTATTGGTTGCCTGCTGTTGCACCATCAGCTTTTTCTATCATGTTGAAGTACTCTGCAGAATAATTTGTGTGAGACCTTACCATTTCTGCCACATACAGACAGGATCAGAGTCAAACTTTATGCATGGTGTTACAGCTAGTTGATTGACGCATTGAATTGAATGACTACCTACTTTGATCTTGCTTGTAACTCAGCAATCTGTAACTCAGTTTCAGAACAAATCAGAACTGGGACCAAGGGAAGGTGAAGCCCACCATGGTCCATTGTTGATTATGGAAGAGGTGGCACTCCAGAAAAAATAATCCAAGTTTATCCAACCATTCCTTATAGTCGATACTCTCTAAACTAGGCAACTAACTCATAACCCTCTGCATCCTCTCCACGTTTTAATCAGAACTGCACACAATAAATATTCCAAATGTAGCCCAGCTAAAGTTTTACGCAGCTGCATTAATATCTCAGACGACATGTGACAAACATGGGAATAAGTTTGACGCACAATGTTTGCGTAACTCAGCGGGTCAGGTAGCATCTCTGGAGAAAATGGATAGGTCAGAACGTCACCTATCCATTTTCTCCAGAGATGCTACCTGACCCACTGAGTTCTACAGCATTTTGTGTCTATCTTTGTATAAATCAGCATCTGCAGTTCCTTTTTATTACATATTGAAGTAAGTTTGCCACTTCTGTCATTGATATTTTAGCACAGCCATCTCATTTTCATTTTACTCCTAGCTTTGTTATTGATTTCAAGATGATAGTCATACAGACCCATAGGCTCTCAAGTCCAGTATTTATGATTACAGTCGTAACAGAAAGATATATCCACTAATTAGTTACGAGGTTCCCAATATATCAGAGTTTTTTTTCCAAGGGGTATGGAAAGCAATCATTGCTTCAAAGGTTGTAACATTTAAATGTATGTATAATTTGTGTCCTTTGGTGGGGTATGAACATCCCAACAGCAGAATATTATCTCTGTTGAATCTATCTAGCTAGAAGATAATCGTATGAAATACTGGTTTAATTTCTGTTTAGTATGAATTGCTATTAAGTTTTGATCTTTTTCTTCCCCCAGTCGGTTGAATCAACGAGTCTGGTGCTTGTTATGCTGTATGATTACCAAAATCGTAAATTCCAGCCGCGAAACATCTCTGACACAGAGGCTGTAATACCTGAAGTTAGAGAAGTAGAGAAGTGCCTTTGGAAGTATGTAAACTGAACATTGGTAATGTTTTTATTTAGCAGAATTGGTAATCAGGATTATATATGACATTTTACGCTTATTGTAAGGAGATTCGCTGTGTGTTTGAAACAATGGACAGTGTGGGATTCTATCACTGCAGGAGCTGTGTTGCCACTTATGAATATGTACCCATTATTCTTTAAATTACCCAAAAAGGATATTTCAAAAATATCTTCTCCTAAACCAGTATTGCAGACTTTAATATTCTACAGAATAGCTTGGATTTTTGGTGTGTCATTTAATGATATAGCATGGAAACAAACCATTTTGCCAACCAGTTCCATGCCCACCACCAAGCATTCATTTTACACCAATACTACATGAAACTATTTTATTCTCTCCATATTGTAATCAACACTCCTCAGATTCTGTCACTTGCCAGCACACAAAAGCAACCTCCATGGAGGATGCAGAAAAAAACTCCATAGTAAATGTGTAAGCAGATAGCACCGGAAGTCAGAATTGAATTATGGTTGCTGGAGCTGTGAGGCAGCATCTCCACCAGGTGTACCACTTTATTGCTGATAAAAAGTTGAAACCACAAATATTCTTTCAACTTTGTTTATTATTAACTTTTCTTGGACAAAAAAAGGGCATCCGGTTGCTACAAGCAAATAACCTATGTCTAAAGTACTCTGGGAGATGGCCAGCTTATGGAGCAGAGTTCTAGCTGTGTTAAATGCAAATTTGTTTTTTTAATATAAAACCCTAAAACCACAATCTACAGATGAGCAGTCCATAGAAATTAATTATTTTTGCACTGTGTATGTTATTATGAAATTGGGGCCAACAAATTCTGTTGGGAGATTTCAAAAAAAAAATTTGTTGTGTATAAAATATGTAACTTTTGAATATTGCTATATTTTTTGCGAAAATGTCAATTAGAGACCACTTTATTTGCAGTTAACCATATAGACTAAGATCATTGATGATCTTGATTGAGTTGATAATGTGAACTGTTTGTAATATTTATAATGTGTAATATTATGTGACTTGTGGTTTATTTTTAATTCTGTAAAATAACTTTGCTTTATATTAAGCTAAAACATTGTAACTGAAAGGGCCAAACATTATCCGTGCAGCCTTTGACCATTTAATGTTCTCCATCATGTTAGCTTGGAGTATATTAATGTGTGGAAATATTTCTGGACTTTTAAAAGAGAAAGGTGGCATAAGAGGTATATGGAGAAATTCGAAAGAGGAAGAGCCAGGAGGGAGAGGAAGGTTATACCATGAACGATGTATCGGCTCGCGAGCACAGTAGGTCAGATTAAGACAAATGAAGAAACTGATTTGAATAAATTACCAATGTGTACTGGGCAGTACTGACATTTACAAATACAAAGGGAGAGTGGAAGAAAATAAAAATAGGTATGATCTGAGATAGGTCAAAGTGTGGAAGAGATTGCATGGTATAAAGTGCAAAGGGGAATGATATTGGGAAAAGCAAAGAAACAAAAAAGTACTGGGCGATTACGTGGGTATTTGTGAATGGCAGAATTAGTATCTAAAGGTGTTGAACTCTTGAATCCTGAAGGCTTAAGCATGCCTGCTTGAAAAATTGAAGTTTTTTTTCTACTTGTATTGGAAATGTGTGGGAGATCAAAGTCTTCAATGTGATAAAGGGACAGAGATTACATTTGTACATAGGGAAACTGGAAATTGGGTTGCATGATTCATAAATATATGACCAATTTTCTTTAAGTCTCCCCATTAAAGGGGAGCCTGCCTTGTGAACAAGAAATGTAGAATACTAACTTTTAGTTTCCCTTGGAAAAGATGTTTGAAGCTCCTAATGGTTAAGATAGGAGAGTCGAAAGGGAGGTACTGCAATTTCTGATTTTCCGAGGGACATTGAAAGGATGAGCATTGGAGATGATTTACTGGTGAACCAGAAATATTATCGAGGAAATTGACCCTACAAAATGAAGGAAGCGGGGCTCTGCTTTCCATGGAACATTTTACTAAAGTTGAAAAAAATCTGGTCACATTGAATTTATTGTCCTTTGCACAGGTATGGGTAGATGTAGGTACAATGAATGTCTAGTGCAGCAGAATCGCAGGCACATAACTCACACAAACACAAAAACATAAATTGTCCATAAATTATACATGTGAAGAGATGGAGTATTGTAGGAGAGGCTCAGAAGGTACAAGTGAAGAAAATACAGTAGAAGCATTGGGATGTGGGACTTACCAACCGCACAGTGACCTGTAAGTTTTCATTTTGAAATGAAAAATTGAATGGAATTTGTGGTTATAAATTTAAATGTAATAAACATGCAGGTGAGTAACTCTTAATGTGCACCGGGAGGAGCTGCATATGTCTGTAAATTAATATATCGTACTCAGTTTGAGAAACTAGTTCTCTTATTTATTTAAAAATAAACATATTGATGCTTTCCTTTTATAGTTGTAAAACAAAACTTGCCGCTGCACTTGCTCGGTGTCGAATTAAAAATGATGCCGTATCCCTTCACTTAATTCTTCCTGAATCTGTGAGAAATCAAGAAAAAAGAGCTTGTTCTTTGCCACTGTATGCCTGGGTAAATGTATTAAAGATCAGGTAAATAATGATAACATGTAATTTACATATTATTATACTTGTGACCATATAATTTGTAAATGGTAAATTAATAGGTGACTATACATGCTGCCCTACTATCCATCAAAATGTGTTGATGGTAGCAATAAGTGCTGATAGTTGATGGTCATTAGATGACTACTGAATGGTAATTTTCCAGAGGCACCCTGAGTGCCAAGATTTGTCTGACATGCAATAAGGTTACAGTTATTATAAACCTTGTGTTAAGACCTCCTTGGATATGCCCAAATATAAAATCATATCTATAGCCTCCCATATAGAAAGCATCACATGAATGACAGCATGGTTTGGGAATGGCTATATCCAAGAACTCAAGAAATTGCAGAGAATCATGGACGCAGCTCAGACCATCATGCAAACCAACCTCCCTTCATTGACTCCATCTACACTTCCCGCTTCCTCTGCCCGGCCACCAGAATAATCAAGGACGAGTCCCTGGGCACTCCCTCTTCTCCCTTCTCCATCAGGCAATAGGTACTGAAAACACATACCTGCGGATTCGGGGACAGTTTCTTCCCAGCTGTTAGCAGGCAACTGAACTGTCCTATCGCCAACT
The DNA here is from genome assembly GCA_035221665.1 of Okamejei kenojei. Classification (NCBI taxonomy): domain Eukaryota; kingdom Metazoa; phylum Chordata; class Chondrichthyes; order Rajiformes; family Rajidae; genus Okamejei; species Okamejei kenojei. Next base: position 104,114,475 of record CM069131.1, read on the forward strand.
AGAGAGCGGTTCTGAACGACCATCTACCTCACTGGAGACGGTTGGACTATCTTCAATTGGATGTTTCTGGACTTTATCTTGCACTAAACATTATTCCCATTAGTTTGTTTCTGTTCACTGTGGACTGCTTGATTGTAATCATGTTTAGTCATTCTCGCTAGATAGCATGCACAAGAAAGCTTTTCACAGTACCTTGGCACACATGACAATAAACTAAACTAAACCATATCTTGAGAGATAGGTGTGCATTCGACTTTGTAAACTTTTGATACTGACTATTTTGTATTGTGATTGGACAGCGTTGAAGATGTTACTAGTTTATTGGAGAGCAAAGGCTTTGCAAAGGTGAAATGTGCTGGTGAACTTGAGGGTCTGTCTTTTTGCGAGGATCGACATTGTCAAGATGTGTTACTTTTTCCAACTCAGCTAACATCTAAGCTTAATGACATGGAACTTATTACCAGTCACAAGATGATCATCCAGGTAGGATGAAGAATTGAAGATACATCAAAAAGTAATTTAATATTTGCTTAATTTTTAAATCTATATTTGAACTTAAAATGTACATTTTTATCCTGTTATTTTGATATAAATCACAATAATGGCCTGTTTCCATTTTTATTCTCTAGGATAAAGGTCGAAGTCTCGCCCCACATTCTGTAAAGGTCTTAATGAACATGGATGACGATATTGTTATTACAAATGCAGGCTCACGGCTGACTATTGCCCACATGTCTACTCTAATTAATCAGAACTCGTCAAAACTCTATGTTTGTGGGGTGAAGACAGAAATAGAACAAAATGAACTAAGGAACCTGTTTGAAGAAATGGGCTGTAAAAGTACGTGTTTAGCTGTTCATTATTTGCATCTTTAGTTTAAAGATCAGAGGTCATTATATGTAAACATGAAAATGTAATTGTACATCATTGAGGAGGGGTGCCTGAACTTTGTACACGGAGATCTTGTTCAGGACTTGCAGCACACTGAGTTGAAATTGTAGCAAGTCTATGGATATAGTTGGGAATATACAGGGATGTCAAACATGTGGAATGCTCATTTGGTGCTCTTTTGCAAACTACAACAGTACTTCCAAGACCCAAGAGGACAGTGATGTAGACCTTAACATGAGAGCTGATGCTTGCTTTGCTGTTGATTAAAGGACTTCAAATGGCCTGGATTTATGACTTCTGGCTAATGTCTTCAGTTCTTCATTGATCATCTTTAATTGATATCAATACCCTCATTTTTTTCAATCTCCACCCCTTCTACATCCTTTTCACTTGAGATCTCTCTCTGACGCAATTATCCTATTCCAATTTATTTTCTTAACAATGGTGGGAAATCGCAAATGCACCTTTTCTAAATTCATGGAGCCTTTGGCCTTTGGGCTTCGGGCACAGTAGATAACTGTAATCTTTCCTTCAATAAGCCAAGTCACAGCACAGAGTATCCTGTGCTTCTCTGCATCAAACAATATATTTTACCAATAATCGCATGTCAAAAGTTGATTTCAAATGTTTGCATGATGAATAACAAAGTGGATGTTAAATTCAAGTACAATTACAGACCTAAATTTACTTTTAGTACAGTGCCCTCCACAATATTTGGGACAAAGACCCATCATTTATTTATTTGCCTCTGTACTCCTCAATTTGAGATTTGTAATAGAAAAAAAATCACATGTGGTTAAAGTGTCAGATTTTATTAAAGGCCATTTTTATACATTTTGGTTTCACCATGTAGAAATTACAGTTGTGTTTATGCATAGTTCCCCCAGCTCAGGGCACCATAATGTTTGGGACACCATGGCTTCACGGGTGTAATTGCTCAAGTGTGTTTAAATGCCTCCTTAATGCAGGTCAAAGAGAGCTCTCAGCACCTAGTCTTTCCTCCAGTCTTTCCATCACCTTTGGAAACTTTTATTACTGTTTATCAACATGAGGACAAAAGTTGTGCCAATGAAAATCAAAGAAGCCATTATGAGACTGAGAATCAACAATAAAACTGTTAGAGACATCAGCCAAACCTTAGGGATACCAAAATCAACTGTTTGGAACATCATTAAGAAGAAAGAGAGCACTGGTGAGCTTACTAATCGCAACGGGACTGGCAGGCCGAGGAAGACCTCCACAGCTGATGACAGTAGAATTCTCTCTATAATAAAGAAAAATCCCCAAACACCTGTCTGACAGATCAGAAACAATCTTCAGGAGTCAGGTGTGGATTTGTCAATGACTACTGTTCGCAGAAGACTTCATGAACAGAAATACAGAGGCTACATTGCATGATGCAAACCACTGGTTAGCCGCAAAAGTAAGATGGCTAGGTTACAGTTTGCCAAGAAGTACTTAAAAGAGCAACCACAGTTCTGCAAAAAGGTCTTGTGGACAGATGAGACAAAGATTAACTTATATCAGAGTGATGGCAGAGCAAAGTATGGAGGAGGGAAGGAACTGCCTAAGATCCAAAGCATACCAACTCATCTGTGAAACACGGTGGTGGGGGTGTTATGGCCTGGGCATGTATGGCTGCTGAAGGTACTGGCTCACTTATCTTCATTGATGCTACAACTGCTGATGGTAGTTGCATAATGAATTCTGAAGTATATAGACACATCCTATCTGCTCAAGTTCAAAAAATGCCTCAAAACTTATTGGTCGACGGTTCATTCTACAGCAAGACAATGATCCTAAACATACTGCTAAAGCACCAAAGGAATTTCTCAAAGCTAAAAAATGGTAAATTCTTGAGTGGCCAAGTCAATCACCCGATCTGAACCCAATTGAGCATGCCTTTTATATGCTGAAGAGAAAACTGAGGGGGACTCGCCCCCAAAGTTAGCATAAGCTAAAGATGGCTGCTATACAGGCCTGGCAGAGCATCACCAGAGAAGACGCCCAGCAACTGATGAATCGCAGACTTCAAGCAGTCATTGCATGCAAAGGATATGCAACAGGACTACTTTCATTTACATGACATTGCTGTCCCAAATTATATGGTGCCCTGAAATGGGGGGATTATGTGTAAAAACTGCTGCAATTTCTACATGGTGAAACCAAAATGTATAAAAATGGCCTTTATTAAAATCTGACAATGTGCACTATAACCACATGTTTTTTTTTCTATTATATATCTCAAATTGTGGAGTACAGAGGCAAATAAATAAGGATGGGTCTTTGTCCCAAACATTATGGAGGGCACTGTATGTGCATCCATTTCAATTGAAGCAGATATTTCAGCGTGAATTGAAAAATATTTTAAGACTTGAAATAAATAGTTTAATGAAAAAGGCATTTATTGATTGTCTAATGATGGCAGACAAGTTGAACAACAAAAATATTTGAAATTTCAATGTTGAAGAGCATTAATTAAAGCAAAGATTAACTATTGCTTTTTCAGTTTTAGAATGATTTAAAATTGAAGCATTAATAGATTGTGCTGCCCCTCACTCCTGGTCTGAGATTTCTGACCTTGGTTACCTCATTAGAAGGGAGACAAGGTAGAACTGTGCCCAGATCTTATTGACTGGAGGAGCAAGTTCAAGGGACCACGTGGCTTATTCTTGCGCTTATTTCTTCTTTTTTAACCTAAGTTCATGATCTGTTGGTTTATTTGCTCTACATAAAATGATACTACTCTCACCTCTCCTGCCAAATCTGATATAATTTAGTGAAATTCCAGGAATTATCGACAGTTTTATTCATTCTCTGCACACAAGACGACAACCTCTTTCAAGGTGTCAAATGTAACATACCATAGAAACATAGAAACATTGAAAAATAGATGCAGGGGTAGGCTATTCGGCCCTTCAAGCTAACACCGCCATTCAATATGATCATGACTGATCATCTAAAATCAGTACCCCGTTCATGCTTCCCCCCCCCCATATCTCTTGATTTCTTAAGTCCTAAGAGCTAAATCTAACTCTCTTGAAAACATCCAAAGAATTGGCCTCCACTGCCTTCTGTGACAGAGAATTCCACAGATTCACGACTCTGGGTGAATACATTTTTCCTCATCTCAGTCCTAAATGGTCTACCCCTTATTCTTAAATTGTGACCCCTGGTTTTAGCCTGTCCAATCCTTTAAGAATTTTATGTTTCTATAATATCTCCTCTCATTCTTCTAAATTCCAGTGAATACAAGCCCAGTTGACCCATTCTTTCATCGTATGTTAGACCCGCCATCCCGGGAATTAATCTGGTGAACCAAAGCTGCACTCTTTCAATAGCAATAATTTCCTTCCTCAAATTAGGAGACTAAAATTGCACAAAATACTCTAGGTGCGGTCTCATCAGGGCCCTGTACATCTGCAGTGGGACCTCCTTGCTCCTAAACTCTCATCCCCTCACAATGAAGGCCGGCATGCCATTAGCTTTCTTAACTGCCTGCTGTACCTGCATGCTTACTTTCAGTGACTGATGTACAAGCACTCCCAGGTCTTGTTGCACTTCCCTTTTTCCTTAACTGATACCATTCGGATAACAATCTGTCTTCCTGTTCTTGCCACCAATGGGGATAATCTCACATTTATCCACATTATACTGCATCTGCCCACTCACCCAACCTATCCAAGTCACCCTGCAGCCTCATAGCATCCTCATCGCAGCTCACACTGCCTTCCAACTTTGTGTCATCCGCAAACTTGGAGATGTCACGTTTATTTCCCTTGTCTAAATCGTTAATATATATTGTAAATAACTGGGGTCCCAGCACCAAGCCTTGCGGCACCCCACTAGTCACTGCCTGCCATTCTGAAAAGGATCCGTTAATTCTTATTCTTTGTTTCCTGTCTGCCAACCAGTTGTCTATCCATGTCAATACCTACCCCTAATACCATGTGCTCTAATTTTGCACACTAATCTGTTGCATGGGACCTTGTCAAAGGTTTTTGAAAGTCCAGATACACCACACCACAGATGAATGAAAATAATCCATTCTACTTGTTACATCCTCAAATTCCAGTAGATTTGTTAAGCATGATTTCCCCTTCATAAATCCATGCTGACTTTGACTGATCCTGTCACTGCTTTCCAAATGTGCTGCTATAACATTTGTAATAATTTATTCAAGCATCTTCCCCAACTGGTCTATACCTATTTCTCCAAGGCAAGAATATCTTTGCGTGGGTACAGATTTAAAAAATGCCTATTGAACTCTAGGCTTCACCAAAACCCCGAATAACTGCATTCACTGCATCAAGACTTAAGATTGTGTTCCACCTTTTGTAATGAAGGTCAAACAATTTGCCTTCATAATGGCTTGCTGTACCTGAAAGTGAATTTCTGCAATTTGTTAACCAGCTCACCCAAGTCCTCGTGTACCAACATTTTCTTATTAAAACAAATATTTATTTTCATTCTTCTAACCAAATAGAATAATATAGCATTTTCCATATTATTCTCCATCTGCTCTTTTCCTGTCCACTCATTTAACTTATTTATCATCCTATATTCTTTGTGTCCTTCACACAACTCATTCTCCCAACTGGCTTTAACTAGTCAGCAAAGTTGGATACTTGGTCCTTTCATCTCATTAGGTTATTAATATGGTGCATAAAATAACTGATCCTTCTAGCACCTAGTAACAGCCTATCTGAACATTATGTATGTAATGTTCCTCTTCCTTTTCACCAATTTTCTAGTAATACTGTGGGCCTGTAAATGTAAAAATGTATAAATTATTTTTAGTTTAGAGATGCAGTGCAGAAACAGACCAGTGATCCCTACACATTAACACCATCCTACACACTAGGGACGATTTACTTTTATACCAAGCCAATTAACCTACAAACCTATACATCTTTGGAGTGTGGGAGGAAACCGAAGACCTCGGAGAAAACCCATCGGGAGAACGTACAAACTCTGTACAGACAGCACACGTATTCGGGATCAAACCTAGATCTCTTGCGATGTAAAGCAGCAACTCTACCGCTGCACCACAGTGCCTCCCTTTTTGGCAATACTTATTTCATGTTAACCACTTTTCTAATTGAGAAAATATGCAGAACATGATTGTAAATTTGCAGTAAAAATGAAGTATGTTGAACATACAATTCTGGGGCTGTTTAGTCAATTTGGTACAAGCTAAATCTCTGGCTATGTTCAAAACCAAGAATGTTTTAAGCAGGAAATTTTGTGCTGCTGTAAAAACTATTTGAAATAATTTGTCTCTGACAATAAATTCATATTTAAAGTGAGACCTATAGTTCAAAACCTTTGCAAAGTTACGTGGAGGCGGTAAAACTGAATTGAACTGCTATAATTGAAATTAAGTTTGAGACACAGATGAACAATGTAGAGAAAGTAAAATAATGTTATTCTTGGGAGGATTTGATGGCTGGGCTACTGTAAAAGGAAGCATTCTAGTTCTCGCCGTTGGTATTCTTTCTTGAGAGAAAATGTTAAAACTGGATAAATGTTCAATTTCTAGAATAATTACATACTATTGCACGGTACAGGATATTACATGAAAGGAAAAAAATGTAACCTCTTTGGTCACGTGAAAGTCAGTCACCTCAGCGATATCTTCTCTGATTATTTTACAGACATAAAGCTGATACCCCAGAGATTCATTGACATTGAACCTATAGATCCACGTTTACAAAAGGTTAAAGTTATTCTGCTTGTGCCTCAGTGTTCAGCATCAGGCGTCAGCAATCCAGTGGAATTTATCTTAAATGAACGTGGAGGTAAAGTTAACCAATATTTATGTTTTAACTAAATTACTAATTCCAAGGAAGTAAGTAGGAGTCCTCATTTAACAAGTCCTCATTGAACTGAATTCCCTCTTCCAATCTTGGTGAATAAGTACGCAGAAGGAAGAGGGATGAAATATTCCCCTTAGAGCATTCTTGCATAGAAACATACAGCCAGCTGAGCAGCAGCAGTACTAACTGCAAACCTGGGCAGAGAAAGGATATCACGGAGGGCTGAAATGGCTGCATGCCAGCAATTATAGTATTATAATGGCCAACATTATAATTTCCTCTCAGTCTCTATATTTTAACCTCTTTGGTCAACAAACCTTCCTCCCCTTTTAGGGTAACAACCTTCCTCCCCTTTTTAGGTGTATAAATTATGGGTTGCTTTCCAATGAATGTATTGAAGCAGAAAGATAGTGGTTTTGAGGAAATTTCTAAACCTGTTTTATCAGAAACAAACAAAGTATAGCCTTGTACTTGTGTTCGAACCAAATCCTAAATTATTTTAGATGCCCCAGGGAAGAGATTTGATTCAGCATTTTAGTATGAATCTGGGATGCATGATAGATACCTCCCCGCGGTGCATCCTGGGCAACTCCTGGGAGGTCACCTCCTGGAAGGCCAAATCTATCAACCACTCCAAATGCCAAACACTCTCAAATATCGCTGTCCAAACAAAAACACAATCAGCATATAAATAAGGGCTCTTATCAGCATCAGCGCTGTCAGTCCTTTCTATTAACCTTGAACGATGCTCTAAGACTAAAACTAATACCCTGGTAGTATTATCTGTGAAATACAATATTAAGTGCCTACAGGAGAAAAACAGGACCTGATAATTCAAGCTTGACCATTGAAGGGATACAAGTTGTTGCAGAAATAACAATAGTATGGTTCTGCAATTTTTACAGGCCATGGATAAGTAAATTGAAAAGTGTATTGGACCAGGTGAAAATAACATTGAAGTAGACTAATTTATCCTTGAATGTCGAACTACTTGGTGAGGCCTTGGGAACAGCAAATACAGTTTTTGGAATGCATCATAGGCTTATAATAATGTAAAAATAAAAAAAAAAGAAATGTGAGAACCAATTGCCCAAATCCAATCCTATAAGTGTTGTCATAACCCCACAATTGTATACACCTGAAGAAAGTAACAAGGTAGCTTCTGGGACAATGTTGATATTATCTGGGAACATTACACCGACCTGTGCAAAGAATTGCAAACTCTGTGAGAACTGTGAAGTATCTGTTGATGCATGTCATATTTAACAACCATACACTAAATGAAAAGGAATACCCAACTTGACCATTTGCTGAATCATGGTTTACTCTAGGAGGAACCTTAGAGGATAAAATGGAAGATGAACATGCTTGGAAAGAGATAACTGAGAGGTTGTGTGACTCTAATAAAACTCGATGCCCCATCAAATGTAACCATCGATCAAATTTGCAATAACTACAAAGGCTTTCGTAAAACAAAACCACCATATTGCAGCTCTTGTGCTATCTGACGTGCATTTTACTTGAATTGGCTACTCATTATGAAACACTATGAAGTCAGCATGGGGCCACTATAGGAGAGTTTTCCCAGCCTGGGGTCTACAGGACTGGGGGGTGCTCAGTCTCAAAATAATGTTGGCCATGCAGCACTGAGATGAGAAAAAAAAATCATCATTCAGAACGTAGTGAATCTTTGGAATTCTCTATCCTGGAGGGCTGTGAAAGTTCAGTCATTGAGCATACTCCAGTAGGCAACCGACATGTTGATATCAAGGGAATCGAGGACATGAGGTCAGTGCAGGCTATGTGCTCAAAACAGAGGATAATGGAAATTCTGAATGCCATTCTATGCAGGGTTTTAATTTTTAAGCAGGGAGCACAACCCTCCCCCACCCCCCCTTTCCCACTGCTGCATTAGCACTCTGCAGCTGAGTATACTTCACCAGCTAAGGGTGCCTAGGTCATAAAAAACAAATTGGAATAATCTTAATGGTACTTTCCGAAACCTAGCAGCTGGTCTTGAAGCCATCTTGTTCCCTGACTGTATGCACCACTTGACATAACGTCCCTTGAAATCAGGAAGAAAGTACCTGGTGATAGTGACCAGTATGTAGATGAATCTGATGACTGGTGCCGACAACTCAGTTGCTTCTTTGTGAAAAAGTATTTTGTCCTTTATTATACTTCTTACACAGTCAACTAGAACTACTATACAACAAAAATATTTGGAAAAAAATAGGTGACAACGCTATTGAAAGGGCTTGAAGAATTGCCCACAGTGATGGTTTAAAATCTACTTCCAATTACAAAGGCAATCTATTGGACGGGAGAGAAGATTATAAACAGCGTGAATCATAGGATGTAGAAAAACGCCCTCACAGATTGTCTTGATAGAACCACCTCATTACAATTTAGTTAATGTCGAGTAATTGCAACAATCGATCCATTAGATCTTGAACAATTCTTTCACTTCTGTGGCATAATTGAATTGTCTTTTTTAATCAAAAACACTTGCCTTACGATGCCTAGTTTTATTGCAGGCCCCAGTGTTTTAAAATTTGAGTTAAAATTACAGATAGAACATTTGGAAGTAATCAAAGCCTTTGACGACTAGCAAAACCTGGGGCAATTCTGTAAAGGGGCTTCTGGACTGTCATGTGATGCCATTATATTATATGAGGTTTAGCAGCCATGCAGGCTTTATAATTGCGCATATGGATTTGTTTAGTAGCAACATGACCACGGAGGGATTAGTGGTTTTGATGCTGCTGGCAGATGTTTTAGAATGTAGGCACAATGACTGCTTTCTGGACTTGTTTCAGATTGTAGGTACAAGACATCTTAACAAGGGACATAGAACAGTACAGTACAGCACAGGAATGTTTGTGCCGAACGCGATGCCAAGTTAAACTGATCTCATCTGCATGCACATGATCCCTATCCCTCTATTCCCTACACTTCCATGTGCCCATCTAAAAGCCTGTTGAATGCCACGATCGTCTCTGCCTCCACCACCACCCCTGGCAGTGCGTTCCAGGCCCGCACCACTCACTGTGTAAAAAGGGCACATCTCTCTTAAACTTGCCTCCATAGCTATGCACTGTAGTATTGGACATTTGTACTCTGGGGAAAAAAGTCTATCTACCCTATCTACACCTCTCATAATTTTATATACTTCCATCAAGTCCCTCCGATGTTCCAGAGAAAACAATCCAAGTCTATCCAGCCTCTCCTTGTATCTGAACCATCTAATCCAGGCAGCATTCTGGTAAACCTCCTCTGCACCTCTCCAAAGCCTCCTCATCTTTCCTGTAACGGGGTGACCAGAACTGCATGCAATACTCCAGATGTGGCCTAACCGAAGTCATCTAGAGCTGCATCGTGACTTCCTGATTCTTATGTTCCATGCCCCTAGTAATGAAGGCAAGTACTTCTTTACTACCCTATCTACTTGTGCTGCCACCTTCAGTAAGCTATGAACTTGGACTCCAATATGTCATTGCACACTTTAAGTCTTGCCAATGTTGCAAAGACAGGCAGAGAGAAACAGTATTTAGTCTTTTTTTTCATGTTTATTACCAGTTTTACAAAGTTTTATTAAAGTATCTTCCATGTCCTTTTTTTTCTAGATACAACTCTACTACAAGAACTTTCTCAGGGAAAAGTATCTGAACAGAAACTCAAATCACTGTCTCAAAACCAAGCTGCGGAGCTGATGCATGCTGTTAGATGTAAGCTGAAATAAGCATTTAGAAAGTGAAATGAGTATTAATCCTTCTGGGAGTAATATTTGTTTATAATGGGGCATATTTCACTGGTGGCCTCTGCTCTGGACCATTATCTTCTAGCAGGGCCTAGGTGACATCTTATGCTGAATTGGGAATTTGACTTTGACAAACGCTTAGGACTAACAACATTATAAAACCAGATTTCAAAAACAGTTACTTTTTAAAACGTTAATGCAAATGCTTTAAACCAATCAAAACATTTAAACTAAATGATGGAATCAAATAAAAACCCATTGTGCCAGGTTAACATTCACTGTACAACTAGATCATGACTGATTTAATATCCAAATGTCCACTGGACTATAAATGTCTTGACTATACTTGGCAACTGAGCTTCCATACCACATTTGGGTGGAGCATTGCAAAGATTCAGTACCTTCTAAGGGAAGAAATTACACCTTATCTCAGTGCTGAATGACCAACCTCATGGTCTGAGACTGCAGTCCCCAGGTTTATACCTCTGTCAGTGGAAGCATTGTCCCTGGATCTGTAATGTTCATAGCATAGTTTATAGAGATGCTCTCATTTTTCTATCCTTGAGAATATCGGCTCAGTTGCATAACCTCCCCTCATGAACAATCCTACTCTGAATTGCAGTAATGAATCTTGTAGACAGTTGTTGCACCCATCTTCTGCAAGTATATAGTTGCTTGGTTAGAGAGACTAGATCTGCACACACTTACAGAAAACCTGATAATCTCCATGAGGGCCACAAACTTGGTTGCAATGAAGGTAACAATTTTGACCACCCCAATTGTTGGCTCTACCTGCAGGTTAACTGGGTGATCAGTGTACAAGAGCACCCACGTCTCTCTGAATACCATTGTTTTCCAAGCACTCATAATTTGTACAAAAATAATGCGACTTTCTTTTTTTTTTTTTTCTGGATCAACTTGTATTTTTCCACATTATATTCCAGTCATTATGTCACTTCATTTATTTTCACAATTATTCACAGCCTATCCATATTAACAAAGACTCTCTGCATCTGCATCATAACCCCCAATAACTCAGCGTTTTGTCATCGGGAAACTTGTCTCCTCATCCAAAGCACAAAATAAGTTGTGCCATGGCATCATCATCATCAACCTCCCATCATGGAAATAATTTTTATTGTATTCTGTCCATTAACTAATCCTCAATCCGCATCCTAAATCCAAATTCCGTGTGCTATAATTGTGTTCAAGAACTTGAATTGCAATTCATCAAGGGCCCTCATAGTGCACATGCTGGTTCACCCGTGCCTATTCCTCCAGCTACAAATTTAGCAAATTCACACACAGAGGCTTTGACTTGAGGTTTTGGCTAGAGACTGAGAAAAGGGTAATGGCAGGTTAATAACGTACGGTCTGTTTTTCCATGTAATTTTTACTGGGTTCTTTTGTATCTAAGAGGTGGCAGGTAGTATAGTTCAATAGTCCTGCATTAAAAGTCAGGGGATTTCCACTTTGCCTGAGGACCACACCTGCAGTAAGTGCATTCAGCTGCAGCTCCTTACAGACTGTCCTGGGGAACTGGAGCTGTAGTAGGATGAGCTCAGGATTATTTAGGTGTGTGAGTGTCATAGATAGGAGTTACAGTGAGGTGGTCATGCCTAAGGTACAGGCATGGGTGTGTGGGTGACCACCAGGAAAAGGAGTGGGCAGAGAATGCAGGAATCCCCTGGGGCCATTCCCCTCCATGCTCCTTTGGATACTGTTGTGGGGGAGCACCGATCAGGGAAGAGCTGCAGCAGTCCGATCTGCAGTTTCAGATTTGGCTCCGATGCAAAGCTGGGAAGGGAAAAGTCGGACACAGCCATTGTGATAGGAGACTCATTAGTTCAGGGCTGTGACATCAATGTGGAGATTACTGAAATGCAAGGGCAGTTTGAGATTATGATGGACAAGATATTAGGGCTCTTGAAGAACATTAAGGTGGATACATTTCCAGAACCTGATGGGATGTATCCCAGGTTATTGAAAGAGGCAAGAGTGGACATTGCAGGAGCCTTAACGAAGACATTTGCCTCTTCTCTAGCCACATAGAAAGGACCCAGTGGACTGGAGATTGGCTAATGTGGTTCCTTTATTTAAGAAGCGATATAGTGAAAATTCACCAGACTTATAGGCTGGTGAGCCTCACGTCAGTGGTAGGTAAGGAATTGGAGAGGATTTTTTGGGATAGGATTTATCCCACTAGGAAGCAAATGGATTAATTGGTGACAGTCAGCATGGTTTTGTACATGTCAGGTCTTGCCTTGCTAATTTAATTACATTTTATGAGGTGATGAAGATTGATGAGTGTAGGGCAGTGGATGTTTTTACATGGATTTTAATTAAGCATTTGATAAAGTTCCCATGATAGACAGATCCAGAAGATTAAGATGCACGGGATTTAAAGTTATTTAGTCATATAAATTCAGAACTGGCTCATTGATAAAAGACAGGTGGTTGTGTGGAAAGACAATATTCATGCTGGAGGCCTGTGAACTGTGAAATTCTGCAGGGAAATTTATGTTTGTGATAAATAAATGACTTGGAAGTAAATGTAAATAGGTCAATTAGTAAGTAAGTTTGCAGATGACATCAAGATTGCTGGGGTTGCGAACTGTGAAACAGGATGTCAAGGTGTACAGAAGGATATTGGTCAGCTGCAGAAATGGGTGGAGAAATGGCAGGCGGAATTTAATTCGAGCAAGTGTGGGGGATTGCACTATTGGAGGTCAAATATTAGGGGACAATATACAATTATTTGTATGTCCCTTAAGAGCATTGATATACAGAGGGATCTTGGTGTCCAAGTCCATAACTCCCTGGAAGTGGCAATACAAGTAGATAGAGCGGTAAAGAAGGCATATGGTATACGTGCTTTCATAGGTCGGCGCATTGAGTATAAGGGTCAGGAAGTTATGATGCAGCTTTATAGGACTTTGGTTAGGCTGCATTTTGCGTATTGCATGCAGTTCTTGTTGCTCCATTACAGAAAGGATATGGAGGCTTTGGAAAGGGTGCAGAGGAGACTTACAAAAAATGATCCATGGATTTTGGGGGTATTAGCTACATGGAGAGATTGGACAGACTTGGATTATTTTCTCTGGAACACTGGAGGTTTCAGAGAGACTTAATGGAAGACTATTAAAATATGTGAGGCATAAACATATAGTCAGGCGGTCAGAACCTTTTTCCCCAAGGTGGAAAAATCAAATATTAGAGGGCATAGCTTTAAGGTGAGAGAGTCAAAGTTTAAAGGAAATGTGTGGGGCAAATATTTTACAGACGGTAGTGAGTACCTGTAACGTGCTGCCAATGCTGGTGGTCCATCTGTGGCTGACAGAAGAAATTATCTCCAATTAAATCTCATGAAGATTGTTTCCAGTTGCTTGTAATCTGTGTCAATAATTTGCCTGGAATGCAAAACTAGGTGGGATTATCATAAAATCATGTGATAGGAGCAGAGTTAGGCCATTTGGCCCATCAAGTCTACTCCGCCATTCAATCATGGCTGATCTATCTCTCAACTCCATTCTCCTGTCTTCTCCCCATAACCTCTGACACCTGTACTAATCAAGAATCTACCTATCTCTGCCTTAAATATATCCACTTACTTGGCCTCCACGGCCTTCTGTGGTGAAGAATTCCACAGATGAAATTCCTCCTCATCTCCTTCCTAAAAGAATGTCGCTTAATTCTGAGGCACTAGTCCTAGACTCTCCACCTAGTGGAAACATCTACTCTATCCAAGCCTTTTACTATTCTGTACGTCCACACTCATTCTTCTAAACTCCAGCGAGTACAGGACCAGTGCCGTCAAATGCTCATCATATGTTAACCTATTCTTGTAAACCTCCTCTGGACCCTCTCCAGAGCCAGCACATCCTTTCTCAGATACGGTGCCCAAAACTGCTCACAATATTCCAAATGCGGCCTGACCAGCACCTTATAGAGCCTCAGCATTACATTCCTGTTTTTGTATACAAGCCCTCGCGAAATAAATGCTAGCATTGCATTATGATTATAGAAAAGGATGCAATGAAGGTTTCTGGGGATAGTGTGGCAATATTATGTGGAAAAATGTGATGTGTCCACTTTTGTGCTCAATATAGAAACACAATGTTTTTAAACATGGTGGCAGATTGGGTAACTTTGATGCTCAATGGAACCTGGTTGTTCTTGCACATACATCACTGACAGCAAAACAAAATTGCACCAAGCTATTCGGAAGGCAAATCTAATGTTGGTTTTCAGTTCCAGAAGATTTAAATGCTGAAGTAAAGTTGTTTTACTGCATTTACAGTGGCTTGCAAAAGTATTCACACCCCATGAACTTTTTCACATTTTGTCACGTTACAACCACAAACGTAAACGTATTTTATTGGGATTTTATGTGATAGACCAACACAAAGTGGCGCATAATTGTGAAGTGGAAGGAAAATGATACATGGTTTCAAATTCTTTTTACAAATAAAAAACTGAAAAGTGTGGCGTGCAAAAGTATTCAGCCCCCTTTACTCTGATCCCCCTAAATAAAATCCAGTGCAACCAATTGCCTTCAGAAGTCACATAATTAGTAAATAGAGTCCACTTGTGTGTAATCTAATCTCAGTATAAATACAGCTGTTCTGTGAAGGCCTCAGAGGTTTGTTAGAGAACATTATGGTTATATATGGTTATTAGTGAACAAACAGCATCATGAAGCCCAAGGAACACACCAGACAGGTCAGGGATAAAGTTGTGGAGAAGTTTAAAGCAGGGTTAGGTTATAAAAAAGTATCCCAAGCTTTGAACATCACACGGAGCACTGTTCAATCCATCATTCGAAAATGGAAAGCGTATGGCACAACTGCAAACCTGCCAAGTCATGGTCGTCCACCTAAGCTGACCGGCCGGGCAAGGAGAGCATTGATCAGAGAAGCAGCCACATGTGGAGTAACTCACATATGATGGTAACTCTGGAGGAGCTGCAGAGATCCACAGCTCAGGTGGGAGAATCTGTGCACAGGACAACTATTAGTCGTGCACTCCACAAATCGGGCCTTTATGGAAGAGTGGCAAGAAGAAAGCCATAGTTGAAACAAAGCCGGTGCAGTTTGCCACAAGCCATGTGGGGGACACAGCATACATGTGGAGGAAGGTGCTCTGGTCTGATGAGACCAAAATGGAAGTTTTTGGCCTAAATGCAAAACGCTATGTGTGGCGGAAAACTAACACTGCACATCACCCTGAACACACCATCCCCACTGTGAAACATGGTGGTGGCAGCATCATGCTGTGGGGATGCTTTTCTTCAGCAGGGACAGGGAAGCTGGTCAGAGTTGATGGGAAGATGGATGGAGCCAAATACAGGGCAATCTTGGAAGAAAACCTGTTAGAGTCTGCAAAAGACTTGAGACTGGGGCGGAGGTTCACCTTCCGGCAGGACAACAACCCTAAACATACAGCCAGAGCTACAATGGAATGGTTTAGATCAAAGCATATTCATGTGTTAGAATGGCCCAATCAAAGTCCAGACCTAAATATAATTGAGAATCTCTGGCAAGACTTGAAAATTGCTGTTCACAGACGCTCTCCATTCAATCTGACTGAGCTTGAGCTATTTTGCAAAGAAGAATGGGAAAGATTTCAGTCTCTAGATGTGCAAAGCTGGTAGAGACATACCCCAAAAGACTTGCAGCTGTAATTGCAGCGAAAGGTGGTTCTACAAATTATTGACTCAGGGGGGCTGAATACCTTTGCACGCCACACTTTTCAGTTTTTTATTTGTAATAAAATTTGGAAACCGTGTATCATTTTCCTACTTCACAATTATGCACCACTTTGTGTTGGTCTATCACATAAAATCCCAATAAAATACATTTACGTTTGTGGTTGTAACGTGACAAAATGTGGAAAAGTTCAAGGGGTATGAGTACTTTTGCAAGCCACTGTATATGGAGCCTTGGAGCTCCGTGGCGTATTTTGGATGGTTTTGAACTAGATTAAATTCAAATTGCTTGGAGAGCAAGGAAACTAGATCTGCGTTCTCTTGGGTACACAAGAATCAAAGGGGAGTTCATTGAGATTTGAAAGTTTCTTACAAGGGTCATCATGTTGGATGCAGTAAAGATGTTTCCCCTGGCTGGGGATTCAAGAACCAGCAGTCACAATCTCAGAGTATGGGGTAAAACAATTAGGACTGAAACAAAGAAACAGATTTCTATGTAGAGGGCCGTGAATGTTTGGAATTC
Source organism: Okamejei kenojei (assembly GCA_035221665.1). NCBI lineage: Eukaryota > Metazoa > Chordata > Chondrichthyes > Rajiformes > Rajidae > Okamejei > Okamejei kenojei. The sequence goes on from CM069131.1 coordinate 104,131,175, forward strand.
TTCACATTGGAATGTTGTGAAGACTCAGTCACCAAGGTCATTCAAGACTGAGATTGATAGATTTTTGGATAATTAAGGGATCTGATAGGGCAGGGAAGGGGATTCAGGTAGAAGGTCAGCCATAATCTTGAACGACAAAGCACACTCAGGGTCAAATGGCCAACTTTTACTTCTATATCTATACTCATTCTGTTCTTAATTAACTGTTTGAATAACAGTGGATGTCTTACACAAAGGAAATTTGTGAACTTTAAAATATCCAGTGCAGAACCAGGTCATATCATCATATTATTTTGTATTTAATTTCACAGTTTAGGGATTTAAACTGACAACCCTTCAGTTGCTGGCTCTTTACAGTGATCAATACGGTGCGGCCCAGTGGCGCAGTGGTAGAGTTGCTGCCTTAGAGCGCCAGAGACCTGGGTTCGATCCTGGCTATGGATGCTCTCTGCATGTAGTTTGTACATTCTCCTGTGACTGTGTGGATTTTACCCAGGTGTTCACCAAAGATAATCACCAAAGATAATTGGCTTTGTTAAAAAAAAATTGTAAATTGTCCTAAGTATGTAGGATAGTGCTAGTAAACGAGGATCGCTGACTTGGTGGGCTGAAGGGCTTATTTCTGCGCTGTATCTCTAAACTAAACTAATAGATTACTGATACATATTTTGATAGTGGATCTGGATACAGATTACTTGCTTTATTAACAATTTAAAAACAAATCTATTAATGTTTTTTTTAAATATTAATTAGAAATTAAACGTTAAAAGTTACTTTGGTGCATTTTAATTTTTATATATTAGTTTGATATTGTAATAGAAAGTAACTTAATTTTTCTGAGCATTAATAATTTTTTCTCTTTTTGAACAAGAATTTAAATGTTTTGCTTTATACCTGTTTGAGAAAAATGGGATTACTACACTAATATTAAAAACGGAATTTGTCCAAATACCCAAAACATTTATTTAGTAGAGTTAATTTCTTATAGCTGTTATATTTAATACTTTTAAGGCATCGTCATTTTTTAAAATTGTACGCCATTTTGAATGTGCCCACGTTTTGTGGCTGGAATTTCTGATAAGGCACACAGAGGTAATATAAGCGTCACACTGCAGTCGTTAATCATGGTGTTTGAAATCAGATTCTATGCTTGTGTTTTGTGTGTATAAGCTGCTCCATGTTATTTTGTTTGAGTTCTTGATGGACAACAGTTATTGCTGTTTGTATTGTCTGCAGGAAGAAAACAGAAATTAGTTTTTTGCTTTGTAAAGGAAACTTTAATGTCATGCATTTAACATCCTTGTATTAAGCATGAATAACTCAAAGGCCCCAAACAATAAATAAAACATTCTGTTACTTTTACTTGATAAGTATCATCACAGTACTAAATGTTGTCATTGTTTGTGCCTTGACTACATCAATGTTACCTTTTATATTTCACCTTTTATCCATGCCTTTGAACTCTGGATGTTTCATGTGTGACATTTACATTTGCCCTGTATGTGACTTTTAGAACTTTCACTGATGTTCCTTTATGTAGTTGTTGTAAAAAATATTGGCAATTAATTGCTATTTGTACAGAGATGCTGCAACCTTCCATATAATGAATTTAAGGCACAAGGATGTGAATACAACAGCAATGGCTCTTGCATTCAGGAAACAGATTGACAACTTGACAAAATTGCACCAAGTGCAGCTTAACTTTTTAACCTTTCCCCTGCTTCTCAGTCTGAAGAAGGACTTCAACCCAAAACGTCACCTATTCCTTTTCTCCAGTGCTGCTGCCTGACCCGCTGAGATACTACAGCATTTTGTGTCTACCTTCACCATGCATTCTTTCTCATTGATCAATTTAATTGATCGTTTCCAAATATAGTCTTAAAGATAATTGGTTTCTTTGGGAATATTTTTACCAGGTAAGACATTAGATCACATGGGGAGAATAGCTGGATGAATAGAAAATTGGCTTCGTGGAAGGAAGCAGAGGATGATGTTGGAAGGTTGTTTTTCAGACTGGATGCCTGCGACCAGTGGTGTGCCTCAGGGTTCAGTGCTGGGCCCATTGCTGATTGTCATCTCTATCAATGATTTGGATGAGAACATACATGGCAAAATTAGCAAATCTGCACATGACACAAAAGTTGGTGGTGTTGAATATAGTGAAGATTGTTGTCAAAAATTGCAGCAGGATCTTGATCAGCTGGGCGGGTGGGCTGAGGAATGGTTGATGGAATTTAAAACGGAGAAACATGGGGTGTTGAATTTTGGGAGGTTTAACATGGGTGAGTGGTGGGGCTCCAGGGAGTGTTGTAGAGTAGAGGGATCTAGGAGTACATAGAAAATAGGTGTAGGAGTAGGCCATTTGGCCCTTCGAGCGAACACCACCATTCAATATGATCATGGCTGATCATCCAAAATCAAGGTTTCAAGGTCAGTTTATTGTCACATACCAATTAAGGTACAGTGAAATTCGAATTACCCCGTTCCGGCTTTTTCCCCTTATCCCTTGTACCGTGCAGGTACATAGTTTCTTGAAAGTGGCGTTACAGGTAAATAGGTTGGTCATAAAGTCTTTTGGCACATTGGCCTTTATCAGTCAGAGTATTGAGTAAAGAAGTTGGGAGGCCATGTTGTAGTTATAAGATGCTGGGAAGACCACATTTACAGGACTGTGTTCAGTTTTTGGGCACCATGTTATAAGAAAGGTGTTGTCAAGTTAGAAAGGGTGCAGAAACGATTTACGAGGATATTGCCAGGATTCGAGAGCCAGAGCTATAGGGAGAGGTTGAGTAGAATAAGACTTTATTCCTTGGAGCGCAGTTGAATGAGGGGTGATCTTATAGAGGTGTACAAAATCATGAGAGGAATAGATCGGGTAGATGCACAGAGGCTCTTGCCCCAGTGTAAGGGAGTCGAGAACCAGAGGACATAGCTTTAAGGTGAAGGAGGAAAGATTTAATAGGAACCTGTGGGATAACTTTTACACAAAGCGTTGTGGGTGTATGGAACGAGCTGCCGGAGGAGGTGGTTGAAGCAGATAATATCACAACATTTAAGAAGCATTTCGATCAGTATATAGGTTTAGAGAGATATGGGCCAAATACAGGCAGGTGGGACTAGTGTAGATGGGGCATATTGGTCAGTGTGCGCAAGTTGAGCCGAGCGTTCTGTTTCCATGCCGTATGACTATGACTCTTTGATTTGGCTGTTGGTTATCTTTTCCCCATATTAACAGGAAATTTGGATGACGTTGCAATGAACTTTGTATAAATTACAATATACAAACATGTAATGACTTGACACTGTCATGCAAGACATTAAAAAAACATAGGTTAACATTAGTTATGATTTTGGCAAATAACTTTTTATTACGTGAAACTAAACATGTGCATCTTTCAATAGTTCCCAAGGTCCAGGCCATTGTGTATTCTACATGCTCAATTTACCCTGAGGAAAATGAAGAAGTAGTGAAACCAGTATTGGGTAGAAAACTAGAAGGAAACAAAGTGCAACCTTACAGGTACATTAAACTTTAAATACCACTTGCATATTTATAAATAATAGCACAAGATTAAGTATTATGCTGTTACAAAAACAATCTGTTTCACAGTGGGGGGGACGGGGGGTTGCATTATCACTGTGTGAAACGATAACATTAATTTGTAGATGGCACTAACATAGTGAATAAAATTCACATAACATCCACTTCACGAGTTCTTGCTGGTTTCTTTTGAAGTTGATCTGTTAGGTTCATATTAATTATCATTTTTTTGTGTTTCAAGCAAAGATTCAGTATGTGTGCTGTCATAACACAGGTTTCAACTTTACTTATTTTTACTCCTTGCAGGCTGAGTGCTCCTGTTATCCCGTTGTGTTGTCCAGCAGAAATAACTTGTGCTTCAGATAAATTCCTGAAGATTGAACCATCAGAACAAGTCAATGGCTGTTTTATTGCTGTCTTAACTCGAGAGGTGGGTGACATGTATTTTGTTAAATCTCTTTTTGTCCATTTATCTAAACTGAAATTCCAGTTCGAAGACAGTACACCAGATAAATATTGGCAAGAATGGGAATGGTTGAGTTTAGGATTTAAGCAGCTTTGAGTACAACATTCATGCAACCAAAACGTTTTTCCTCATTTTCTTTCTAAATGGCCTACCCCTTATTCTTAATTGAAACATTATGGAGGGCACTGCAGCTCCTTTGCCTGACTGTCTGCTCCCTTATTTTGAGACTTCTGTTCAAAGGGATTGGAACATTTATGGCTATCACTACTTTAATATCCAATTGTAAAAACCACAACTACAATATCCAATTGTAAAAACTATAATGCCTCCCATTGAGGCCAGGTGCCACATTTACTAAACAAATGGACACAAAATGCTGGAGTAAGTTAGCAGGTCAGTCAGCATCTCTAAAGGACATGGATAAGTGACGTTTCGGGTTGAGACCCTTATCAATTTCTACTTGCTCTGTAAGCCTTTGTAAATTGTGCAACATCCATTATCCATCGAACCCCCACACCCACCAACACTCTACTTCACGCCAACTTTCAGTGACTGGTGTACAAGGACACCCAGGTCTCGCTGTACCTCTACCTAACCTAACCCCATTGAGATAATAATGTGCTCCCTTGTTTTTGCCGTCAGTGGATAACCTCACATTTATCTATATTATACTGCATCTGCCACGCATCTTCCCATTCACTCAACCTGTCCAGGTCCCCCTGCAACCTCCTAAAATCCTCTTCACAGTTCACACTGCCACCCAGCTTTGTGTCATCCGCAAACTTGCTAGTGTTGCTCCTAATTCCCTCTTCCAAATCATTTATTTATATATATATATATAAATATAGTTGCGGCCCCAACACCGAGCCTTGCGGCACTCCACTCGCCACTGCCTGCCATTCTGAAAAGGACCCGTTCACTCCTACTCTTTGCTGCCAACCAATTTTCTATCCATGTCAACACCCTAACCCCAATACCAGGTGCTCTAATTTTAGTCACCAGTCTCCCATGCGGGACCTTATCGAAGGCTTTCTGAAAGTCTAGATACACTACATCCACTGGCACCCCTTCATTCATTTTACTTGTCACATCCTCAAAAAATTCCAGAAGATTAGTCAAGCATGATTTCCCTTTCATAAATCCATGTTGACTTGGACTAATCCTTTTACTGCTATCCAAATGCTCCATTATTACCTCTTTAATAATTGACTCCAGCATCTTTCCCACAACCGAAGTCAGGCTAACTCGTCTGTAATTCACCGTTTTCTTTCTCGCTCCTTTCTTGAAAAGTGGGATAACATTGGAAGTTGCCTTTCAGGTCACACAACAAAGCCAGTACTGTTTATAGCAAATTAGATATTTTTAAGACCGAGATTTCAGGAGTCAGAACTATCTATATATTATTAAATGTCTCGTCTTGTTTCTATGTGCGTGCATGCATTTGAGATTGTATCTACGCTAAAACGGTACACGGTAGCACTCACATTTTTGCAGAACCTTACTCAGCCTTTTCCCCCATCGTCGATTTTGTCACGTTTGTTACGACTCCCGAATGCAGGTACTTCAGAGCCGCGTAACATGGTCAAAAACCAGGTTCAAGTTCAAGAAAATAGTCTTTAATTTAGTAAAGGAAAGACAAAAAACAAACCTGATTCAAACAACCCAGTCAGGGACAAGAATAGACTAACAAACAAATGTAACAGTGCTCCAGCCTGCCTCATAATGGACCGTCGAACTAGATTCTCTAACCTGCCTAAATGGAGATAACCCCGCAACAAAATACACAAAAACCCTCAGGTCAGCCCTTATCCGTCCCAATTCAATATTAATTGACAAATATAGGTAACAATACACAAAGTTCTATGCCATGTGGCCAGGCCTCCTGCAGCTCACACCAGCAGCCTGTTCACTAGTCAGGGTCGACTAAAGAGAGAGAGAGAAATCTGGGAGACTCCTGGTATTTAAGCTTCCGATGAGTCACCGTCACCTGACGCAGCTTGGCCAATCGGGTACAGGAGCCCTTAACGCCTTGATTCCTTACTCCCAGCCACGGGGCCTGCACTCAGGAGAGAAACAGAAAAAGTAAGTACATAGCAAAGATACTGAATAAGCTTCGGAAGAAACTATTCAGTACTAAAACACTACTGGCGCGACAAGGCGTCAGCCAAGATATTATCCTTGCCCCTGATGTGCCTGAACTCCAGGTTGTATTCTTGCAGCTGCCAACTCCAGCTCATTAACCACCTGTTCTTATTCTTCATGTTCTTCTGAAAGTCCGTGCAAAACCTGTCCGCCCCATTAGCCTTCGTAGCCAGTGGACACGGAGAACTCCACGGACTACAACTAGGTTCAGCAATTGCATGCTGCACCGTGTAGTCAACCTGACCTCTTAGGTGATGACGCTTGTCAGGGTTGACCCGATACGGATGCTGTTTAATTGGCGCTGCAGCACAGACGTTTGAGAAGGCACATCCGAGAACAGTGACCCATTTGACCCCACCAAAGCAAGCAGATCATCCCGCTGACTTCCAGACAAATGAGACAACCGCAAGGGAAGCGACTCCAAAGCTTCAGAGTTGCACAGCTTTCCCTGCGTCACTGCCACCGACAACCGTGCCTCACCCACATCACCACCCGTGGCAGGGGGCAGCACTACTACAGCCAAAACCGGCTTAGACAAAACCGAAGGACACAGCTCCTCCCCATCAACCTGTACATGCTCCTGCTCATGGTACTGCTTCAGCATGTTGATGTGACAGGGCTGAGTCTTACGCCTCTGATCAGGGGTACCAATAACGTAATCCCTTGCACCAACCTTCTTAACCACCTGATAGGGACCACTATACCGAGCCTGCAGACTGGAACCAGGAATAGGCAACAACACCAGGACTTTGAAACCTGGAGAAAAATTCCTACTAGAAGCCTTCCCGTCGAACCAGCCCCCCCATCCTAGACTGAGCAGAGGCAAGATTACCCATTGCCAGTTCGCATGCCCTCCGCAGTCGAGACCTAAAAGTACAGACGTGGTCTAAAATACTACATTTTGAATTCTCCTGCAACCATTTCTCCTTCAGGACCCTCAACGGATCACGAACAGTATGCGCGAACACCAGGTCAGCAGGACTCAACCATAAAGACTCCTGCACGACCTCACGCACCGCAAACATAACTCAGGAAATAGTGGATGCATTAGTGATAATCTTTCAAAACTCTTTAGATTCTGGAGTAGTTCCTGAGGATTGGCGGTAGCAAATGTAACCCCTCTTTTTAAGAAAAACGGGAATTACCTAACATCGGTAGTGGGGAAACTGCTAGAGTCAGTTATTAAAGATGGGATAGCAGCACATTTGGAAAGTGGTGAAATCATTGGACAAAGTCAGCATGGATTTACAAAAGGTAAATCATGTCTGACGAATCTTGTGGAATTTTTCGAGGATGTAACTAGTAGCGTGGATAAGGGAGAACCAGTGGATGTGTATATCTGGACTTCCAGAAGGCTTTCGACAAGGTCCCACATAAGAGATTAGTATACAAACTTAAAGCATACGGTATTAGGGGTTCAGTATTGATGTGGATAGAGAACTGGCTGGCAAACAGGAAGCAAAGAGTAGGAGTAAACGGGTCCTTTTCACAATGGCAGGCAGTAACTAGTGGGTACCGCAGGCTCAGTGCTGGGACCCCAGCTATTTACAATATATATTAATGATCTGGATGAGGGAATTGAAGGCAATATCTCCACGGATGACACTAAGCTGGGGGGCAGTGTTCGCTGTGAGGAGGATGCTAGGAGACTGCAAGGTGACTTGGATAGGCTGGGTGTGTGGGCAAATGTTTGGCAGATGCAGTATAATGTGGATAAATGTGAGGTTATCCACTTTGGTGGCAAAAACAGGAAAGCAGACTATTATTTAAATGGTGGCCGATTAGGAAAAGGGGAGATGCAGCGAGACCTGGGTGTCATGGTACACCAGTCATTGAAAGTAGGCATGCAGGTGCAACAGGCAGTGAAAAAAGCGAATGGTATGTTAGCTTTCATAGCAAAAGGATTGAGTACAGGAGCAGGGAGGTTCTACTTCAGTTGTACAGGGTCTTGGTGAGACCACACCTGGAGTATTGCGTGCAGTTTTGGTCTCCAAATCTGAGGAAGGACATTATTGCCCAAGACGGAGTGCAGAGAAGGTTCACCAGACTGATTCCTGGGATGTCAGACTGTCTTATGAAGAAAGACTGGATAGACTCGGTTTATACTCTCTGGAATTTAGGAGATTAAGAGGGGATCTTATAGAAACTTACAAAATTCTTAAGGGGTTGGACAGGCTAGATGCAGGAAGATTGTTCCCGATATTGGGAAGTCCAGGACAAGGGGTCACAGCTTAAGGATAAGGGGGAAATCCTTTAAGACCGAGATGAGAAAGACTTTCTTCACACAGAGAGTGGTGAGTCTCTGGAACTCTCTGCCACAGAGGGTAGTTGAGGCCAGTTCATTGGCTATATTTAAGAGTGAGTTGGATGTGGCCCTTGTGGCTAAGGGGATCAGAGGGTATGGAGAGAAGGCAGGTACGGGATACTGAGTTGGATGATCAGCCATGATCATATTGAATGGCGGTGCAGGCTCGAAGGGCTGAATGGCCTACTCCTGCACCTAATTTCTATGTTTCTATGAACCCCCTCATCCCAGTCAGTCTTTTTCAAACTCCAGGCAGTAAGTCCTCAACAGATTTCAAAGTCTGGTGAAACCGCTCGAGAGCTCCCTGGCTCTCAGGATGATACGCACTGGAGTAACAATGCTCAATATCCAACAACTTCATTACCTGACCAAAAACCTTTGACATGAAGTTGGAACCTTGGTCGCTCTGCACAACCTTGGGCAAACCGAACAATGAAAAAAACTTAGTGAGAGACTTCACAATGGCAGGGCAGTAATGTTACGCAAAGGGACCACCTCCGGAAAGCGGGTAGACGCACACAAAATTGTCAATAAAAACTTGTTGCCCACCCTTGTCCGAGGTAGAGGACCCACACAATCAACTAGAATCTGTTCAAACGGCTCCCCGACCACAGGGATTGGATATAAAGGCGCAGGAACAATCGATTGGTTCGGCTTTCCTGCCACCTGGCAAATGTGACAACACCTGAAGTGCTGCTTCACGTCCTTTTTCAACACTGGCCAAAAATAATTCCATAAGATACGGTCATACGACTTATTGACCCCCAAATGTCCACCCAGAGGTCCATCATGAGCCAAACAGAGTATCTCATCCCTATACCGACAAGGTATCACAATCTGATCAACCACGCTCCAATCATCATACCTGACATATCCAAGGGAGACCACTTTCACATCAGGAGACCACTCCTCAGAAAATACCCCTTTGCTGTGGAATCCATATCCTCCTCAGGCACCGCGCAGTCGAACAGATCCGACAAACCTGGATCACTCTTTTGCTCCTCAACCAGCCGGTCACGTGACAGCGACACCGGCACATTTTCAGACAAGACCCCATCTTGAGATGTAGAAACAACCTTCACAACACAGGATCCATCATCCTGATCCCCAAAAATGCTCTCACTCAGGTCCACTACATCTTCAAACTTTGCCTGGCTCTTCGCCATAGCCCTTGTGACAGCACAAGCTGTGAAGACCGTCAGATGCTGCATAGCCAATATATCAGGACTCTGCACCATCGGAACAGCCGTCACCTCAAGAGTAATGAAAACTCTACCTCCTGCCAAGTCATTCCCTAAATTCACAGAAACTCCCGCAACGGGAAAACACGGCCGTAACCCAACAATTACCCGACCTGAAACCAACTCGGACTCGAGACTCACGGTATGCAAAGGCACTACCATGTCCTCCAACCCGAATCCTACCACGTCCTCCAACCCGAATCCTACCACAGGGACACTGGACCCAACCGATGACTCCCCAGAAAACGGCAGTACACTATCCAATATAAAGGACTGAGCAGCACCAGTATCACGCAAGATGGATACTGGAACTCTATGACCCCCATTCTCTAGAGAAACAAAACCTTTCGTGATGAACGCAGAATAATTCCTACACTCATCAGACGCAGGCATCCCAGGAACCACAGGTGCTCTTTGTGTACCCACCAAAGCCACAGGCTTTGCATTTTTCTTGTGCAGGACGGGACACGACTTTAAGATGTGCCCGCTCCCTTTACAATAGTAGCACACAGGACCTTCCTTAGTCCTGAAATCTCCGTCAACCTTATCAGCTCGGACCTCCCCCTGTATTAATGAGCTGACACTTGCAGGCACAGAAACCGCTTGGGCACTGCCACCAGCGACACCACCATGATTAACCGGCCGTGCACCAAAACTATAGGATCGCCCAACAAACTCAGTTTTATGAGTCAATCCATGCTCATCGGCTAACACCGCGGCCTTAGACACCTCCGTCGCCTTCTGCTCATTAAGGTAAGTAGCAACCCTCTCAGGGAGACAGTTCTTAAAGTCTTCCATAATCATCAAGGCCCGCAACAGCTCAAAATTCTTCACTCCTTGAGAAGCGCACCACCTATCAAAAAGTGCTTCCTTCTCCCAAGCAAACTCCACATAAGTCTGACTATCAAACTTCCTAAAGCGCCGGAACTTCTGCCGGTACGCCTCTGGAACTAATTCATAAGCCCTTAATACCGTAGACTTCACACACTCATAGTCCCGACTGCTGTCAACAGATAAAGACGAGTACACCTCCCGTGCTTTACCCACAAGGACACACTGCAATAACAAGGCCCACATGTCCCTAGGCCACTTCAAGGACGAAGCCACCCATTCAAACACTGCAAAATACCTGTCCACATCCTTCTCATTAAACGGGGGAACCAGGCGGATGTTCTTGCTCATATCAAATTCCCGTTCCCTAGAAGAAACTCGGGAAGCATTCAATTCCTTCTCCTGCAGCTCAAGGCATTTCATTTCAAGCATGAGCTCGTTCTCTCTTAAGGCCCCCTCCTTTTTCCTTTCAAGCTCTGATTGGAGCATGAGCTCTTTCTCTCTTAAGGCCCTCTCCTCCTTTTTCATTTCAAGCTCTAAATGGAGCTCTTTCTCTCTTAAGGCCCTCTTCCTTTTTCATTTCAAGCTCTAACTCCTTCAGTCAAATGAGGTCCCCCATTTCCTGACCAGGCTGTGTAGAAGATAGAGGGCTGTCTGCACCAGCAGGCAATACCCCACTTCCCACCAACGCAGACCATAACACCGACTTTATAGACTCTTTCTTCTTTTAAATGCTTATCAATAGGCACCTTATAGCTCTCTGCCAGCATAAACAAATGCTCCTTCGTACATTTATCAAACAACTCCCGACTAGGAGCCTCCGTAAAGTTCTCCACTTTAAACTCCATATCAAATGTAGGACCAAACGACCAGCCAAACCCAGGGCACAAATGTTACCACAAACGGAAAAAAAAAGAAAAAATCTCCTCACAACACAGACTTCCTCAGTCACCAGAAGCCTAACTAAAAAAAAACCCAAAACTGTCTAGGGTCCTTAAAGCTTAGGACGAGCCCCCATTTTGTTACGACTCCCGAATGCAGGTACTTCAGAGCCGCGTAACATAGTCAAAAACCAGGTTCTAGTTCAAGAAAATAATTTTCCTTTAATTTATTAAAGGAAAGACAAAAACCCAAACCTGATTCAAACAACCCAGTCAGGGACAAGAATAGACTAACAAACAAATATAACAGTGCTCCAGCCAGCCTTGCAATGGACCGTTGAACTAGAGTCTCTAACCTGCCTAAATGGAGATAACCCCGCAACAAAATACACGAAAACCCTCAGGTCAGCCCTTATCCATCCCAATTCAATATTAATTGACAAATATAGGTAACAATACACAAAGTTCTATGCCATGTGGCCAGGCCTCCTGCAGCTCACACCAGCAGCCTGTTCACTAGTCAGGGTCGATGAGGAGAGAGAGAAATCTGGGAGACTCCTGGTATTTAAACTTCCGATAAGTCACCCGTCACCTGATGCAGCTTGGCCAATCGGATACAGGAGCCCTTAACCCCTTGATTCCTGACTCCCAGCCACGGGGCCTGCACTCAGGAGAGAATCAGAAAAGGTAAGTACATAGCATTCACCGGGGGGGGTAGCACCTAACAACGTTTCCTTCAGATTTGATGTTATATTTCATGTTATTGATATTTAAGGTTTAAAAAAGCCAACTTTGAGAATAATAATTGACTGTGAGAGGGAGACATTTTTTGGCAGCTACCAGTGATGATGTCACAATGACATCTCACACTCCTCCAATCACAATGGGATCTCATTTACACAAGCTGCCGTGAACATTGCAACAATCGAAAATGACATCGCAATGTGATCTCTGCTGCCAATGCACAAGCTATGAGAGTTCACAAAACTCACTTTAAAAAAAAATTGCCGCTTGCCAGCTGCTGACGTCACAATGCCCACATGCCCACCAATCGAGGCCCACCTGCCTCCTGGCCCCGCCCCTGCCACAGTGGATGAATGCATCTGCTGTCAACAGGCATGCGCAGTTTTCCACGAGTTACGTTACTCTACGCACCCCCCCCCCCCCACATTCTTCAAAAGGCTCAGAAAGATTGAGAATGTTTTGCAGCAATGATCCTATAGCTGCGCTCCGCTATAGGATCTTAGTTCTGCCAATCCGAAGGACGTTCTCCTCACTGTCGGTGCAGCTCGTGAAGTCCCGCCCCTCCCCTCCCACTCCCCTCCCCCTCCCGCCTGCTCACTCAGCCGCAGCTTTCCAGCTTTTCGCAGCCCAGTCACTCGCCTGGCTCTCCACCTGCTTCTCACCTCCCTCCCTCTCTCCCATCTCCTGTCTACCCGTCACAGGGGACCATCTCCTCTCCGTGTTTGTGGCCCGAATGTCTGTAATGCTGGCGGAAGCCACGATTGGCTGGTCGTCCACTGCTTTTGGTAGCTCAGCAAAGAGCCTATAGCGTGCTCGGCACGCAGAGATCAGCAGATTGGTCATCTAGCCTGTCAGTCTCCATGAAGGTAACGCCTCTTCCAGCATCCACTGGAGAATAAAGTCCCGGAGGTGGGGCTGAGTCCGTCTGGAAGCCGCCGAGAATAAATCTGAAGCAGCGGAGTGTGGGCTGTGTTCACGGGCGGGTGTGGACTGTGTTCACGGGCGGGGGCTGTGAGTGCGACAGGCGCTGGGGACGGAAGCAGCTGAGTGAGTCCGGAGCCTGGTCCTCGACCCAGGAGTGCGATCGGAGTCAGGGCCAGGAACTGGTGAGACCCCACACTCACCTCCCACACCCTCCCTCCACCTCCCCCCACCCCGTTCCCCAACATACACCCCCACATTCCCTCCCCCACACATACACCCTCCTGGCCCTGCCTGAAGCCGTCCCCCTCCCCTGGCTGCAGGACGCATCCCGCCTGAAGCCGTCCCCGTACTCCGTTGCATTGGTGGAACAGGTGAGTGGTGGAATATTGCATTGGGGAAAGTGTTGCGTTTGGGAACCAGGCCTTCCATGTGACTGGGACCCAACGGGTCCCACTTAGTCTAGTATATTACTAAAACTCTCATGTTGTTTGTTTGTTTCTGTCTGTCTGTTTCTGTCTCAGTCAATCATCCAGGAACTAGGGCAAAACAGTACACGATAGCACTAAAATATTTGCACTACCTTACAATTGTCATGTGGTGGTTTGTGTCAAATTTCGTTCAGATTAATGTCATATTGTACAAGTTATTAACAATTTGAGAGAAATGTCTTCCCTGTGTTTACAGCTATGACATGACAATGGGATTGTAGCACTGCTCGCAACATTGTTACTATCCAAGTACACTGAGTCCTGCAAGATCTAGCAAGTGCAAATACTTTTTTTTTAAAGTCACAGTACACTGAGTTCTGCTTGCTAGCAAGTCCAACTGCAATTTATTTTTTAAGTTTAAAAATGAGGGAGGGTGAATAAGGCAAAATGAGCAGCCCCTGCACAGTTGGGGGCTATGGGTGAGTGGTGGATTATTGCGTTGGGGGAACGGGTTGCGTTGGGGAAATGGGCGAGTGGTGGAATATTGCCTTGTGAACGGGTTGCGTTGGGGGACCAGGCCTCCTGCTGGAGACTATTGATGAGTGGTGGAATATTGCCTTGCGGAACGGGTTGCGTTGGGGGCCAGGCCTCCAGTTGGGGCTATTGGTGAGTGGTGAAATATTGCGTTGGGGGACCAGACCTCCAAACGATCCCACTTGGTCTAGCGTAATTATAAATATTTTACTGTTGTCGCTCCCTGCTGGACTTAGCTGAGGGACGGTCATTTCTGTGCCTAATTTGTCCGGCCAATGCATAGTTGAAAAATTGGCTTACAAGATGGGATGATATATTGTGACAAATATTCACGTCCAAATCATTAGCACAGGCAGAGAGCATCAGACTTTACTGTTTGCATTCTGTAGACGCTGAAAGAAAATAGTGGAAAAACGGCAAATCTGGCAGAGAGAAACTGAGTTAATGTTTCTTCAGATAAAAGGTCATCTACCTGAAATGGAAACTGTATTTCCCTCTTAATAGATGTTGCCTGATCTTCTGGGGATATACAACATTTTCTGTTTTTTATTAGATATTTTTACTATATAATTACGGTATATGTCAGGTGATTGCTGGTTTAATTCCATTCCAGATACCTCAGCACAAAACTCTAAAGCAATGCTTCAATGCTGTATATGCCTGGTGTATAATAATAATAATCTTGCTTTACTTTGTGTCTGGTTGTCTGTGGAAGGTAAAACAAACTTTAACATGGTGAGAGTAAGGAACTTCACCGGGTATTTTTTTTAGCTTGTTCATTAATCCTCTGAGATCAGCTATAATTAATTAGTATTCATTTTCCCCTCTTAAATAGCACAAAAATAATTTCAGCTCGACAACTATGGCATTTGCTCTGTCACAGACATTCCATGTACTCTCCTGCCCAACGGTGCCTAAGCCAAGTGACACACTGAGTACGTCCCAGAAGCAGATCTGCTATCATTCATTTCAATCGCTCCACTCTTTTAAACCTCTACTCCAACAGCAGCATCTTTTATTTTATCTTGCACTAAATGTGATTCCCTTTATCCTGTATCTGTACACTGTGGGTGACTTGATTGTAATCGTGCAGTCTTTGTGCTGACTGGATAGCACACAATGACAAAAATCTGTCTACATTGGTACAGGTGACAATAAATGAAAACATGCTGCTTTTCTCACTTTCCAATTTGTCATAAAGATCTGAAATATAAATCCGGATTCTTTTTTTTTCTCACAGATGGTGTCTGACCTGCTAAGAATCCCCAGAGTTTTTCTTTTTTTTCCATTTCAGATCTGCAGCACCTGCAGGTTTTTGAATTATTTGCAAGGCTAGTGAGTAACTACCTCGCTCGGGAGGTAGGTAGACAGGCAACAGCAACATATCACTCTGGTGAACAGAAGGTTACAAGTAACACATCCAAACATTGTCTGATTCTATCTTATTGTTTATTCAAAAAAATTGAGGCAAGTAATGCTTTGAAACATTTGGTGCATTCACATTTTTTAAAAATTATTCATTCATAACACATCAGTAAATATGTCCTTGTTTCTTTTAGTCGCTCTGGTAGGGTAATGGTGGGTCTGCTGCTTTTCTCCATTGCAATGTTTATCCTTAATGTGTTTCTATAAAGATGTTTGGTTTCAAAATTCCAGGTTTTTATCTCGGAGATAACAAATGAACAAGACTACATTTGCGTGTAATTTATGTTGATGATATTATTTTCCATGTCATTTGCTCCCAGGGTGAAAGAACATTTGCCAGAAACTAATTTGATCAATAGTTCTAATGTATGTCATTTTCTTAATTCAAAGCGAGACCCATCAGGTGCAGTGTCTGTAAAGGATGTTTTGGCTCGAGCAGCAGCAAAGGGATTATTGGATGGAGTTGAGACAGTCAAAACTCGAAAAAAAGAAGAAAAGCGAAAGAAAAGCAAAATCTCCACACCAAAACTTGGGTCTTTCAGTGGAACCCAGTCAAAGATCACTGAATTCTTAAATGAACAGAAACCTGTTACAGTGAATACAAACTCCCCTGGGACCCAGACATTAACCGGAACTACAGCCAGTAGAACTGGATCGAATACCAAGTTACCCCAGAGAATATCCATTCCTGCATTACCTAATAAAGTAAAAAGAAATATTAGTAATGTATCTTCAATAGGAAAGTTATCAAGTAAAAAATCGAGTTCATCTGGATCAAAACAAGAGTTGAAGTTGGTGTTAAAGCCTATTGAGATGTTGCTTCCTCCAGTCACCATACGATATCTCAGTACACCGCAGGTCCCAAGCAATGGTTACAACCAACCTTATCTCTTCCAATACCATGGACTATCTAGTCATCCACCATTTCCCTATTCACGCAACACATTTGTAACTTCACTTGGTGTGAAAAAGCAACGAGATCAAGGTATGTTCATCCCTCGCAGGCAGCCACGCCCTTGGCTCTAAGGTAAAAGATGAACTGTAGGTAACATTTGATTTGCATCTTTAATGCATACTGGTTTGGATATATAATATACATGATTTTAACATGTTATGTTGGTTAAACATATTTAAACATTGTACTGACTTTAATTACAATACTGGGCAATAGCAATCTATGGGTTCATTGATGGTTAAAAAAAAATGATAGTAGTGAATAATGAACCATAACCTTTGCATTTCTGTTGAAATTTCCCAAGATAAAATACTCATGAACATTAACATCAGTTAAATCACTAGCTAAAATGTATTTTACAAAACCCAGAATTAACTATTTGTAAATGTTCTTAAATAAGCACATGTTCTCATTCTAGTTATAAATATAACTTAATGTCAGGAATGTAAATATCATGGTTGACCAAACCAGTTAGTAAAATCATAGTGACTTTTCTCTGTAAGATCCATTCAAGTCAAGATCTCACAATCTTTCTCTTCTGTCATTTGAAGATAAAGTTTAACAACTGATCATCCAAACAAAGGTGAATATATAGCTTTACCACTCCTTGACAGAAATGGCAGGGAGAAATAAATACACGTGAAATAAAAATTTGTGTAAAAACAAAATATTGTTTGGCCTTCCCCCTCGAATAATTAGCCATATTAGAAGGAGATTGATCATCTTAAATGTATGACCATTGGTATTGTATCACCTGCTATCTGTACAACCTACATAACATCAGTTATGGAGTTGACCAAACATATTTTAAAGAATCATGTTCTTTCTAAATAAAGAGGAATGTGTAGTTTATGCATGCCACGCCAGGAGCAGCTTGATCTTTCTTCAGTGTACTTCTTGGATACGACTGGGTGCAGTATAGTTGAGTTCCACAACAAAGTTTTAACAGATCAGTTTTGCTGTTTTTATCCCATTTTCAAATTGATGTCTGGGAAAGGATGTAGTGAGAAATATAATCATTGCTCAACAGCAGCTATCAAAGTGGTAAATATTCTTAAAGCAATGACTGAAAGTCACCCATTGGCTTAATAAAGCAATTCTAAGGCCACACAGTGCAGATGTGTAGAAAGCACACGGGGCTGGTGCAGGCGGAGGGCTGCGTGCAATGCAGCACAATGCCTCTGCTGCTAGCATGTCCACACCATGTGGCGTGACAGGATTAATTGAAGTGCAGATCGGTCTGCTGTAGCTATACCATGAGGCGGACATAATGAGGCACCCTCAATACAACTGCTGGCAATAGCTCCATAGTATTAACGCCAAAAACACCATAGAATTATATCTCAAATAAGTTGCACTGTGATTAATATCAAATATTCCCTTCCTAACCAGTGTTACAATATAATTACATAAAATTTGCCTTCCCTTTCCATATTACTAAATCAAAACACTGCAAATGCTGGCTATCGGGAATGAAGAAAATTGAAGTATTAGGCAGGTCATGTAGCATCTTTGGCAATAGAGAAGTAAGCTTGAGAATTTTGTTTCTCTATTAAAGATGCTCCGATCTGAGTATTTCCTCTTTTCTACTTTTATTCTTACCCCAATATATTTAATATCCAAACCCCAGCACGGCATATTTGCTGAATAATATTTAAACACTCAAGTGAATTAATATGTTAGATTCATGGCTTGAAGCTTGCACATCTGAAGAGAGGTTCTTTCGTCAAATTAAATAATATCAATGACCCTTATTAAAATGTAAATCAGCTTCAGTTGGGGTAAATAATTTTCACTGCCATAACCATAAAGAACAAAAGTAGCTATTTCCCTTATACATTTTCTTCATTTCCTTTTATCCACCTCTGCATCTCCATTTCCAGGATCACTATGTCATCAGTTCACTGGGCTTGTCGTCAATTAGGTAATAGCTGACCAAAAGCTAAAGTTTGAGGTTTATAAGGTCTGTTTGGTTCCTTAGATAAGCAGTAGACCAATAATGTGTTTGGTTCTACAACAAGAATCCTTCATTTTTTTTAATGTCAGCTTGTATTTGAATTTATGATAAATTTTTCATTTTGTTTGAGACTGACCATTATTCTACAGGCTTGCTGGTCTTTTAATGACATTTAATTTGTATCCCTTCTTGTTACTTCCCGTGTTGTGTTTTAAATGTTCATAAACTCCTCCTACAAGAGAAAACAAGATATTACAAGTAATGAAACCATACTAGTATTTAATGTTTGTAACCCAAGCTTTAAAAAAACCTGTTCCTTTTGAAAGAAATTAAAGTTTTCAAAGTAAAAGCTTTAACTGTTTTCAAAAGAATGTTTAATAAATCAAATATATCGTTAGGAGAAAATATGTATCCTGCAGCTGATGCATTATCTTGTAAGATTCCACCCGAGCTTGGTCAACATGTCACATTTTATTAGCTGGGATGTTGGACCACCTGAGATATGTGGAATAAACCCAATTAAGAATATTGTAATGTTTGTTAAATTCTCATAGCTATTTGCAAGTAGGTTCAACATGTAAACATATATAAATATTTCTGTTGTTTTGACAATGGTAAGCATTTAACTTGAAAATATATCAATCAAATTACAATAAAGAAAAATATAATTAGGTTAGTCCTGAACAACAAGATAAACGAGGAGCTTGAAGAGGGTACAAGAAAACAGATCGAGGCAGGAGACAATCCTGTTCAGATGCAAAATTATTTAAAAATTGCAGATGAAATGCCACTTTCTTCTTAATATATTACTTTCCTATCTAAATGCCTGTAATGTCATTCAATTAAAATTCTATTACAAATGTCTATCTTCAAATTACAATATCAAAAATAGCTGGAGAAATAAAAATGTTCCAGCCAACTGATTTTGTACATGCAGTTATAAAACTGTCATAGGAACAATGAGAAGCAATTCTTAGAGCCACTGAAAGGTTTTTAAGTGATTGAATATCTATTATTCACGTGTTCTTATTTAAAGACTTGAAGATTTCTGTACACTGAAAATAGTATGCACCATAGCAATTGTACCAGACATGTAAAGCAGAATTCTATTTTTTAATATAGTTGTATTATTAGGATTTAAGTTAATTTTTATTTGATTATAGTATGAAACAGCAGCTCTAGTTTGAAAGAACTGCATCTAGAATTGGCATTTGTGTACTTCTGACAGGCGGACTATAAATTTTCATTTTACTATTTAAAATTTTGCCCCAGGTCTGCCAAGCCTTTTTTACCCCTGACATTTAATACATGAATTTGATACTCTTCCGATATAGCCTTATGTTCTATGGCAGTAAATGTTCTTTCACAGCAAATTCTTAAAAGAACATTGAGAGGGTGGATTATCTTTTAATGCTATCTTTTCCAAGACAAGCCCAATTGGCTATCAATTGTAATCACTTTAATGCTGAAAATTAAGCTTTTTGCCAAAGATCTGAGAAATAAAACCACTCTTTGCTCTGCAAAGAAAATGAGTCACGTGCCATCGAGTGTGCACTCAATAAATAGAATTCTGCCTATATTCTCTTCAATACATTTTGATTGTTAAATCTTTTATTGTATTGTGATTTGAATAGGTTTGAACTTGTTTTCTTTGTATGCAGTATTATATTTTCAATTAAAATTGTAATAAACGCACACTTTTGTACTAATTTCTACATAAGTTTTAAACGATTTTACTTTGACAAATGAATCGTCTAACATTATTTATTCAATATTTTGTGGTGTATTTTTATATTTAATTGAAAGTGAAATTTATGACTTTTAGGTATCAGAAGCACTCCTGGAAGCATGAAGTGGCATGGCTTTAAAGAAGAATGTTCTATGTGTTTACAGAGAATGACTTGAAGGCTGGATGTTCTCCGTGCAAATTAAAAGATTTGGCTGCAGAACGTTCTGTATGATCACCACATATTTTCAAGCACTGAGCCTGTACAATATAGAATATGTCAATAGAGAAAGACCTAGAGGCAAATTTGTTTTTCATCCATTTTCATGTTGAAATTAATGAAAATTACGAGATGTCTATTTCCCACAATGGTCCAATTGTATACCGTGGTCTCCATAATGTTTGGGACAAAGACCCATCATTTATTTATTTGCCTCTATACTCCATTTGAGATTTGTAAAGGAAAAAAAAATCCCTTGTGGTTAAAGTGCACATTGTCAGATTTTATTAAATGGTCATTTTTATACATTTTGGTTTCACCATGTAGAAATTACAGCTGTGTTTATACATTTTCCCTCCATTTCAGGGCACCATAATGTTTGGGACACATGGCTTCACAGGTGTTTGTAATTGCTTAGGTGTGTTTAATTGCCTCCTTAATGCAGGTGTAAGAGAGCTCTCAGCACCTAGTCTTTCCTCCACCTTTGGAAACGTTTATTGCTGTTTATCAACATGAGGACCAAAGTTCTGCCAATGAAAGTCAAAGAAACCATTATGAGACTGAGAAACAAGAATAAAACTGTTAGAGACATCAGCCAAGCCTTGGGCTTATCAACTGTTTAGAACATCATTAAGAAGAAAGAGAGCACTGGTGAGCTTACTAATTGCAAAGGGACTGGCAGGCCAAGGAAGACCTCCACAGCTGATGACAGAAGAATTCTCTGTATAATAAAGAAAAAATCCCCAAACACCTGGATGACAAATCAGAAACACTCTTCAGGAGTCCGGTATGGATTTGTCAATGCTTACTGACTGCAGAAGACTTCATGAACAGAAATACAGAGGCTACACTGCAAGAAACCACTGGTGGCCAGATTACAGTTTGCCAAGAACTACTTAAAAGAGCAACCACAGTTCTCGAAAAAGGTCTTGTGGACAGATGAGATGAAGATTAACTTGTATCAAAATGATGGCATGAGCAAAGTAGAGAGGAGAGAAGGAACTGTCCAAGCTCCAAAGCATACCACCTCATCTGTGAAACATGGGAGTGTTATAGTCTGGGCATGTATGGCTGCTGAAGGTACTGGCTCACTTATCTTCATTGATATTACAACTACAGATGGTAATAGCATAATGAATTCTGAAGTGTATAGACACATCCTACCTGCTCAAGTTCAAACAATTGCCTCAATACTCATTGGCCATCGGTTCATTCTACTGCAAGACAATGATCCCAAACATACTGCTAAAGCCATAAAGGAGTTTTTCAAAGCTAAAAAATGGTCAAATCTTGAGTGACCAAGTCAATCACCCGATCTGAACCCATTTGAGAATACACCCAACAACTGGTGATGTCCATGAATCGCAGACTTCAAGCAGTCAATGCATGCAAAGGATATGCAACAAAATACTAAACATGACTACTTTAATTTACATGACATTGCTGTGTCCCAAACATTATGGTGCCCTGAAATGTATAAACACAGCTGTAATTTCTACATGGTTAATCCAAATTGTATAAAAATGGCCTTTATTAAAATCTGACAATATGCACTTTAACCACATGTGATTCTTTTTCTATCTCAAATTGTGGAGTACGGAGGCAAATGAATAAATGATGGGTCTTTGTCCCAAACATTATGGAGGGCACTGTGTAGGAGATGGAAATAGCAGAGTAGATATAAAGGTAGTAACAATAGCTTTGGCAGTGGTTGAAGGATAACTGGTTCAAACTGGAAACTAGTTATTAGAATGGAAACTTTCCAGAAGTCAATTTCATGCACTTGCAGTTCTAATGCAGAGTGGTTTTGTACAGAACAAAATATGGAAATTTACACCCCATGATTTTCTACTGCTAATTGCTTAAATAAGGACTGTCTCAATCCTTATTTACAATAAATTCATGGCAAGCTCTTCAGCCTGCAAAGTGCATACAGTGCTCAAGCTCGAATCCAAAAGCCCAGTTTTACTGTTGGGCAATGTTTTTTTTTCTGTATGTAAGTTTACTGCCAACAAAGTTAATACTCCAATGCGATGATAATTAGATTTCTGAACATCTTAAACAACTTTAAGTATGACTGACTATCCTTTTGGTTTTATAGGAAAGATTAAAAATATTTTAATTCTTAAGTTACTCCAATGAAAGTAATGGGGTAAAATAAAAAAAGTATCATCTACTGCTGTGCTCTGCTTCTGATCATGTCCTAAGCCCAAAGAGCGGATTTTTAGAATAATAGTGATAAGTATCTGGACATGCACTGGCCCTTCAGGGAAGCCTGATGACCAGCCAGTGCAAATTGGATGTGATTGCAGAATGTAGAATGCCTCTTGTTGGTGGACTGTTGAGGATCTCAGCAAATCCCCAGAGTACTGCAAAGCATCAAGGAAAAAGAGCAATCATTCTATCTCACATAATATTGGCTTTTCATTCCACTTTTTACCCTGGATACCTTCCATCAGAAAGGTCATCTGCTTCTTATTCCGTAACATCATCCATCTGTAATCCTACCCAAGTTCCAATGTCAGTAACCAGAAGACTTGGAATTAAAGTAATTGCTAAGAGAATCAGAGAGTGATAAGGTTACTTTCCCCTGAAATCACAGATGTAACACCTGCCCCTATACATCCTTCCTCACTTCAATGCTAAGGACCTCAGCAGTACTTCTCGGTGAAACAGGTTCACGTTCACCCCCTCTAACTTAATCTACTGCAATCGTTGATCCTAGTGTGGCCTCCTGTACATCGGCGAGACCAGACGTAGATTCGGCAACTGTTACGCAGAACACGTGCTCTACCCGCCAAGGCCTACTGGATCTCCTGGTTTTTAACCATTGTAACTCCTCTTCCCACACTGACCTACTTGCCCTTCACCTCCTCCATTGTCAGAATAAGGCTGCACGTAAACTGGAGGAACGGCACATTATATTCTGTTTAGGCAGCTTACAACACAACGGTGTGAATATTGAATTCTCTATTAGGCAACTATAATGGATCTCCCCCCCCCCCCCCCCCCCCACACACACACTTCATCTTCGTACCCATCTGGACGCACTGATTTTTCCCATCCCCCTCACCTTCCACCTACTAGCTTCCTCTAGCTTCCCAATTCGCAACACTTCAATCCTTTTGTCTCACACCGTGCCTTTTCATATTTGACATTTGTCCAACCATCTGCCTATCAAACCCCCACCTGTTACTTGCCAGGCTTTGTCCTGCCCCTCCACTCGTCCAGCTGTCTAAAAATAGGGTCCCAACCCAAACCGTTATGTTACCCATGTTCTCCAGAGATGCTGCCTGACCCACTGAGTTACTCCAGCACTTTGTGTCTTTTTTTGTAAACCAGCATCTGCAATTCCTTATTTCTGCCAGGTTAAAAATGTTTGTGTTTGAAGAGCATTATGATCTGGAATGCAATGTCTTAAAGACTAGTAAAAGCACATTCATTAGTAACCTGATAAAAGAGAAATTAGGCAATGCTCAGTAAATGTTCCTGGACAGTGGGGAGAAAAACAATGTGACTTAGAAAACTCTGCAATGATTGGAGTCATACCTTGCACAAAGGAAGGTAGCAGTGGTAATCATTCCATTGCCAGGACATCATGGCAGGAGCTCCTCAGAGGGCCCAACTAGCTTCAGCGGCTTCATTAATGACGTTCCATCTATTAGAAGCTCATGAGATGTTCACTAATGATTGCTCAATGTTCAATTCCAAGTGTGATTTTTCAGCCAATGAAGATGCCCATTTCCCTTACAGACAATTTAAACACCTGAGCAACACACAGCGTAGGCAGGAACTGCAGATGCTGGTTTACAACTGAAGATAGACACAAATGCTAGAGTATCTCTGGATAGAAGGAATGGCTGATGTTTTGGGTCAAGACCCTTCTTCAGACTGAAGAAGCGGCTCGACCCGAAACGTCACCGATTCCTTCTATCCAGACTTGCTGCCTGTTCTGCTGAGTTACCCCAGCATTTTGTGAGCAACACACAGGCCTGGGCTAAAAAGTGGCAAGTAACATTTGCACCACAAAAAGTGCCAGGCATCTCTAACAAGAGAGAATATAGCCATCTACTCTTTAAACTTAATGGCATCATCATGGCTGAATGCCCCATCTTCAATACCATGCAGGTAGACAAAAATGGGCACCCCCCCCCCGCATCAGTCTGAAGAAGGGGTTTGGCCCGAAATGTTGCCGATTTCCTTCGCTCCATAAATGCTGCTGCACCCTCTGAGTTTCTCCAGCATTTTTGTCTACCTTCGATTTTCCAGCATCTGCAGTTCCTTCTTGAACATTCAATACCATGCAAGTCATCTAAACTGAACCAAACATAAATACTGTGACTGAAAGACCAGGGCAGAGGCTAGGTTTCTGGCAGTGAGTTACTCGACCCTGGGCACCGCCAAGAACTTTCCACCTGTGATGGAACAGATTGTTTGGATGAGTGCAATGCCAACAACTCAACAAGCATAATACCAACGAAGACAACGAAAATCTGATTACGAGTCCCATATCTGAAACAATAACTTTTGTTTTCCAGAGATGCTGCCTGATCCTTTTTAGTCTTTTCTGAGGTCATCATTTTCTATTTGGGACCAAGCCCCCCATTTGACTGAAACCTCATTGATTTCCCTAAACATTTCTTGTCTCCATTAACTTGGGGGTAGCACAATGACACTGCTGGTAGAGCCCCTGGGAAAGTGGGATAACATAGAACTAGTCCCCTTTGTCTCGGTGGGCCAAAGGCCATGTTTCCGTGCTGTATATCTAAACTAAATATTTCCCAGTGCCGTACCATATCAAAACAAAATGCCCTACTGTTATTCACCCAGCCTACTCCAACAGCACTTTCCATCTCCATGAGCGCTATCACCAAGAACAAGGCAGCAGGTGCACGAGAGCACCATCACTCCCCATCACAGTCCAACTTGGAAATATCACTGTTCTTCATAGCTGCCGTTTAAATCCTTGAACACTCTCTCAGGAGCAACGCAGGAGGACTGCAACAATTCAAGGTGGCTCAATGGCAGTCCATAATTGTTGGTCTTGGTACCATCATCGAGATCGACAGAGTAATTAAATATCTATTTATACCCTACACTGTCATAACAAATCAAATGCCCATTACTCTATGAAAATGTTGCAGTTATAAGCGAGGCCCACAAAAGCGCTCTAATTTAAAAATGTTGATTTTGATATGATTTGGTGGCACTCCTCCTCAGTTATTGAAAAACAAAACGCTACAGTTGCAAAAGTCTGATCAGAAGGTATTGTAAATACACAGCAGCCAAAATAGAATCGATTCTGACAAAAGTTCCACATTGAAGCATTTACTAAGTTTGCCTTGATCATGTTAATTCACAGCCATTGAAATATTTGAATGGTTTTGTTGCTGAAAAGTTCAGCACCCTTTCAGATGTTTAATTTTGGTATGAACTAGGCTTTGAACATTTCTAGCTTGTTACTGTAAAGAAAAATCACATGTTACTATGTAAAATGACATGGTCCTTAACGTGAATAGCACTTACATTGTTATTTCTATTTTTCCATAAATTATTTTGCTTTAATATAAAAGTAGGTGCAGAAATACAAGACATCTGAGCTAAGAACAAAATCTGTTAACATGACGAATGTCTTCTTTGTAATGTGATCAGTTGCAAAATCAGAGGCAGAAGTTATATATTTTGTATATGTAGTTTATTCTCACAATGGATTACATTTACAGGTGTAAAATCGGTGGGAAGCAGAATAGAACAGCTATTATACTGTAAATCAGCTGCTTAAAAGCCAAATATACAGCTGTATGTCTTCCATAAAAATAAATGTACATAGTTATGAGGAGTAAAATAAAAGATAAAACATCAGGCTTCAGTGGCTTCTGAGCTGCACACTCAGGCTTATAACAATGTTATATTTAATATAGACAAAACAGTTTGGAGGGCTGCTGATATCAAAGCTGAATCCACAATTTCAGCAGCGGTTGTAATGTACAGTGCCCTGCATAACGTTTGGGACAAAGACCCATCATTTATTTATTTGCCTCTGTAGTCCACAATTTGAGGTTTGTAATGGAAAAGAAAATCACATGTGGTTAAAGTGCACATTGTCAGATTTTATTAAAGGCCATTTTTATACATTTTGGTTTCACCATGTCGAAATTACATCAGTTTATACATAGTCCCCCCCCCCCCCCCCCCCCCAATTTCAGGGCACCATAATGTTTTGGACACATGGCTTCACAGGTGTTTGTAATTGCTCAGGTGTGTTTAAATGCCTCCTTAATGTAGGTATAAGAGAGCTCTCAGTACGTAGTCTTTCCTCCAGTCTTTCTGTCACGTTTGAAAACCTTTATTGCTGTTATCAACATGAGGACAAAAGTTGTGCCAATGAAAGTCAAAGCCATTATGAGACTGAGAAACAAGAATACAATTGTTAGACACATCAGCCAAACCTTAAGCTTACCGAAATCAACTGGTTGGAACATAATTGAGAAGAAAGAGAGCACCGGTTAGTTTACTAATCGCAAAGGGACTGGCAGGCCAAGGAAGATGTCCACAGCTGATGACAGAAGAATTCCCAAACACCTGTTTGACAGATCAGAAACACTCTTCAGGAGTCAGGTGTGGATTTGTCAAAGATCACTGTCCGCAGAAGACTTCATGAACAGAAATACAAAGGCTACACTGCAAGATGCAAACCACTGGTTAGCCGCAAAAATAGGATGGCCAGGTTACAGTTTGCCAAGAAGTCTTAAAAGAGCAACCACAGTTCTGGAAAAAGGTCTCGTGGACAGATGAGACGAAGATTAACATATCAGAGAGATAGCACGAGCAAGGTAATGGAGGAGAGAAGGAACTGCCCAAGATCTAAAGCCTCATATGTGAAACACAGTGGAGCGGATGTTATAGCCTGGGCATATATGGCTGTTGAAGGTACTGGCTCACTTATCGTCATTGATGATACCACTGCTGATGGTAGTAGCATAATGAATTCTGGTGTAGACACCTCAAAACTCATTGGCCGGCAGTTCGTTCTACAGCGACAATGATCCCAAACATACTGCTATGTTTGGGATCTATGTACAACAAAGGAGTTTTTCAAAGCTAAAAAATGGTAAATTCTTGAGTGGCCAAGTCAATCATCCATTCTGAACCCAATTGAGCATTCCTTTTTTATGCTGAAGAGAAAACTGAAGGGGACTAGCCCCCAAAACAAGCATAAGCTAAAGATGGCTGCAATACAGGCCTGGCAGAGCATCACCAGAGAAGACACCCAGCAACTGGTGATGTCCATGAATCGCAGACTTCAAGCAGTCATTGCATGCAAAGGATATGCAACAAAATACATTGCCGTGTTCCAAACATTATGGTGCCCTGAAATGGGGGGGATTATGTATAAACACTTGTAATTTCTACATGGTGAAACCAAAATGTATAAAAATGGCCTTTATTAAAATCTGACAATGTGCACTTTAACCACATGATTTTTTCTGTTACAAATCTCAAATTGTGGAGTACAGAGGCAAATAAATAAATGATGGGTCTTTGTCCCAAACATTATGGAGGGCACTGGAGAACACAAGTCACTCCAACAAGCATTTCTAAATGGGGAGAAAGACAACCATATGTTGCACTTGCTCTGCACTGTGCGCCAACATTGTATCATAAAGAGGGTTTTGGAGCCATGGTCGTGAGCCAGCTCCTCACCGCAGGTTGAATTTCCAAGGGCAGTCCATCCTCTGGCTGACATATAAGACAATCTGTTCTGTCAATGGTATGCATTTTATTTAAGTCAGTTAATGTGCAACAGGAAATATGTCCAACTGGTCATGGTTCAAAGACTCAGTTATTCTCTGTACATACAAACAAAATCAAGTAGCATTTGTTGCTGCCAATGAGCACATTGTAACTTTGTGAAGAACATGTGAACTCTGGTCCAAGGCGGACTGCCAGCACAGCATGCTGGTAACTGGCACTACACACATTAATTAAAATAAAATAGTACCATTGGTATAATCAAAAAACTGCAGAAGCTGGAACTCTGATACTTTCAAACTGAAACATCAACTCTGTTTCTCTTTCCACTGGTGCTGTCTGACCAGCTGAATGTTTCCAGCATTTTTTGTCTACGATAGTACCATATGCATATTGCAAATTCCTCCAATGCAATTTTAAGAATTACAATATTTAGCAATTTTATCTTTGGAACACAATCGTCCTGCACATTTATAACTTCGCAATAAATGCTTTTAGGGAGAGAAAACAGGTCACAGAAATCCAACAGTACAAACTTGATTCTCTGATCAGTATTCTGCAGGTATTCCTGGTTATAAGAACTAGATAATAGAATTGCCTTTCAGGGTTTATTTAATTTGCTACTTTCCTGAATAAAATGTTGGAAGTCAAAGGGCAAGTTACATGATTAGCGACTCCCTAGCCATTCTGCGCAAGTTATTAAAACGGAACAGCCACACACAGAATCCATGATTACATTCCACATTCACCTGGTATCAACGGCTAAGCTTATGTGTGGTGAAACAGGTACAAATACCAAATAATGATTATCAGATAATATACATTGGGATAACCATAATAATTTCTGAAGCTGCTAAGTGCCTATATTATGACATTGAAACTTAAAAAAAAAATCCCAGTTAACACATAATTAAAACGGGTAGGAGGATCGAGAATCACAATGGGAAATATCAGTGGCAACCTATCTGATCATCTCCCAGTGTTTACTTCAAGACCCACAATTGTTATAAACCAAATCATCTTCAAGCTGGCTTTGTTCCTGTATCACAACAGCACTTTGGCTCACTGTAATGAATGAATACAAAAACTAATGTTTAATTACCTTTGTGTCAGTCTACAGTTTAGAGATTAATTAAGTGCTAGCTACACTGTGAAAACCTACAATAGAACATAATACAACATAATTAGCAAAGTTCAATATAAAATACAATAAATAAAATAAAAATATTTTCAGTAATATATTTTTTGAAAGTTCACTTGCTGTCTTGCTTACAATGGCTATATAGCATGCAAAGCAGTAACGCAGTGATTTTTCTAGAAAGTCACTGCTTATAATGGATGCATAGATAATGTCTATAATCTAGATACAACAGCTAGTCTACTTGTTAAAAAAATAAAAAATAAGTACTAATATTCCTCTACAAGTTTTACCTTATATAGCAACAGAATAAACAATAAAAGAAATGGCTTTGTTACGGTCATTTTACCAAATTGACAGAAAGGTTACTCCCAAATACAGAACATTTGGTCAAATGCAATCTGCATTTTTAACACAGATGTGTTTTCTGCAATATCTATTTTAAATATAAAAGCTCTACCTACATTTTGTTTCTGTTCGCCAATGTTACATACAACACCCTTCTACAATCTGCAGCTTCTATTTATAAACTGGCAGCTTGCAGACATTTTGATTTAAGCAATTACAACTGCACTTGCAATATCTCCTCCCTCCCAAGGACAACAATGCAAACTGGATTTCAAAAGAGAGCTTACAATTTGAATTTGTTTTTCCGTGTAACTGGAGACGAGCAAAAACATTTACATTTTGTCCAATTTAGCGTGAAATAAGAAAAGTTATACATCAGTGTTAACTCATTTTGAAGCTAGCAAAACTTTTTGATACAGTTAAAATAGGAAGTAAGACTGGGATTTCTTGAAAAGCATTAGCTACAGATAATACACTACTAACATCCACCCCCCTTCCGTGAGGTAAATTGATCTGAAAGCGAAATCTGTTTAGTAGCTCTTTGGCTTTACTGGTCACTCACGAATTGTGCATGTGCTCACAGTCACAGATAAGAAATCTTCATCCCTACGGTTACTACTGCTATTAATTTCTACATTAGCACCACTCACATTGAATTGGATGTTGCATTGTTAGCGATTTTCATCTCAGGTGAAACCTATTTGCCTACTGATCTGACTCATGTACCTTCTATTCCTTCGGAGAATGACATAAATTTGTTACTATTCATTGTCCTTTGTAATTCTATTATTAATTTAGTCTTTAATTCACGTCCGAATTCCATTGGTGAAGTAAAACATGAAGTGAAACAATTGAATTGCATTTTTGTAACACCAGTTGGTTTACAACTGAAACCTTTGCAAGGAATTCAACTCAATTCATACGATGACAAAAAAAACTTCACAAATGTTTATATTGATTTTGTTTAAAGCGATCTGGCCGTTCAGTACAAATTAAATGTGATAATTTCAAGTTTCCCTGTTCTGTGATCTGTGAAACATGGTGAGTAATTAATTATTCAAGCACCTTCAAGTGAGTCTCTTCACTTCATTCCTTCCCTATTACCTCTCTTATTCTTGACATCCCGTTGCTACTACTGCCATCGAGTCTATACAGTACAGCTGGGATAGATAAATGTGGTATTTAATAAACAGACAAAACTCCGTTCCATGGTGGGCTGGAATACTCGCAGGTATTCTTGGCATATTTCCAAATGATATGACATAAGGCAATAATGCGGAATTCATCAATGAATGGCCCAACCACCAACTAAATTGTTCAACTCATTGTTTCCAATTATCAAAAATGTAACATTTTAAATAAAGCTGATATTGAATAAAAATAAACCATTAGGAAAATAAAAATACTTAACAATATAAGTTTATGGCTAATTTTTCCTCTAGTTTACAGGGAAAATTTATATCACGGCAAGGACAATGATTATGAAATGAGCTTATTAATGCTGACTAAACAGGTAAACTACACATTCCTGTTTCAACACTGGTCTAATTTGATTTAGTTAGTACTTCTTCCATAAACAGAAAAATCACAGGGGATCACCGTTGATCACCTTATTAGGTACACGTGGTAACACAATTGCATTGGCCAACAGGTTTCTACAGACTGAAAAGAAAGAGTTCTATTATAGACCATACACCACAATGTTACACCAGTGACAGTGACAGAAAAAAGTGCACTAGTAAATACTTTTGGTGTAATGTTGGTTGTGAGAATTCCAGCTTTTGTAGTCAGTTAGACAAACTGGGAACCACTTAGTCCAGGGCTTACAGAAATTCCAGACACCTTCCATCAATTAATGAACTCAAATGCTGTTAGCAGAAAGTTATTCATGCGCCTCTCAATACGATGCCATGATAAGGAATGAAATAACATGCTTACATTAAATCTGACAATAAATAATATATGTTGAAGAGGATCAGCATATATAACTCGAAGGCCCAACATCTGCATGGATCATGTGTTACGTCAGTCATTACTAGACTCTGGTGTCTAAAAGCATCTATCTAGATTCTCTTCATGGTGATTCAGATACTGGCCGCTTTTGTTTCAAAGTGTCAATGAGGGATAAAACTCCACGTTTTACACTGGTTGTGACACGCCTTGTCATAGAGTCTGTTGGAGGACCAGGAGGGCACATCCTTGGAGGAGGTGGCCTGGCTACTAAGCACTTCTGGTACCGAAGCTGCAAGTCAAACATAAAATCCAATCAGTTGCAGTTAACCTTTTAAGATAATCAATCACAAATCAATGATCAATGCCAAAAAATATTTACTTGTCATAGTATTTTTCAATTGAAAGTCTAAGTTTTAATACAAAGGTTTCAAGAAACTTACCACATATTCATTTTTTGTATGCAATTATGCAGATATTAAAAAGTATTAGGTGACCGCAGGGTTAAAGGTGGATAAATGTTCATGACTGGATGAAATGTATCCCAGTCTGCTCTTGGAGGCAAGATTGGAGATTGCTGGAGTCCAGAGAGAGATCTTTCAAATATGTTCACTGGTCACAGGTAGCAGATTAACTCAAGGACGACAAATAGGATACTCTTATTCAAGAATGGCAACAGGAATAAGCCAGATGATTGCAGAAACTCAAAGGTAGTTACAGAGATTTTATTAGGGGGAGATCATGTCGACCCAATTTGAATTTTTAGGTAACAAGAATAATTGACGTGGGCAGTGTGGTGTAGACCACATGGACGTTAGTGAGGCATTTGATGAAGTCCTGCTCATGGCTGACAAATATAAACATAAGATCATGTGATTGAAGCAGAATTAGGCCATTCAGCCCATCAAATCTACTCCGCCATTCAATCATGGCTGATCTATCTCCCTCCCAACCCTATTCTCCTGCCTTCTCCCCATAATCTCTGACATCCTTACAAATCAAGAATATCTATCTCTGCCGAAAAAATATCCACTGACTTGGCCTCCACAGCCTTCTGTGGCAAAGAATTCAACAGATTCACCACACTGACTAAAGAAATCCCTCCTCATCTCCTTCCTAAAGGAACATCCTTTACTTCTGAGGCTATGACCTTTGGTTCTAGACTCTTTCATTAGTGGAAACATCCTCTCCACATTCACTCTATCCAAGCCTTTCACTATTAGGTAGGTTTCAATGAGGCCCGCCATCCTAAACTCCAGCAGGTACAGGCCCAGGGCTGTCAAATGCTCATCATATGTTAACACACTCATTTCTGGGATCATTCTAGTAAATCTCCTGTGTATCCTCTCCAGAGCCAGCACATCCTTCCTCAGATATGGTGTCCAAAATTACACACAATATTCCAAATGTGGACTAGCACCTTATAGAGTCTTAGCATTATATCCCTGGTGCACCTCCGATTTCTGGATTCTCTTCCCATTCTGGATTCTCTTCCCATTTAGTCTACGCCTTTATTCCTTCTACCAAAATGCATGATTCCACTCTTTGTTACACAATATTCTATCTGCCACTTTTCTGTTCACTCTCCCAATCTGTCTAAGTCCTTCAGCAGAGTCTCTGCTTTCTCTACAATACCTGCCCCTCCACTATTTCCATATAATAAGCTGTAGCCCATGGATCCATGGCAAATTGGATCCACTATTAGCATGGTAATAGGAAGTAAAACATGAATGTGATGGGTTATTTATGTGAGTGAAAGCCTGTGACCAGTGGTGTACCACAAGAAACGATGTCATGACCTTAACGTTTGTCATACACATCAAAGATTTGGATATGATTGCAGGAGATATGAGTAGCAAGTCTGCAGACGGTAAGAAAATTGGTGTGCTTGATAGTGATGAGGACAATCATTAATTATAGGAAAATATTAACCAGTTGGTTTCACGTAACCCCTGCATTCCCTCTCTCTTCGCCCCTCTCCCATCCTGGTCAGCCTGCCTGTTTGCATCCAAATATCCTTTCGTGATCACCTCTTCGACAGCCACCAATGGACTATTGTGGGCTCCACCTTTCCTAGGTCATTGGTGCCGGCTCTGATTTGTTCTGAACCTTTTGATACCTCTAGTTTCCCTCTCCCCTGACTCTCAGCCTAAAGAAGGGGTTCAACCAGAAATGTCATCTATTCCTTTTCTCCAGAGATGCTGCCTGACCCGCTAGGTTACTCCAGCATTTTGTGTCTATCTTCACCAGTTGGTAAGATGAACAGTGCAGTGGCAGGTGGAATGTAATCTGATATGTGCGAGGTGATACACATTAGGATGG
Organism: Okamejei kenojei; assembly: GCA_035221665.1. NCBI lineage: Eukaryota > Metazoa > Chordata > Chondrichthyes > Rajiformes > Rajidae > Okamejei > Okamejei kenojei. The sequence continues at coordinate 104,165,005 of CM069131.1, forward strand.
CTAGTGAGGGTAGGATGTACACAAAGAATGGTAGGCCCTTGGGGAATACTGATGAACACGGGGACCCTCCTGTATAAATCAAAGGTTACCTGAAGTTGGCAGCACAGTTAGAAATGGTGGTGAAGGCAGCATTTGGGATACTTCCCTTCATTACCTGGGTATGGAATATGGTACAACTTATAAAATATTGGTTAGGTCACAACTGTAGTACTGGGTGCAGTCTGGATGCACTGGCTGAGTGGATGATGGATGCAGGGAGTCACATAACATTTAAATGTCTAGGTGAGCACCTGAATCATCAGCATATGGAGGGCGATGGAACAAGTGCCAGTAAATGGGATTAATATAGATGGTTACTTGATGGCCAACGTGACCATTATAGACTTGAGGGACCAATTCAATGCATGATTCCTTCACTCTTGGTTGTAGTGGATAAAACAGATTAGATTTTAATAAAGCTAGAAAGTCATACAAAATAATAACATTTAAAAAGATAGAATAAGCAACATATTAAAGTGTTAATTACAGCATAGTTGTGAATATCAGAGGAGGTTGCTGTATTAGAAAATTATGTTGGTATTCATTTGCGATGCCAGAACACCATGTCCATAAACTTATTCATTCTGAGCACATCGTGAGCTTAACGCTTCACAAGCTTCTTAATTTTGTGTGGAAATTTTTCAGTAAGAGCAATGAAAGATATATTAACCATATAGTGTAACAAAACACTACAGTCTACAAATTGGATTTCATCCATTTCAATTTGTTACGTGGATGCAATATTTTGCCTTCAAACCAAAACACATTTAAAAAAAAGGAGACATTAGGGCAAACTTGCTGGAAGGAATCACTACAAAAATCGTGTCCTGGTGAGAAATGTTAAAGTCAAAACTACAAGTCAAAGCAGGCAGCTACTGTGTTGTTTGTGCACTGATCAATGAGATACAAGTCTGCAGCTGCCATGGAGATAAGGAATAATTGGTGCTGGAGGAGAGCGGAAAATGATGGAGGGTGGGGGGTAGACAGTGGTAAGGTGAAGGTGATAGTTGGAGCAGGTGGATCCTACTCCATGGAGACACCAGCATAGTCTGCATGTGCAGATGCTGGAATCTGGAGCAAAAACAAGCTGCTGGAAGAAGTCAAGAGGGTCAGACAGCGTCTGTGGGCGCGAAAGGGATGGAGATGTTTCCGGTCAAGACCCTGCATCAGGTCAACTTGAATGAAAAGGGGTATTAAGACCCCTGCCAATACAAACGGATGAGGAGGGGTGGGTGGGGGGGGGAGTCAGGGGCTAGTAAATGATATGTGGATCGAGGTGAGGAGGATTGATGGACAGTTGCAGTGAGGTGGGGGAAGGAGGGTACATATAATGACACAGGCAGGGAGGTGACGTGGTGACAAGGCACTGCAGATTATGGAATCTGATAAAACAGGAAGGCTTTAAGTGGAATCAGTTAAGGGATGAATAGTGGGCAGATGGGAACGGTGGGTGGATGGAGAGGATGGGAGACCCAGTGGGGTGGGTGAGTGAGTGAGTGAGTGGTAGACAGACATGGCTGCTGGGGGAGGGGAAAGAAACAAAATGATATGAATGGTGGAAAGCAAAGATCCCATAGCAAGCAAGATAGTGCACTCCTGCTAAAACCAATCGGCTGACGTGTAGTATGCAAAGGAGTGGAACGTCAGCCTTTTCATCGCCCATTTCAGTAAACCCGACCCAATCTGACTTTGTAAATCCTTCTCGCAGTGTAATCAGCGTTGCGGGGGAACAGTTTGTGTGTGTGATATAGTGTTAGACCCATTATTCATAATTCTGTTAATTCATAATTCTACTATTTTTTGTTAATGATTAATATGTCAATAAATTATAATTCTGTTAATTTTCTTTTTAATGTGTTTTTTTAAATGTTCTTTTTTTTAAAGTTTTTAAAAAATGTCTTTTTAAATGGCTCATGTACTGTGTTTGAGTTGATGTTTGTATTAAACTTGCCTAGGATCTTTGGATCAACGATCCTATAGCAAGCTATAGTATCTTGCTATAGGATCTTTGCTTTGAATAGGAGTGCAGAAAAGGAAGCCCGTTATGGAAATGGGGCCAAAGATTACCCATGAATCTGCCCATGACCCTACTACGTCTTTTTCATCGAGTGGGCTATCTTGCTTGTTACAGGATCTTTGGTGGAAAGAAGGGAGTATGGGAGAGGACCTGGATGGATCAGGAGGAGTGAGGAACACAGGGGATGTGGGTTACTTAAAATTAAAGAAGTCAATGTTCATGTGGCTGGGTTGTGGATTACTGGGGTGAAAGGTGACGACCAAGAGAACTCTATCAGTGTGCTGTCTGTGGAGAGTTGCGGTGAGAGCAAAAGTGCAGGAAATGTGGGTGAGGGATCCATCAACCACAGCGGGGGGAGGAGGAGCCACGTTTTCTGAAAATGGAAGGCATTTTAAAGATATTGGAAGTTGTCCAAGTGAATTTGCAGCAGGATGGAAGTTGGTGAAGTTTACAAAATTGTTGAGTACAGGAGGCAGCACTAATACAGTCGTCGACACAGCGAGGAGGAGTTGGGGAGTAGCGTCAAGGTTGGTTTGGAACAAAGGCGGCTTCATGTAGTCGATGAAAGGCAGGTGTAGCTGGAGCCATGCAAGTGCTCATGGCTATACAGTTGATTTTCAGATAGTGAGAGGAATCAAAAGAGATGTTCATAGTGAGAGCGAGTTCCCCCAGGCTCTGGGCCACAGATGGAGATATCTGTGGATTGATGCTTTGATCTGTATCAAGGCTTCTGGTCGTGATGTTCTTCATACCTTAAAATGAGGGGCTGGGTGCTCGGCAGGGATTCTATAAGATATGGAAGCATTACATGATTTACCACTTTCAGTGTGATACACGCCTTTACATTTTCAGTAGAATAAGGTCATAGGATGTGATCATTTGATTCATTGCCAGTAATAAACAAACTAATTGCATCCATATGTTTGGAAGATATCATCAGGACACTAACAAAATGGGGAAAATATCACTTTCTTTAGAAAGTATTCTGTCGATTGTGGAATTCTGACAGGAAGCAAAAAGATTTTTACCCAACGGGCTTAAACACAATAACTAGAGAGCAGTCCTGAGCTACTATCTATCACATTGGAGACCTCGGACTATCTTTGATGGGACTTTACCTTGCAATTGTTTTCAATTGCCATGGCAATATCAGTTGACTTAAGGTACATTGCAGAAGTAATTTACTGGAGTGGCTCTCAAGAAAATAATAACTTTATTCAAAGGGTACACACCATACATGCAGCTTGCACGGCCTCAGAAACATTTCCTGCATTCGGCTCACACCAGAAGACGTGACATTCAAAGCGCTGATTTCCTGCGTCCATAATAAAGGCAAACGTATGGATATCCTTCCCCACTCCAATAAATGACAGGAAACGAACACGGCACTCCAACAAAACCTCGTCTTCATCCTGCTCCAGATATTAGGAGAAAAACTGGTTATTATATAAAAAGAACCATCTTGAGATTTTTCCCTTTATTTAATTTAAACATTCTAGCAATGCATTAAATTCAAATTTGGACAATGTCCCTGAAATGCTACATAACAAAACAGAGCAAGAGTCTGAAGAAGGGTCCCGACCCAAAATTTAATTTATCCATTCCCTCCTCCAGAGGTGCTGCCTGACCTGCTGAGTTACACCAGCACTTTTGTGTTTTACTAAAGCACGAGTTAAACGGATCGTTCTGAAGCATTCTGATATCTGGCGCTAGGTGAAACAACCGGGGTTCAAACTTTAAATAAACATCTTATTCATAAATACATAGACAATAGGTGCAGGAGTAGGCCATTCAGCCCTTCTAGCCAGCACCACCATTCAATATGATCATGGCTGATCATCCACAATCAGTACCCTGTCCCTGCCTTCTCCACATACTCCTTGATTCCCCTAGCTCTTAGAGCTCTACCTAACTCTCTTTTGAATGCATCCAGTAAATCAGCCTCCACTGCCATCTGAGGCAGATTCACGATTCTCTGTGAGAAAAAGTTTTTCCTCATCTCAGTTCTAAATGGCCTACCCCATATTCTTATACTGTGACCTCTGGTTCTGGACTCCCCCAACATCGGGAACATTGATGTAAGTATGAAAGTTTCGCTTTATTGGTATACTCCTTTTAAATGTTATTTAACACAAACTTTAGCTAGAGAAACAAGAAATATTCTAAGGATATTATTTGATAGAATTGTAGGAATTTGCAGCCATTAACGATGTTCCCAGTTCTTACCTTCTGCCTTATCACAGTAACAGTGGCATCAGCAACATTCATAATCACAGAAATCCAGTCTTCCTTGTTAGTTGTGGCCATTAAGCTCTCAATGGCTCCATTCAATATTTCGATTCCTTATCATGAACAAAATGCAAAAATGTATTAATTTTCATTCTTTCAACACAATAGGCTCAATATTAACTTAGAGACAAAGGCTAAGACAAAGATAATTTTGGGACCAGAAAGCTGGTGGCTAACTATAAATCCCACCAAATTATCTTACTACTTTTTCCACTTGTTTTACACCCAATGATCAGATTTAGTCAGAGCATGGAAACAAGTCCTTTGACCCACCACGATCTAGTCGACTAAGTGTTTATAGTTGAATACAACCCATTTGCCTACATTTGACCTATTTTTTCTAAAGTTTTCCTATCCACGTTACCTGACTAGATGTTTTTTTTCCTCTGGCAGCTCATTTCATTTATGCACCACCTTTTGCATAAAGAAATTGCCCCTTAGATCTCTTAAATCTTTCCCCCTTTCACATTACACCTATTGCCATTAGTTCTAACCTCTTCCGCGGGGAAAAATACGAGATGATTTTGTACCCCCTAAGCCTCCTACGTTCCACTTAATGGCCATCTGGCTGGAGGGCCAGTGGGTGATGATGTTGGTTAAGTTTATTGTGATGATGAGAAGATTGAGGAGGTGAGAGAAAGGCTATTTGATTTATGGGACAGGGTATGATACTATGGGAAATCTTCTCCAATTGTTAAAGGCTTAAATTAAAATGGAAGGCCTGCAATCTCTTTGATAAAATTCACAAGATCGGATTGGTCACTCTCCTTCGTCTTGGAAGGTAGAACTACGAATATTGGGATTGTGTTTAAGGCTTTAAAATATTTACCCCCCTCCCCTCCCCTCCCCCTACACACATCTGTCCTTGGGAGTCAAAATTCATGAAAATGGTTTATTGGATTCTTTATGCTTCGTTTTAATTTTAGGAACAAATGTTTCAGTTCTTTGGTCCATCAAATTAGAAACGCCATAGACAAAAGAATAAAAAAACATTTTTCTTGATCTCAAAATAGTGAAGCAAATTATAGCAATGCAATTAAAAGTGATACCTGAATAAAAAACATCAGCATTATTTTATTCAGAACTATCCAAAGGGAATCCAAAGGGTTTCTACAGCTATATTAATAGCAAAAGGATAACGAGGGATAAAATTGGACCATTAGAGAACCAGAATGGACAGCTATCTGCAGAGCCAAAAGATATGGGGGAGTTATTGAACAATTTCTTTTCTTCGGTATTCACCAAGGAGAAGGATATTGAACTCTGTGAGGTAAGGGAAAAAAGTAGAGTAGCTATGGAAACTATGAGATTCAAAGAGGAGGAAGTACTGACACTTTTGAAAAATATAAAGGTGGATAAGTCTCCAGGTCCTGACAGGATATTCCCTAGGACATTGAGGGAAGTTAGTGTAGAAATAGCAGGAGCTATGACAGAAATATTTCAAATGTCATTAGAAACGGGAATAGTGCCGGAGGATTGGCGTACTGCGCATGTTGTTCCATTGTTTAAAAAGGGTTCAAAGAATAAACCTAGCAATTATAGACCTATTAGTTTGACGTCAGTGGTGGGCAAATTAATGGAAAGGATACTTAGAGATAATATATATAAGCATCTGGATAAACAGGGTCTGATCAGGAACAGTCAACATGGATTTGTGCCTGGAAGGTCATGTTTGACAAACCTTCTTGAATTTTTTGAAGCGGTAACTAGGGAAATTGATGAGGGTAAAGCAGTGGATGTTGTCTATATGGATTTCAGTAAGGCCTTTGACAAGGTTCCCCATGGAAGGTTGGTTCAGAAGGTTCAATCTTTGGGTGTTAATGGCGGAGTAGCAAGATGGATTCAACAGTGGCTGAATGGGAGATGTCAGAGAGTAATGGTGGATGGCTGTTTGTCAGGCTGGAAGCCGGTGACCAGTGGGGTGCCTCAGGGATCTGTGTTGGGTCCACTGTTGTTTGTCATGTACATCAATGATCTGGATGATGGGGTGGAAAATTGGATAAGTAAGTATGCAGATGATACTAAGATAGGTGGTATTGTGGATAATGAAGTAGATTCTCAAAGTCTACAGAGAGATTTGGGCCATTTGGAAAAGTGGGCTGAAAGATGGCAGATGGAGTTTAATGCTGATAAGTGTGAAGTGCTACATCTTGGCAGGACAAATCAAAATAGGACGTACATGGTAAATGGTAGGGAATTGAGGAATGCTGTGGAACAGAGGGATCTAGGAATAACTGTGCATAGTTCCCTGAAGGTGGAATCGCATGTAGATAGGGTGGTAAAGAAAGCCTTTGGTGTGCTGGCCTTTATAAATCAGAACATTGAATATAGGAGTAGGGAAGTAATGTTAAAATTGTACAAGGCATTGGTAAGACCAATTCTGGAGTATGGTGTACAATTTTGGTCGCCTAGTTATAGGAAGGATGTCAACAAAATAGAGAGAGTACAGAGGAGATTTACTAGAATGTTGCCAGGGTTCCAGCAACTATGTTACAGAGAAAGGTTGAACAAGTTAGGTCTTTATTCTTTGGAGCGCAGAAGGTTAAGGGGGGACTTGATTGAGGTCTTTAAAATGATGAAAGGGATAGACAGAGTTGACGTGGATAAGCTTTTCCCATTGAGGGTAGGGAAGATTCAAACAAGAGGGCATGACATGAGAATTAAGGGACAGAAGTTTAGGGGTAACGTGAGGGGGAACTTCTTTACTCAGAGGGTGGTGACTGTGTGGAATGAGCTTCCAGCAGAGGTGGTGGAGGCAGGATCGATTTTAACATTTAAAAGTAAAGTGGATAGGTATATGGACGTGAAGGGAATGGAGGGGTATGGTCTGAGTGAAGGTAGATGGGACTAGGGGAAAACAAATGGTCGGCACGGACTGGAAGGGCCGAGAGGGCCTGTCTCCGTGCTGTAATTGTTATATGGTTATATGGTTAACGCAAGTCATAATGGTCCAGCTTTTGCCCAATATTTCCTGGGTATGTGTTCCCTTGTATGAAACCCATGGTTGTGCTAACCTTTTGTGACCTATTCTTGTGGGGCTATTCCAGTCCCAAGCCTGACTAGTGCAGCTGTCCAAGTGAATTGTCCTCAAGTAACGACTATGCCTCAGGTCCATCGTCTGATGGCCGTTTGAAAGTTCATGCAGTTAATAGCTTTTATCAAACTGCTCCTAATGGTACATGGATAGGAAAGGTATGGAAAGATATGAGCTGGTGGGACTAATGTAGATGGGGCAATATGGTCGGCAGAGGCAAGTTGAGCTGAAAGGTTTGTTTCCATGCTGTATGACCCTGAACCTATGTCACAGACGCATTTAGGAACAGTAGAAATTGTTTTAAAGAACCAAGCACATCAAGTGTTGTCAATTTCTTGTAAATATGTTTGGAGATTGTTTTACAACATAAATATCAATTCATAAAACCAGACCTTCAATCATTTTCCATCCAGGTTGGCAATATCATATGTGGGAAAACTATTTAAGCCAGTTACAAAGTGGATATAGCTCACCACTCAGCATATGGGAGCTCTGCCCCATGACCTGCTGCCCTGGCATCTGACCTTAACTGAGTTTCTGGATTTAGTGCTTTGTCGAGGCCACAGATTTCAGGGACACACTGACTTGTGAGGTGGACCTTGATGTCTAATATAAGGGTTAAAACGAACGTTTCAGCTAAACTGGAGCTGTTTGCTAACTGTCCCCATGTTAGGCAAGCAGGCTCACTTGGGAACGCAAGTAGCCCGAGGCCTTGGATCATGCAACTGCAAGAATAATCACAGTAAGGTAAGGTAAACTTCTACTTCCCAGACACAGCCGAGGCTAGTTTGGTGCCTGATGTAATAAATAACATCTTAAACCTATGGCCTTGCTTTCTGAACGAGAAGGATAGCTAGTTTTAAAACGTAGTTGACTGTTGTAGGTAGATTCAGGAAACAATTGCAGGCACATTGATTATATTTGTGCATGGTGCAAATGAGCCCACGGGACTTCTCCTTGGACCGGATTTGTGAACAATGCCAGGAACGTTGCAATTTCTGCCCATTGCTTTTAAATCCAAAATTTACCTAATGGTTTGGCCACAGGTAAGACACCGACATACTGAACGTGAAATTTCTGTACCAGCTCCGTCTTTGGTGTTGGGAAATCTACTATAGAACATAAACAAATTTAGGCACATCAAACTAAATTTCCTTCTGTTACATTATTCAACAATGTCAATGTACAAATGCCACAGTCAGACACGTACAAATAGAAAACTCATCTGTTAAACACAAGGAAATATATTCAAAATGCAAAACACCATGGGATCATTCAAATCCCAGATTAATTTTACTGCCTGGTTGAAAAAAATAAAAATGCATCGATGCATTAAAAGGTCATTAATAAAATTCCCTCCACATTAGGAAAGTAAATGAAACATGCATGCTAAAAAACATGATTCAATTAATTTTTTGTTAAAACGAAACATGGTTACAATGTAAAACTTTTTTTTAAATAGACAGGTCTGAACCACATGTTGTCAAAGTGTTTTAAATTTTCTTTTATTATATTCATTTTTAGAGTCAGTGGTGACATTTGTTTTTGCAATCAAAGCAATTAAGTGCAGGTATTATACAAAAATATTGATTTCATACTTTGCGTTCCTAGAGCTCAGGTCAGCCTGCAACATTTCACTCCAACAAAGTATCTTTGAAGCATTGTTGGAAATTTGCATACACATCAAGTTCCATTAAATTGCAATTTCAAAATAACCAGTTAATCAGATTTTTGTGACGTTGAAGAACATTCTTCTGGCTGCCCTTCCTCTGGCTTCACATTTCACTCCACTTCTCTGCTTATTATACATCCTTTTGTTTCCCTTTGATCTCCCATCCTTGCTCACCATTGCCAATCAAACCCCCTCACCTGCAACCACCTATTACTTGCCAGACTTTGTTCCGCCCCCACTATTTTCCTGCTCCCCCCACCACTACAATCATGACAGAAAGTTACTGACCCGAAATGTCACCTATCCATATCCTTCAGAGATGCTGCCTGATCTGCCGTTACTCCGGCACTTTGTTTTTATAAAATAGCGCCTGCAGTTCTCTCTCAAAGATAACTATTTACTACCAGAAGTATTCCCTGTGTGTATTTCAAAATTAACGCTGTTTTCTCTTTTACATTTATGTTATACATATATATATATATATATATATATATATATATATATATATATATACACACACACTTGGACATAAACATAGATGATTTGGTTGGTATGTTTGTGGATGACCCCTAGACTGTGAGGCTGGCTGACAACGTATACAGATAGAGCTTCACTGGTACACCATGGGCAGCACAGTGACGCAGCGGTAGAGTTGCTGCCTTACAGCCCCAGAGACCCAAGTTCAATCTTGACTATGGGCGCTGTCTGCATGGAGTTTGCATGTTCTCCCTGTGTCCGCGTGGATTTTCTCCGGGTGCTCCGGTTTCCTCCCACAACTCCAATGACATACAAGATTGTAGGTTAATTGGCTTCAGTAAGAATTGTAAATTGTCCCCAGTGTGTCGGATAGTGCTAGTGCACGGGAATCGCTGGTCTACGCGGTCTCGCCAAAGGGCCAGGTTCCGTGCTGTATCTCTAAACCAAACTAAAAAGATATAGATCATCTAAAGAAATGGTAAATGGAGGTGCTGCACTTTGGGAGGTTGAATGTAAAGGGAAAATATAGAATTAATGGCATGAGGTTGGCTGCACAGTAGATGGGGCAGTAAAGAAGGAGATTTATACACCGAATATTTTTAATCTTGAAAAAAGTTCAGATCATATGTTATGTCTCTAGAAAGGGCCTTGGCCACAACCGTATAGTTCAAAGGCAAGACATCCATCACTGAGCAACAGCTATCACCAACTATAACATTTTATTACCGAAATTTACTTTCTCTGAAAAATATATTACCTTGCAGAGGAACATCAAGGTTCACGTTGACTCTTTCCTGGGAGACACTGCAAGCCACAGCTTTGGCGTTTCTCCGTTCTGCCATAATCTGCAACATGAAGAAAGGCACGGAGGACAGTTATTGGTTATTTAAATCCTTACCCTTTCTTCTTCAATCAGTCTGAAGTCAAGATTGCTCAGTTCACATTTGTAAAAACAGGGGAAATAAGTAGACTAGAGATAATTCTAATGACAAACGGAGCTGTCATCAATCTCTGGTGTAGCAATCTTCTCGTCCAGTACAGTTGCAGTCTACATCTATATGTCAGTCATGCAAAATTGCAACCATTATGTTTCACCCTATTCTCACTTACCTCAATCAAATTGAGTGATGCAGATGGCAAATACAAAGATGATAGCCTTCCCTTCTACCCATGAGAAAATAAAAGATTAATACCCATTTCTATTTTCAGTTAATTTTTAACTTTATGGTTACTTACAACATCATGAAAACTCAGGTATCTTAATGATGCAAAAAGCTCTCAAGGTAAGGGAACAACATGCGATTATCATTTCCTTTTGAATGGAATGGAATTCTCTCACCTTTGAGCAGATTTCGTGAAGACTGGTTGCGATGGCTTTTGCTGGTGTATCACATCTGAACACATGGCATTTTAGAATCCGTGTATCTTTATCTCTTGCTACATAGGCAAAATCCCTGCACAAACAAAAGTATTAACCATTAGCTGCAATTATTTGATGCAAATATTTGAACTCATGAAAGGATAAGGTTTACCCAAGCTTTGAGTGCCACATTCAGCTTGTTGTTGCCTTTCCCAGGCGAGAGTCCTTAATATTCTGTCAATGCTGAATGCACACCCTCTTTCCTACAATAATCATATTCTTAGCTTCCCCCATCATCTGCTGGACCAATGCTCCAATTACTGGACTAACTCCCCAATTATCTGTCTGATTCCACCCTATACCAGAGTGTTGTGGTAGCAATAGAGGGAGCAGAAGAGACTTGCTGGGATGTTACTTGGAGTGAAGGGCAGTAATTATAAGGAATTATAAATAATTATAAGGACAGTGACTAGTAGTGTGCTAGTGTGCAACAATTTCAACAGCTTTTATCCCATTAAGCGCATATTAAATATTGCATAGAGCTTTTGATTTAACAAGGGGAAAATGCTTACATTATCTCAATGCTATGACATGGCCAGCTATGCATAACAACACATCTTCCTGAAAATAATTGTTCAGTGAATTTTGTTAACATACAATTAATGAAATCGTTTTCAGGTAAATCATAAACCTAGAAACAGGCAGTAACAATATCAGTGGGCAGTGCTTAAATGTGTTTATGTTCCTGCACTGTTTCGGGACAAGCATCAAAATGCTGAAGCAGTAGAGAAGTATTATCAGAAAGCATTTGCTATTCCTCTGCTGATAGCGCAACTGGTAATTTAACACCCGCAAGCAATAAACGTCAACCCAGACAAATACATAAAGTGCTGCAACTCAGTGGCTCAGGCAACATTTCTGGAGAACATGGAAAGGTGATGTTTTGGGTGAGGACACTTCTTCAGACCACTTGTGGGAACTGGGGAGGGGGGTGGAAGAGATGAGGGGCAGGACAAGGCCTGGCAAGTGATAGCTAGATACAGGCGAGAAGTTTTTTTTTGATAGGCAGATGGTTGGTCAAAGGACAATGATCAGCCATGATCATATTCGATCAGCCATGATCATATTGAACGATCAGCCATGATCATATTGAATGGCGGTGCTGGCTCGAAGGGCCGAATGGCCTCCTCCTGCACCTATTTTCTATGTTTCTATGACAGAGATAAAAAGACCGGCTGCTCCCATATTCCAAAGGCATGCAGGTTTGTAGGTTAATTGGCTTCTTGAAATTGCCCCGAGTGTGTAGGATGCAAAACTGGGATGACATAGAACTAGTGTACAGGCAATTGTTAGTCAACGTGGAATTGTTAGTCAACGTCTGAAGGGCCAGTTTCCATGCTGTATCTCTAAACTACACTAGAATTAAAATTTTATTTTTGTAATTACGTTAAATTGGAGAATTCAATGTTCATGTTGTTGGGTTGCAAGCTACCCAAGCAGCATATAAGACGTTATTTCCTCCAGTTTGTGTATTCCAGGAATGGAGGTGGCCCAGGTTAACAAGGCCAGGAACAGGAAGAGTAGTTAAATTGGTTAGCAACAAGAAGATGCAACAAGGCTTTGGCAGACCGAGCGCCAGTGTTCGGCAAAATGGTCGCCGAGTCTACGCTTGGTCTCGCCAATGTACAGGAAGTCACTTTGGAAACACCGGATGCAGTAAATGAGGTTAGAGGAGTATCACGTGAACCTCTTTCACACCTGGACTTCACGAACAATTCCTCTAACCTCATCTACTGCATCCAAAGTTCCCTGGGGACTTTACAATCCTCTATTCTACATAATAAACAAAAAGAGACATGGTTCCCAAAAAGCAGAAAGTATTTGAAAGGCACAATAACAATATTTAATAGTCCTATGGACAGGTATATGGATAGGAACGGTTTGGTGGGATATGGGCCATATGCAGGCAAATGGGACAAGCTTAGATGGGGCATCTTTGTCAGCATCAATGAGGTGACCTATTTCTGAGCTGTAGGAGGTCTGTAAAGTCTGAAGAAGGGTCTTCATCCGAAACGTCACCTATTTCTTTTCTCCAGAGATGCTGTGTGACCTGCTGAGTTATGCCCCTGTCCCACTTAGGAAACTTGAACAGAAACCTCTGGAGACTTTGCGCCCCACCCAAGGTTTCCATGCGATTGCCGGAGGTTCCAGGAGGTTTTTTTTCCTCCGGCAACCACCTTCAACTAGCATCACAACCGGCTTCGACGAAAAAAATGACCGATTTTAAAAACGGAAACCACTTTCAACCATTAGGGAGACTGACAAAAACCTCCGGGAACTGGCCAGAAACCTTGGGTGGGGCGCAAAGTCTCCAGAGGTTTTTGTTCAGGTTTCCTAAGTGGGACAGGGGCATTACTCTAGCCTTTTGTGTCTATCTTCGGTTTAACCAGCAACTGCAGTTCCTTCCTACACAAGTCCACTTTTCTATTCCCAAATAAAATTACAATAAGAGGCTACTTGTTGAAGGGTACAGGGTGAAGCTTCATTTAGACTCTTTAACCCATTAACTGAACAACAGTGGAAATATGCATGAGCTGCCACTATGGCAAAGGACACTTTATACAATTTTAATGAGAAAAAGAAAGCAAGGTCCAAATTTGAATATCTTTGCACGTTCCTGGTATTTTGATAGCTCTGGATTAAAAGGCATACATTTTAAAATAGCTCAGCATTTGCCTTGATTTCAAGGATAAATGTGGTACACAAAATCCATTCATAAAACACCATCCAAGTACCTCAGGACTTGAGGGACATCAATTTACTGGAAAAGGCTAATTTTCTAATATTTCAGTACATTAATAAAATTATAGATCTAGATTATCAATGTATTACTGGGCAGAAAATGAATGCTTTCACATGAAGAAAACTAAAATGAACACGCCTATTTCCAAATATTTCTACCAAAATAGTTAATGCTGAGTTAAAATGGCATTTGGTAAGTCATGTGATGCTGACCACCGTGTGCAGCTGTCAAGAGGTAACAATGTCAGTGCTGCCAACTCTCACACTTTGAGCGTGAGAATCACTCATTTGGACAAATTCTCACGCTCTCACGCTGATCACATATTTCTCACGCTCTGTCGTGAGAAATTACGTGATCAACGAAAATTTCCAAACTTGCTGGGCTGCGGGTGTTGGGAGCTGGGGCTGAAGCAGCGGCGGGAACAGATGCCGGGAGCGGGGCCGCCAGGTGTTTGCGGGGCTGGCGAGCTGCTCGCTGCAGCTCCGGCCATGGAGTAGCTTCAGTGCATGAGCCCAAGGCCGTCGGAGGCGTTGGAAGAGTTGAGCCGCTGCCGTAAGGGTCTCTGTGCTGAAGGGACAGAGACTCTCAAAGGGAGGGGGAGAGAGAGAGGGGAAGGAGACAGAGAGGTGGGGGGGGGGGGGGGAGAGAGGGGTGAGAGGAGAGAGAGGGGAACAGAGAGGAGGAGAGAATGGGGAGAGAGAGGAGGGAGAGGGAGAAGGGGGAGAGGGAGAGAGAGAGGATAGAGAGAGAGGGGGAGAGAGAGGTAAGGGAGATAGAGGAGAGAGGGGGAGGGGAGAGAGAGGTGAGGGAGAGAGAGGAGAGAGGGGGAGGGGGAGAGAGAGAGAGGGGGGGAGAGTGAGGTGGGAGCGAGGGGGAAGAGGGAGAGAGGGGGGGAAGAGAAACAGGGAGAGAGAGAGAGAGGGGGGCAAAGAGAAAGAGGAGATAGAGAGAGGAGAAAGAGAGATAGGGTAGAGAGAGCAAGGGAGAGAGTGAGGTGGGAGAGTTGGAGGAGAGAGAGGGGAGACAGAGAGGAGAGAGATAGAGGGGACATAGAGAGGTGAGAGAGAAAGGTGAGAGAGAGAGAGAGAGAGGGGGGGGGGGGGGAGAAGGGGAGAGAGAGAGAGGGGAGAGAGTGTGTGGAGAGAGAGCGAGATGGGAGAAAGGGAGGGGGGAGAGAGAGAAGAAAGAGACGGGGAGAGAGAGAGAGAGAGAGAGGGAGAGAGAGGGGAGAGAGAGGAGGGGGAGAGAGAGGGGGAGGGAGAGAGGGGGAGAGAGAGGAGGGAGAGGGAGAGATAGTGGAATAGAGGGGAGAGATAGAGAGATGGGAGGGAGAGAGGGGGAGAGAGAGGGGACAGAGGGGGACAGAGAGGAGAGAGAGGGGGGGAGAGAGAGGGGAGAGAGGGGGATAGAGAGGCAGGGCTGCCAACTCCCATGCATTGAGCGTGAGAATCACGCATTTCGCCAAATTATCACGCTGATCACAAATTTCTCACGCTCTGTCGTGAGAAATTCTGTGATCAACGAAAATTTCAAAACTCATATCAACTGCATGGGCCACGGGAGTTGGAAGCTGAAGCAGCGGCGGGAACAGATGCAGACGGGGAGCGGGGCTGGCGAGTGTTTGCCGGGGTGGCAAGCCGCTCACTGCAGCTCCGGCAATGGAGCAGCCTCAGCGCAAGAGTCCCGAGCTGTCGGAGGCGCCGGAAGCGTTGCGCCGCTGCCGTGAGAGTCTCTGTGCCAAATTCCCCCAGGTGACCGGCATGGATCAGGCTGCTGCTCGTTGCATCCTGGAGGACAACCAGTGGCTGCTGGAAGTAAGTACCAAGCACTGGGTAGAAACGGTGGAAGATAGTGGACTTCAAATGGGGGTGGTTGAAGAAAGCATCCTGCTTGCCTGCTAGATTTTCACTTACTGTAACTGCAATAAAAATGTTCCCGATGTTGGGGGAGTTCAGAACTAGGGGTCACAGTTTAAGAATAAAGGGCAGGCCAGTTAGGAATGAGATGAGGACAAACTTTCTTCACGCAGAGAGTTGTGAATCTGTGGAATTCTCTGCCACAGAAGGCAGTGCAGGCCAATGCACTGGATGTTTTCAAGTGAGAGTTACATTTAGTTCTTGGGGCTATTAAAATCAAGGGATATGATATACCTGATCCAAACCGAATGTTTCCTATTTTCCATTGATTTTGAAGCATTCATGTCTAAGTGATACTGTTTCTTAAATGTTGGGATAGTCCCTGCATCAACTCCCTCCTCTGGCAGCTCGTTCCAAACACCCACCACCCTTTGTGTGGAAAAGGTTACCCCTTAAAAAGTTACCTCTTATAAACACTTCATACAAAAAACATTGAAATTATACTTCTACATTGCGCTAAAACATGATTTTAATACATAACATTTCAAAACGTCCCTTCCCTGGGAGGGGGGACACCCCCCTTCCACACCCTCTCCCCACTCGGCTGCTCCACTCCCTCACCGGCTACCCCCAAGGCCAGCGATCAGTGACATTCAACAGCCCTCCCACAGTCAAAAAAGCTCCGCGGCCCCTGGTTCAGACGGAGAACACTGCCAGATGTGAGCAGGGAACTGAGGCCAGTTGTCCGTGATGTCTGGATCCCAATGCTCAGCGCTTCATGTTTCGGAGTTGGCTAATGTTATTGATTTGTAATTAGCCTGATTTGTAATTGGTTGACAAAACCTTAATTTATTAATCTGGAATATCCAGGGGATGGTATAAGTGTAATATTAAAATGACATGCAAGTTGTCAGGCTGTCTGTCACAACATACAGCCCTGATAACCCATTATTCCCTTCAGTTAAGTATTGGGAAGGCAGCGCTATTGTCATTTGCCACTCAACTATTATGTTTGTTTACCTCACTGACTATTTCTAAACTCCCCTCCCCCCCCAAATTCCTTTGACAGGTTGAATCGAAATGTCCCCAATCTCATTGTTTTATTAATTCAACACATAGATGAAGGAGTGTAATCAGATGGAAACTGATTCAGGTGCGATGTTTAAGAGCTTGTTCAAAGAAGGGGAATACTTTAAAGGAGTGACAGATATATCTGCAGGGGAATGTGTGAGGAGGTTATTATTTGTCTCTAGTTTTAGCTTGAACCAGGACATCTTCAGTGTAAAAGTAATTGGGAAAGGGGAGCATTGGAACAAAAAATTGCCCTCGGTACATATTAACTGTAGTATAATAATGTATGCATGTTGATAGGTGCAATCGAAACAAAGATCTTTTTATCATTGTTGTGTTATGAATACCACAGAAAATATTATATACTCTCAAGATCACATTAAATAGAATTATTATTGCTTATATAGTTATTGGACTTTGCATTTCAGAATGACTTCAAGACAGTTTGTTAGGAAAATGAAAGAAATGGTAACAGAATATGTATACAGCTGAGTGAGTATAAGCCAATGGCTGTAGCAAATTTTGTTATACATAATTTGGTTGGTGAAGTGCCCCATAAAAGATTACCGCATTAGATAAGCACCTGTAGACTTGAACGTAATAGGTTAAGTCCAGGGGGTCAGATATGGGGTTTTATGTGTGGGCCAGATATATTGTCAGTGCAGAAGGGGCTAGGAGCAAGGCCAAGTGTGCATCCAGAGTCAAGGTCTGGAATAGTACTAGGTGTGCAGTCAAAGCTGGGACAATGGGAGTGTTCAGCACTGGGAACCTAAGCAGGTAAGCAGCTATGATCAAGGTAGAATAGGGGGCCAGGTGTAAGGCTTGACTCAGGGTCAGGAATGAGAGAAGGTATGCAACTGGAGTCAGGGTCAGGAGTAGTACCAGGTGTGCAGTGAGACCCAAGTTGGTCAACATGGGCTAAGTGTTTGATTATAATCTGATTTCCATACATGAATACATTAGGATCATTCATGTGCTGCACATGTTGATCAGAGCCTGGGCTCTACTGTGGAATGTAATAAGGAATGTAATTTAGTCTAACCTTATTCACAGCTAATCCAATTTAAAGCATATATATTGCATTCAAGTGTAAGTTAAAAGACTCGCTAAAGTATGCACCATATTGCACAATTTCAAGCTGAAAAATGCAAAAGCTCCGTACCAAGGGGAGGGGGGACACCCTCCACACACACCCTCACCCCCCCCACCCCCGGTCGCTACGTTCCCCTCGGGCTTGGTCTCTCGCAATTTCTCACTCCCAGCTCTCACCCAATGTTGGCAGCCCTGCAATGTATTATCTAATATCTAAATCGGTCTCACTTTGGCATCCAGGCCTTAAAAAAAAATCAAGAGCAGGGCCCATAATTTAGTTGCTCTCAAACCCATGTTCAGTTGAAATGAAAAGAAGATTTGATTGTGGAATCCTTGATTGGTCAAAAACTGTAAATATGACACACCAAAAACAAAATATACAGTTAAACAGTCCACGCAGTTATCCAATGTTAACATTATCATCAATGTATTCAGATAATTCTGCTCCGGTTCTTTTATCACTCCTAGATTTTGAAGAATCTCCCAACTTCAGTCGAAAGCCACTGGGGCTATTATTCATTGCTACCAGTTCCAGTTGCTTGAATATTCCAATGACTGATATCAAAGATAAGAAAAGAGCAGTCCAAAAAAAAGGTACATATAATGGTGCAGGCCTGTTGATAATTACTTGATATTCCTGAACATAGCTGTTATTGGTCATAAGGTCATAAGTGATAGGAGCAGAATTAGGCCATTCGGCCCATCAAGTCTACTCCGCCATTCAATCATGGCTGATGTTGGGCAAAATTAGAGCATATGGTATTGGGGGTAGGGTATTGACATGGATAGAGAATTGGTTGGCAGACAGGAAACAAAGAGTAGGAATAAACGGGTCCCTGTCAGAATGGCAGGCAGTGGCGAGTGCAGTGCCGCAAGGCTGGGTGTTGGGGCCGCAACTATTTGCAATATATATTAATGATTTAGATGATGGAATTAAAAGTAACACTAGCAAATTTGCAGATGACACAAAGCTGGGTGGCAGTGTGAACTGCGAAGAGGATGTTAGGAGGTTGCAGGGTAACTTGGACAGGTTGAGTGAGTGGGCAGATGCATGGCAGATGCAGTATAATGTAGATAAATGGGAGGTTATCCACTTCGGCGGCAAGAACGAGGAGGCAGATTATTATCTCTATGGTGTCAGATTAGAAAAAAGGGAAGTGCAACGAGACCTGGATGTCTTTTTTCTCCAGTTACTGAAAGTAAACATGCAGGTACAGCAGGCAGCGAAGAAAGCTAATGGCATTTTGGCCTTCATAACAAGAGGATTTGAGTATAGGAGTAAAGAGGTCCTTCTGCTGTTGTACGGAGCCCTGGTGAGACCACATCTGCAGTATTGTGTGCAGTTTTGGTCTCCTAATTTGAGGAAGGACATCCTTGCTATTGAGGCAGTGCAGTCTAGGTTCACGAGGTTAATCCCCAGGATGGCGGGACTGTCATATGTCGACAGATTAGAAAGACTGGGCTTGTATTCACTGGAATTTAGAAGGATGAGAGGGATCTTATAGAAACGTATGAAATTATAAAAGGACTGGACAAGCTAGATGCAGGAAATACGTTCCCAATGTTGGGGCAATCCAGAACCAGGGGCCACAACTCTAAGAATAAAGGGGAGGCCATTTAAATCTGAGATGAGAAAAAAACTTTTTCATCCAGAGAGTTGTGAATTTGTGGAATTCTCTGCCACAGAAGCAGTAGAGGCTAATTCACTGGATGAATTTAAAAGAGAGTTAAATAGAGCTCTAGGGGGTAGCAGAATAATGGGGTGAAGGCAGCCACGGGTTACTGATTGGGGATGATCAGCCATGATCACAATGAATGGCGGTGCAGGATCGAAGGGCCGAATGGCCTCCTCCTGCACCTATTGTCTATGTTTCTATGTTTGATCTATCTCTCCCTTAACCCCATTCTCCTGCCTTCTCCCCAAAACCTCTCACACCTGCACCAAATATGATTAAAAAGATAGAAACACCTGCATTTTTTAAACGTTTCAAGTATTATGAGTATTATAAGCTATAATTTTCACATCTTTATTATTTTATGCCAAATAGAGTAGCTTAAAATAATTTTCCACTTAAGCAATTAACTTCTGGGACATTGCGGTTAATTGAAACCACTTTACAGCTAACATTACTTCTGAGTATACTGGAATATTTTCTTATCCAAGTGATAAAATTACATCTGGTATTTCTTGGGTCAGGTTACAAGTGTGATTGGCACCATCTATTTATGAAGTACATTGGAATCTTTTTAAATAGTACAGGTGCTATATAAATGCAAGTTGTCATTGCTGCTTTCCAGATATATTTAATGTACTACTTGTGACACACCTTTCAATTTTGTGCTCGCTTTGTCTGGTACACTGCCATGATGATTTGTATGGCTGATGACCTTTGAAGCTTTGCCTGAGGGAAGGATTTACTGAATGCCACTTTTCCGTTATGGGTATACGTGATATTTACTCAAGGACTCGGGCACAATAGAAGCTTCATGCAGTCGTTCTACAACCAGGACAGTTATTGGCTTATTGCACCAGTGTCATTGTGTCTCAATCAGAAAGGTGATTACGATTTCAAGGCAAACCCACATCTTAACAGGAATGTAGTGCGTGTTCTATACTGCCTTCTGAAAAGAGGAGCTTAATCATACGAGGAGAAATTCAATGGACTAGTTCTAAGGGTGTCAAAGGTTATGGGGAGAAGGCTGGATAATGGGATTGAGTGGGCAAAATAAATCAGCCACGATCAAATGGCGGAGCTCATTAAGCAATGAAGCACTGAAGGAGTTTCACAGTCAACAAGATCTTAAGTGACACAACTGATGAGTTGAAATTGTGGAACTATTTTTGAGAGCAGTTGCATAGAAGTGGGGAAAAATGGTTGAGTTCTGTTCCAATGGACACATTAATTAGTTCACACACTCTGGCCCCTGAGGAATTTTTTAAAAAAAGTACATATTTCTAATTCTATTTCAAGAAAGAGATCTTCCTAATCTTATATTTTAGGATTTTCTCTCAAATTCTACTGCGACAACCTCAAATCACATCTTTTGATTGAAAGTCCCAAATGTTAGGGGAGGAGCTAGGGGCCTGAGCTACAGGGAGAGGTTGAGCAGGCTAGGACTTTATTTCTTGGAGTGCAGGAGGATGAGGGGTGATCTTATAAAGGTATATAAACTCCTGAGAGGAAGAGATAAAGTGTATGCAGTGAATCTTTTATCCAGAGTAGGGGAAATGAGAACCAGAGGACACAGATTTAAGGTTAGGTGGGATGGGGGCGAGATTTAATAGGAACTCAAAGGGTAACTTTTTTTTACATACATTGGGTGGTAGGTGTATGGAATGAGCTGCTGGAGGTGGTAGTTGAGGCAGGTACTGTCATAATGTTTAAGAAAGATTTAGATGGATTTTCATGGATTGGATAGATTTAGAGGGGCCAAATGCAGGCAGGTGGGCCTAGTGTAGATGGGGCTTGTTATTCAGTGTGGACTTTGGATTGAAGGGCCTGTTTCCATGCTGTATAACTCTATCACTTCTTTTTTAATCATGCTCTGATTTGCAAGAACTGACTGTGAAGATGAAAATGATGCAGCACACTTAATTGTAATAAAATCAGAAAGTGTAAATTTAAACACCAAGGACTTTATACATGGACATAATTTACTGCATCAATAGCAGTAAAATCATAATCACAATCATAATATATTAGCCAAGTATGTTTTGCAACATATGAGGAATTTGGTTTGCCATACAGACATACCAAAAAAACACCAAGACACACAACCACATTAAAAAATGGACATAAACATCCACCACAGCAGTTCCTCCACTTTCCTCACTGTGATGGAAGGCAATAAAGTCTTATCTTCTTTCCTCCTTTTCACTGAATAACTGAATCTATACAGCATGCTTAACAATTACAACATTTTCAAACGTTAAGACTATTCATAATTCTTAAATTAATTTGTTGCTAATTTCTACCTTTCAGTTATTTAAATAGAATAAATTATAACCTTTTCCCCTAACTCCTCTCTCATACATAATGCAATAAGTTTACATTTGTAATTATTACCATTTGAATGTTATTTTGTACATTAACATAATGAGTAAAACATTAAAAAAAATTAGACACAAAATGCTGGAGTAACTTAGATCCATAGATGTTGCCTGTCCCGCTGAATTAATTACTCCAGCATTTTGTGTCTATCTTCGGTGTAAACCTGCATCTGCAATCCTTGCCACACAAAAAAAACATAGGCACATTGCTTTAAAACTGCCTCAAATCAATTGAAAGTAGTTTTAAGACAAGCAAAGATAATCTTTTTTTCTAGATCAAGCTATATTATTCATTGATTTATGCTGTAAAGCACAGACATTGGCAAGAAAGACCTCAGCTGTGGTTTATGAAAAGACAAGAAATCTGGGAACTATGTCTCAGGATGGAATTAATGACATCAGGCAAGTGAGAAAGCAAGTGAATAAAATGTTCAAAGTTTTATGTTCAGAAGAATTGTTTTAAATACTTTTCTCAAAGTCAACTTTAAAGTTTTAGACTGTTTTTGGGCTAATGATAGTAATGCTCTGACCAAACAAGACACATCTTTAAAGTTCAAATTTGGATATTTTTCCAATAAAGTATTCAGTAGTGTTCCTTGCTCATGTAAAATATATTGGGATTTGAAAGAAGGTTACAATACATCTGACACTACAATATGGCTTGAACTAACTCTATAACAATCGGTACGTCTGATCACCTCTTCTGTACCATAAACTTCCTAGTCATGTATTGGAGGAAAAAGGACAAAGTGCTGAATTACAACAAACTGAAATTGCAATTCTCCCATTCAAATTCAAATTTAAAAACTCATCTGTGCACATTTGCAGAACGAGCTGTAGCACACTCACCCCTTTGGGAATATGAATAAATATCAAAAATGGAATAATTACCTCTCTCTGAGTCCAGGAAAGCAAAGAAAAGAAATAAGAAAGAATGCAATGAACACCAGGAACATTTGTAAATCTAGATGTTTACAGCAAATCAAAAAATCATTCATCAATGATTTCCTCCAATTAAGTTCCCACAATTGGTTGCTAAGATATAATACCAGTACACCATACAAACTAAGGAATAAAACCAGTTATATTTTTAATATTGTCGCATTAGAACAGAATGTGATAATAAATATTTCATATAATTTGTTCACAATTTTATCCGTATTATATATAGAATGCACAATATGAGAATGCTCAGGAAATTTCATATAAACAATTCTAAATCCACCTCATTACTCAGTCACTTGTGGGCTGCATAATCTTTGTGCCTGGATTAACACCATGTTGGGCTTTTCTTTCAACACAATTTGCCCCAAACCAAAGCATGTTATGCATCCCACATGAATCAAATGCACACGATCTTTCATACAAGTTGGATAAAAAGCTATTGTTAGCCCTGCCAACAAAATGCCTTAAACCCGAGACTGAATTAATTTCAAGTTGCAAGGCTTCACTTAATCACCTCATTTGTGGGATTTTAACACAACTTTTAAAATAACATGCACATTTGTTTATCTCTTTTAAACTTCCAACTTTCACCAGAAAGATATTAAGAAATGTGTCTTTAAAGTATTTGAACATATTTTACTGTTTACAGGGAATTATCTTAAGAAATATTTCTTTAAAAAATATATATTTTTATTAGAAGTCATGTACAGTAGTATAATCCAAGAATAACATAATACATTTCATGTACAACTTCTTGTTTTAAAATGTAATAGTAGAAAAATAGCAAAAGCAAGAAAAAGAGAGAAAGAGAAAGGTAAGGTAGTGGTATTGATGATTCACGAGAAAGTAGAGAAAAAGAGCCCATGAAAATGTAGAGCACGAGAAAGAAAAAAAGATATAAAGAGAAACGTTTTTTTTAAATTAAACGGGATATACCTGCTTCGTATCTTTACACACCCCTCACCCTGTTCTTAAGAAATATTTCTAAATGTTTTTTCATTAAAATTGTTTTCATTTATTTGGTGATAAATTCAATATTTTGATTAAATACGACAATGTAATAAATTGCCATTCAGCTCTCTTACTCAAACTACAACTACTAAGGCACCCACAAACATTAAAAAGAACACTTTGTAAAATGAACAATTCTGAAGAGATATGTTTAGCACCACCGTGTGATTTGGGTGGTTTATGGCAGATGATAAGTTCAGTCATTGCAAATGAGTTGGAAATGAAGGGAAAAAATACATACCAAAACCAGCAAATTCTTGGCTCATTTATATTTATTCATTTTTGTTAGATGTAAACATAGCTGCATTGCACCCTTTTGTCATCAGATTGCACCTAAGCACCAACTTGTCTCCGCCACTTTGCCTTCAGCTTTGGTTACTATCTCCACCCTTGGTTATTATCTCCACCATCTCCCCACCATCTGACACATCTGCAAATCAACTCTTCAGCTATCAATTGACACTTCTTCCCTCATCTCTCTCTACTACCAGCTTTCTTCCCTCTTCTCTAGACTGAAGAAGGGTTACAACCTGAAATGTCATCTGTCCACTCCCTCTACAGATGTGCCTGACCTGCTGAGTTCATCCAGCAGTTTTGTTTTTTGGTCAAGATTTATCACCCTTCAGATGAAGGAGGCAATGCAACTTGAATTACTGCTGTAATTCTGGTAAAGATACTCTCACGACAATGTTGGCTAGAGAGTACTGTGATTCTGACCTAGTGATGAAGGAACAGTGATATATTTCCAAATCAAGATAGTGTGCCATTGCAAGGGGAGCCTTCAGTTAATGGTGTTTCCATGCATCTGCTGCCCTGGTCATTTTGAGTCCTGCATAGATTACTGCTTTCCAAGGTGCTGCTGGTAGTAGTCTAGAAGAGCAGCCGTATTACATTTTTAAGATGGTACAACCAATGTCCATTGTATGCCAATGATGGAGGGTATGAATTGTTAATCAAGTGGGCTGCTTTACTGGATTGCCAAAGTGCCTGAAATGGAAACTCTACTACCTACAAATAGGTTACAAAATGCAAGCTGAAGACAGAAAAACAATACCTTCTTTCTTTGGTACAATTGCCTGACGCTTATTTAATTTATTAACGAAGAAACTGCAGATGCTGGAGAATCGAGGGTTACACAAAAAGCTGGAGAAACTCAGCGGGTGCAGCAGCATCTAAGGAGCGAAGGAGATAGGCGACGTTTCGGGTCGAGACCCTTCTTCAGACTGGTCAGGGATCAGGGAAATGAGAGATATAGACGGTGATGTGAGAGATAAAGATAACTGTAATTACTACTTCATTTGAAACTTTCCTCCTCCCAGTTTGCAAGCAAATGCGTGGAGCTGCATTTGTGACTTACAATGCCCGACTATAGAACTGTCTCAAATTGGGGATCAGACACTGTTGGATCGTTTCACCCAATTACAATGAATTGCCTGAACAAGCACAGAAAGTCACAATGCTTGTACACTGAGATACAGTATAACCTTGGGGAGAGCTCAGTACATACAAGAGAAGCTATGACAAATGGACTCTGCCGGCACTGTTAACTGCTTATCTTATTTTTCAAACAATGTTCGATCAGCAGTGCAATTCCAACATCTATTTTTAAATGTCCAGCATTTACTTTTTTTTAAACGTACTCTTGAATTCACAAATTTTACTTATACGCTAATAATCTTCCAAAGCTTGCCTGGCAACATGCATTATGACAATATATGTTGCAAACGATACTGGAGCTAAAATGTTAAAGAATAAAGATCAAACCCTGACAGTTAGAAAGAACAGATGTCAGTTGCAGGGGTGGTGGGGGTTGGGTGTGGGGCGTGAAAAGGGTGAACGAGATTCAAATGCAAAGACATGGAAATTACTGACACCGTTTTTCTCCAAAACAAAGCCAGACATTTCTATTGTAGAATAATGAGTTGTTGAAAATAAAAGCAATAGAATTGATTAACCAGAATTTCAATGTAACATATAGTAGAGAGAAATACTCAAAAAATCTTTGATGCCTTTCTCTGTTTAGTTTAGTTTAGAGATACAATGTGGAAACAGGCCATTTGGCCCACTGAGTGCATGCTGACCAACCATAAGGAAGCCACTGCACTACATAGAAACAAAGAAAATAGGTGCAGGAGTAGGCCATTCGGCCCTTCGAGCCTGCACCGCCATTCAATATGATCATGGCTGATCACTATGTGGTATTGAAAAGCTAACCCAACAACATAATTTTAAATAAAACGGATACATGTATTTGAGGGATGGACATGTTGTTACATCTTCTGCTAAATATTGTCTGTCCATGTCTTCCAGAGATGCTGCCTGATCCACTGAGTTACTCCAGCAGTTTGTGTCTTTTTTTCGGTTCATGTATTTAATTGGCAAAACAACATGCCTTTATATATCAACACAGGAAAATTGACAGGAAAAATATGACCAAAAAATTCTGTTCAAATTTGTAGACTTAAAAGAATATTTTAAAGAAGGATAAAAGAGATGGAGAGACGGCAGGATTAGAGGGAACTCCAGGCTTTGACCGTCCCACCGTCAAAGGGATCGATCGTAGTCACTGCCTCAAAAAGACAGTCAAAATCATCAAGGACCCACACAATCCTGGCCACACACTTATCTCACCACTGCCATCAGGAAGAAGGTACAGGAGCCTGAAGGCTGTAACGTCCAGGTTCAGGAACAGCTACTTCCCCACAGCCATCAGGCTATTAAACACAACGAATAAGCTATGAGCTCTGAACTGCAAATGTATATTATTATTTGTTATTTGCACTATATTTGTTATTTATTGAACTTTTTCTTTTTTTTTCCCCCCATTATATACAATGGTTACATATTCACATATTCTGTTGTGCTGCAGCAAGTAAGAATTTCATCATCCCGTCCGGGACATATGACAATAAAACACTCTTGAGATGAGCTGGTGAGCTGCTCTAAGAATGCAGTCAGGTGGCTTAATGGAGCAGGCGGGCAGCAGGCTTGATGTTGAAACAGACGTGTTTAAAACCCACCTAATGAGCAAATACAGTATCAAGGGGGCAAACAAATAGTCTGATTCTGCAGTGAGAATTTGGCAGGCAAAAGGCAGATTTTAGGTGGGGATATTAGGTGGGGAATGGAGGATTTGATGCAAAGACCGGAAACAATTGATGTAAAGATTGAAGACAGTCTCTGTGGTACAGCTGATAAAGCTACTGCTTGACAGCCCCAGAGACCTGTGCTTGATCCTGACCTTGGGTGCTGTCTGTGTGGAGTTGCATGTTCTCCCCTTGACCACATGGGCTCCTCCAGGTGCTCCAGTTGCCTCCAACATCCCAACAAAGTGTGCTTTGTAGAATAATTGAACTCTGTAAAATTGTAAAGTGTAAGGAGTGGATGAAAAAGTGGGATAACATTGAACTGGTGCGAATGGGTGCAATGGTCAGCGTGGACTCAGTGGGCCAGAGATCCTGTTTTCATGCTGTATCTCTAAATTATAATAAAGCAATTCTGCTCATGTAATGCTGGATTGCTTTGTGGTGGGTATTGAAGTATAGCTGAGTATTACCAGCATACACATGGAACCCAATGGACAAGGGCACACAGGGCGGGCCAGCACATAGATGGGTTAGAGGCGGGAACAGGTAATGATGCAAGGCTTCAAGGACCAATGGATGCTGCTAGACATGTAATTGTATAGAAGCGAGGATAAAAACCACTGCAGTAGATACCTTGGCCCCTGGTGGGTGGACTTGAATTAAACTAGGCCACATTTGTCCCACTTTCCCAGATGATGGAAAAGAGGCAATGTGCAAATATAGAGCCAGGAACAATGGTCAAGTTTCCACTCAGGTTAACAACTTCACATTTGCCATTTCTGAGAAGACAGTTAATCGGATGATCAAGATCACAAGTATTCTTGTCTTCTTTAAAATGCAAGACTTCAAAGTATTTTGTTACTTAAATTAAATAATAAGTATTTTGTTGTTAAATAAACATTACTATATAAATTTATCTGGAAAAATGTTTAAAAGAACGAGGAAGGCAGCGGCAGGTGAGACTGAAATGTACTCAATTCATCAATCTGATGGCTGTAAGGATAAATCTATTTCTGGGTCACAAACCATTAATAATTACCTACTTAATAGTGGCCTGGGGATTTCTTTACAGCCTTCATTAATTATAAATTTTTTATGCAACAGAAATGTTTCAAAAGAATGTGGAGTAATAAATGTACTGTGGACTATATATGAATGAATATTCCACACTGTGTTAATGGGAATTAGGCAAATTAATATTAAATGTATTCTATATTTAACTGTGGAATATGATCGTTCAGCATTGATTTTCCACTCCTGTTCACTTAATTTCCCTGTGTATTTCTCCATCACAAAATACCACACGGGCATCATAAAGCTACACAAATAGCCTGAGAACCGGGTAACATTTATTTCCGTCATATGATATTTGTTCAATACATGCCAGAGGTAATCATGATTCACCAGTCAATGGCCATACAAGATCACCCACCCACTATCAAACAATGCATTTACAATGCTTGACATACAGTGCCCTCCATAATGTTTGGGACAAAGACCCATCATTTATTTATTTGCCTCTGTACTCCACAATTTGAGATATGTGATAGAAAAAAAAAAATCACATGTGGTTAAATTGCACATTGTCAGGTTTTATTAAAGGCCATTTTATATATTTTTGTTTCACTATGTAGAAATTACAGCTGTGTTTATACATAGTTCCCCCCATTCCAGGGCACTATAATGTTTGGGACACGTGGCTTCACAGGCATTTGTAATTGCTCAGGTGTGTTTAATTGCCTCCTTCATGCAGGCATATGAGAGCTCTCAGTGCCTAGTCTTTCCTCCAGTCTTTCCATCACCTTTGGAAACTTTTATTGCTGTTTATCAACATTAGGACCAAAGTTGTGCCAATGAAAGTCAAAGAAGCCATTGTGAGACTAGACAAAGAATAAAACTGTTAGAGACATCAGCCAAACCTTAGGCTTACCAAAATAAACTGTTTGCAACATCATTAAGAAGAAATAGAGCACTGGTGAGCTTACTATTCGAAAAGGGATGGGCAGGCCAATACCTCCACAGCTGATGACAGAAGAATTATCTCTATAATAAAGAAAAATCCCCAAACACCTGTCCAACAGAACAGAAACACTCTTCAGGTGTCAGGTATGGATTTGTCAATGACCACTGTCTGCAGAAGACCCCATGAACAGAAATACAGATGCAAACCACTGGTTAGCCGCAAAAATAGAATGGTCAGGTTACAGTTTGCCAAGTACATAAAAGACCAACCAGTTCTGGAAAAAAGGTCTGGTGGACATTTGAGATGAAGATTAACTTATATCAGATGGATGGCAAGAGCAAAGTATGGAGGAGAGAAAGAACTGCCCAAGATCCAAAGCATAGCACCTCATCTGTGAAACACGGTGTTATGGCCTGGGCATGTATGGCTGCTGAAGGTACTGGCTCACTTATCTTCATTGATGATACAACTGTTGATGGTAGTAGCATAATGAATTATGAAGTGTATAGACACATCCTATCTGTTCAAGTTGAAACAAATGCCTCAAAACCCATTGGCCGGCGGTTCATTCTACAGCAAGACAATGATCCCAAACATACTGCTAAAGCACCAAAGGAGTTTTCAAAGCTAAAAAAATTGTAAATTCTTGAGTGGCCAAGTCAATCACCCGATCTGAACCCAATTGAGCATGCCTTTTATATGCTGAAGAGAAAACTGAAGGGGACTAGCCCCCAAAACAAGCATAAGCTAAAGATGGCTGCAATACAGGCCTGGCAGAGCATCACCAGAGAAGACACCCAGCAACTGGTGATGTTCATGAATCGCAGACTTCAAGCAGTCATTGCATGCAAAGGATATGCAACAAAATTACTACTTTCATTTACATGACCTTGCTGTGTCCCAAACATTATGGTGCCCTGAAATGGGGGGGACTATGTATAAACTCTGCTGTAATTTCTACATGGTGAAACCAAAATGTATAAAAATGGCCTTTAATAAAATCCGACAATGTGCACTTTAACCATGTGATCTTTTCCTATTACGACTCTCAAATTGTGGAGTACAGAGGCAAATAAATAAATGATGGGTCTTTGTTCCAAACATTATGGAGGGCACTGTACTTTTGGAAGAAATGGTTCCTCCGGACCCACCCTACTCAAACAATTACATTTTTTTATGCCTGTTGCTTAAATCGTGAGATGAAGCCAGAAATTAATCATTAATACGCTCTCTCATCGTAAAGTGGACTTGAAGTCTACCATACGGAGTTAATTCAGTTAAACATATTTTTCGATAATAACAGAAAATAAAGAAGAGGATAATACAGGTACATGGATAGGATAGGTTTAAAGGGATATGGCCCAAACGTAAGCACGTGGAACTACTGTAGATGTGGTCGGTGAGGGCAAGTTGGGCCGAAGGGTCTGTTTCCACGCTGAATGACTCTATAACTCTAATCTATTTGCCGTTGGAATAGCATCTTTCCTTAAAAAAATCTTACGATGTGCCTGTGTCCCCCTCTCTGAATTTTCTCAGCCACAAAGCTGAAATCACAAACTAAGCATAAGCAAGGTTATTTGATCAAAATAACATACCAAATTGCCTTTAAAAAAAAAATCATGGCATTGTTTTGAGTGCGCTTGCCGTCTTTTTTCTGAAGTTTTTTTTGTGATATAATTCTGTATTCATTTTGCTCTGAAACTCCAAACCCAGTTCAATGGAGCACTGATGAAAATTGCTACTATACCATATCAGCATAATCTTGTGTTCTTTCCACATCACACCTGCAAAGCAGACAGCTCTGCATGTTAAGTGCAATTATCATGACAAAGATTCGCTCAGCAGCAAATTTGTGCACCTTATTCTGAAACGCAATTACGCAGAATGCAATACTTTGTCATGTATAATAGGCTTTCAACAAAACATTGCTGAAATGTCTTCAACCATCATTATCAGAATTCAATCTGATGGTCATTGCAAGATGATTAAGTAGAATATATATTTCTAAGTAACAAATGTATTTTTACATGGCTCTCTGTTCCAGAGTTGGGAAACACTCTTTATTAACTAATAAAGATCTTTATTAACTTTGGGGCGGCATGAATACGCAGCGGTAGAGTTCCTGCCTTACAACGTCAGATATCTGGGTTCAAACCTGACTACGGATGCTGGAGTTTGTATGTTTTTCCTGTGACTTGCGTGGGATTTTCTCCAGGTGCTCCAGTTTCCTCACACACAAGGAACACTAATTGGCTTGGTAAAATGGTAAATTGTCCCATTGTGTGCGTAGGATGGTGTTAGTGTGCAGGGATCGTTGGTCAACATGGACTTGGTGGGCCGAAGGGCCTGTTTCCATGCTGTCTCTCTAAACAAAACTAAAAGATTATCAGCCACAAGGCTGTTACTTCTTTAAAGTAAATTAATAATCATTTAATGTTATGTTTAATTTAACTCTATTCTGATCTAAGAAAGTACCACTGGATGCATGGATAAACAGGAAGAGTTGAACGATCAACAGGTAATTTATTATGTTATTTTAAATAACATAGGTACAGCGTCGTTACATGATTACCAAAGACAACCAGTTGAATATTTTTGAAATATATCAATAGTTATAGATCTAGCCATAAAACAAGGCAAGTAATGTATAACATCTGTATTATTATAGATGAATGGTAATTACATCATAACATGACAATGTAGGCCATCATTCAATGAAAATGCATATTTTTTTGTTTTGGAGGCATTTCTCGTCCCTCGTCTTTTTTAAAAAAGATTCTGGACTCCAGTTTGTGTACCCTGGACTCCCAATGTCTTGCTGTCTGGTCACCAAGTGACCATGAGGCCCATCAGAGACTGACATATTGCTTGGGACTTCACGGGCAAAAAACCCACCTAATTCTTGCTCAGTGTTCACATGCTTACACTTTTAGGAAGGCTTCCTACATCACCATCTACTTCTTCAAGTATTAAACACCATTGTACTCAACACAGAGGCCAATTGCAATGACCAATTGTCCCCCTGCCTGAAACCATTTAACTCGGAAGATAAATACAAAATGCTGTTCAACAGCATCTCTGGAAAAAAGAAACAGGTGATGTTTTGGGTCGGAACCCTTCCTCGGACTTAAAGATAGATGTGAGCGAAGGGGGTGGGGAACTGGAAGCGAGAAAAAGCCAGAACAAACCAGAAATGCTGCCTCACTCGTTGAGTTATAACAGCAGCATGTGTCGGGAAGGAACTGCAGATGCAGGTTTAAACCGAAGATAAACACAGGATAGACCCAGACTAAAGAACGGTCTCGACCTGAAATGTCTATCCCGCCAAGTTACTCCAGCATTTTGCGTCTATTAGCAGTTTGTGTCTATCTTCAGTATAAACCGGCATCCGCAGTTCTGTCCTACAGTGATCACGATCGAGGATGACCAAAGGTCCCTGACTACAGAAGTTGCGAGGTATAAGATGTTGATGAGGCCGCATTTAGAGCATTGTGTTCCGTTCTGGGCACCATGTTATGGGAAAGATGTTGTCAAGCTGGAAAGGGTACAGAGGAGATTTTCGAGGATGTTGCCAGGACGAGAGGGTCTGAGCGATAGGGAGAGGTTGAGTGGGCTTGGATTGGCTTCCTTGGAGCCCAGGGCGATGAGGGGTGATCTTATAGAAGTGTATAAAAGCACGTGAGGAATAGATCGGGCAGATGCACAGTCTTTTGCCCAGGGTAGGTGAATCAAGGACCAGAGGACATAGGTTTAAGGTGAAGGCGAAAAGATTTAACAGGAATCTGAAGGGTAGCTTTTTCATACAAAGGGTGGTGTGTGTATGGAACAAGCTGCCAGAGGGCATAGTTGAGGCAGAGACAATCCCATCGTTTAAGAAACATTTAGTGAGGTACATGGATAGGACAGATTTAGAGGGATATGGACCTAACGCGGGCAGGTGGGGCTAGTGTAGCTGGGACAGGTTGGCCGGCGTGGGTAAGTTGGGCTGAAGGGCCTGTTTCCCACTGTATCAGGCAGGATCTCCCAGCAGCAACGGAATTGGAGGTTCCGACTGTAAGGGAATCCCCGACCTCGCGGAGACTCGCAAGTACTGTACCTTTATAGGAGGGCTTCATGGAGTACGGAAACGTGGCCATCGGGCTGGACTACAAGTAAGACTGAAGCGTAGGGGACTTCGCCCCCCTCTCCCTACCATCCTACTGGCCAACACAGTCACTAGAAAACAAAGTGAAGGACTTAAGGTCAAGGCTGCTTTACCAAAGGGAGCTGAGGGAATGCTCTGTGTTCTGTTTCACAGAGACTTGGCTCACCCACAGCTCCCCAGACTCAGCGGTCCAGCCTGAAGGGTTCTCCATCCAACGTATGGACCGTACACTGGCACCTGAGAAAGGAAGAGGAGAGGGCGTCTCCCTCATAGTCAACTCTTCGTGGTGCTCAGACGTGGCAGTCCTATCCAACACCTGTGCTCCACACCTCGAACATCTGGCGGTGAAGTGCCGTCCCTTCTACCTTCCGAGGGAATTCACCTCCATCATCCTGACCGCGGTCTACATCCCACCCCAGGCAGACGTCCGTCTGGCACTGGAGGAGCTGCACGCCGTGGTCAACAAGCACCAGACGTCTTACCCTGAGGCATTTACTACCATAGCTGGGGACTTCAACAAAGCCAACCTCAAGAAATCGCTCCCTAACTTCCACCAACTTGTCTCCTGCCGCACCAGAGGATCAAACACCCTCGACCACTGCTACACCACCATCAAAGACACCTATCACTCTGTTCCTCGCCCTCATTTCCGAAAATCCGACCACTGCATACAGGCATTAACTGAAAAAAGCACCCCCAGAGGTGAGGACTGTACAGAGCTGGTCGGGAGTGGGGGAGGGGTGCAGAGGAACAACTCCAGGACTGCTTGGAGTCTGTAGACTGGGCAATGTTCAGGGACTCGCCAACGGACCTGAATGAAAATGCCACAGTCGTTACAGACTTCATAAGGAAATGTGTGGAGGAATGCGATCCAACAATAACCTTCCGATTGTTTCCTAACCAGAAGCCTTAGATGAACCATGAGATCCGCATTCTTCTGAAAGCAAGATCCCGGGCATTCAGGTCTGGTGATGCAGAGGTCTATAAGAAGTCCAGATACGACCTTGTGAGACCATCAAAAAGGCCAAAAGGGACTTCTGCTCTAAGCTGGAGGATGAGACGGATGTTCGGCAACTGTGGCAGGGCTTGAATGCCATCACCTCCTACAAGGCAAAATCAGGAGGTGGCTTAAACGACAGCGAAGCATCACTCCCGGACGAGCTCAATGTGCTCTACGCATGGTTCGATAGGGAGAACACTGACGAGCCCCTATTCGCCCTGACGGTGTTACAGTCAATAGTCACAGCGGCCGACGTCAGAAGATCCTTCAGGGGGGATGAACCCTGGGAAAGCGCCTGGACCTGATGGTATACCCAGCCGTGTTACAAATACCTGTCCGGACCAACTGGCTGGAGTTTTTACGGACATATTCAACCTCTCACCTCTGAGGTCTGAGGTTCCCACCTGCTTTAAGAGGGCCCAAGAAAAGTAAGGTGACTTGCCTCAATGACTATCGACCAGTGGCACTAACGTCTGTGGTGATAAAGTGCTTTGAGAGATTGGTTATGGTGCACATCAACTCCTACCTCGACAAGAACATCGACTAACTACAGTTCGCATACTGCCACAACAGGTCAACAGTCTGAAGAAGGGTTTCAGCCCAAAACATTGCCCATTTCCTTCGCTCCATAGCTGCTGCTGCACCCGCTGAGTTTCTCCAGCAATTTTGCCTGGGTCAACAGTAGACGCAATTTCACTGGCTCTCCACTCCGCACTGGACCACTTGGACAATAAAAACACCTACGTCAGGCTGTTGTTTATAGACTACAGCTCGGTGATTAATACCATCATCCCGTCCAAGCTGGTTACCAAGCTCACGGAACTGGGCCTCTGCGCATCCCTCTGCAATTAGATCCTCCACTTCCTCATCCATAGACCACAGTCTGTTCGAATTGGAGGAACCACTTCATCCTCAGTAACATTTAGTATGGGAGCACCTCAAGGCTGCATGCTCAGCCCCCTGCTGTACTCACTCTATACCCATGACTGCGTAGCCGGTCATAGTGCGAACTCCATCATCAAGTTCACGGATGACGCCACTGTGGTTGGACAAATCACAGATGGGGACGAGTCAGAGTATAGAAGTGAGATCGACCGACTGACCAAATGGTGCCAGCACAATTACCTGGCCCTCAACATCAGTTAGACCAAGGAACTGATTGTGGACTTTAGTAGGGGAAGGATGAGGACCCACAATCCTGCTTATATCAACGGGATGATGGTGGAGAGGGTCAATAACTTCAAATTCCTGGGCGTGCATATATCAGAAGATTTTTCCTGAACCTAGTACACCGATGCAATTGTAAAGAAGGCACATCAGTGACTCTATTTCCTGAGTAGATTACGGAGATTCGGCATGTCGAAGAGGATTCTCCTAAACTTCTACAGGTGCACAGCAGAGAGCATTCTGTCTGGTTGCATCGTGGCCTGGTTCGGCAACTTGAACGTCCAGGAGCGAAAAAGACTACAAAAGTTGTGACGACTGCCCAGGCCCTCACCGGCTTTGACCTCCCCACCGTCGAAGGGATCTATCGTAGTCGCTGCCTCAAAAAGGCAGCTAAAATCATCAAGGACCCACACCATCCTGGCCACACACTTATCTCACCACTGCCATCAGGAAGAAGGTTCAGGAGCCTGAAGACTGTAACGTCCAGGTTCAGGAACAGCTACTTCCCCTCAGCCATCAGACTATTAAACGCAACAAATAAACTATGAGCTCTGAACTGCAAAAGACTATTATTATGTGTTATTCGCACTATATTTGTTATTTATTGAACCTTTTCTTTTTTCCCCCGTTATGTACTATGTTTACATATTCACATATTCTGTTGTGCTGCAGCAAGTACAAATTTCATTGTCCCATCCGGGACATATGACAATAAAACATTCTTGACTTTTGACCAGAACTGGAGTGGAAAATATCTCAAAGATATTGCACTCTCTGTTTTCTTCATGATATTTGCTCTCCAGGCAAATCTTAAATTCAGCAAATGCCTTATTTATAATCTCCCTTTAATTAGTGTAAGTAAAATGGAATAATATTTTTTCATCATCATTGCCACTCAACATAGTTGGTCAGCTACAATGTTTATAGAATGGCTGGGTTAAAAGGGAACTGAAAAAAAGCATTGTAAATGTCAAACAAAATGTGTTTATTTGAAGGAGGGTCCTGACCTGAAATGTAATCTGTCCAATTCCTCCACAGGTACTACCTGACTTGCTGAGTTCCACCAGCATTGTATTTTGTTAAAGTATTTTTAAAGTAGCAATTCATGGATAATCCACACTACTGCAATTGATACAATTTCCATGCACAATAGAGCTTAAGGCTAATATAGCCGAGCTTTATTCAGTACCTAATGCGATTAACAGAACAATCCCCAAGGCATTTCTTCAGTTCCATGAGAAATATATTTGAATCATCTATTTTGGAATTGTTTTAGAAAAAAAGGCACTGATCATATGCCTAGAGAGCATTTACATTGTGAGAGACATTGTGCTCACTCTACCTTTGAGTGGAAAGAACTACCAATACATTGAGAGTTTATGCATGGAGGTGGGGCACATTGCAGTTTATTTAGTACAAATTTGCAAACATTTACAATGCTTTTATCAGTTCATTTTTAACCCAGCCACGTTATAAACATTATTCCTGTGTTTGCTGACCAATTACCTTGAGCAGTCATGATGATAATAAAGATGATTCTATTTTAGTCGCGCTTAATTAAAGGGAGATTATAAACAAGGCGTTTGCTGAATTTAAGGGATGCCCGGATAGCAAATATCATGATGAAAATGGAGCGCGATGGATCCAAAGCTGCCAGAGTCTTACAAATTATTATGCCAATGGCTGTTTAGGGGTAGCAGGGATATTGTCTTCCTGGTAACAAGAGGAAGAAACCACAGATTAGACAATCAGGAATGTAGATCCCTTATTCTAATTCAATGTCAATGGCAAGTTAAATTACCGCATCAGATCATGAAAGAAAATTAGATTACACATTCTTCAAGATCCCAAAATACATATCACTAATCCCCTCAACCTCCCTTCTTGTGTCTACTCAAATATTTCATTAACTTTAGTCCTTTGGGGACCGAATATCTACCTGCTAATATCACCCACTCTCTCTACCCCACCTGCCCAGCCACCATTAACATTCAACCTCAGATTTATGCAACATCACACTTTCCCTCAGTCATCTAATGAACATTCTACATCCATCTGTTCACCCAGTGCTCTTGGTCACAAGCTGCAGTCTCTTCCAGTGGGAGAGTGGACAGAATATCAAGATGACTCAAAATTGCAGTGGTGCTCCATACATCTCCATACTTACATATGCAGAGAGTGTCCTTGAAATAACAAGGTCCACAACTATATGTCTGCTAGAGACAGGTCAGTCTCATAGCTACCCGAAGATAGAATTCAATATTGGACAATGACATTATATTTAACAGCCATGCAGACATGATGTCAACAACAAGTAAAATAATGAATATTTGAAGGTCAGCATCTGCACATACCTATACCATGGCATTTTATTTTTGTGCATCTTCCACAGGGCTCTGGCCTATTCCTCTGGAAATGCAGCTAACTGATGACAGTGATTCCTTCTCAGAGGAGTTGAATCGTTTCTGAGGCTCCACCAGTACAAGACAAATGCCTACTTTGCAACAGCATAATTATTCACATTTATGGGGAGTTTGGCAAGGCGGTTGGGTTTTCAGCTCTTGACACAATTGAACACATCAGCTGACGAAGACCGGGCAGCAGTGGAAAGTCCACACAGGAGGCAACAAAATCATTAGGCTTTTGCTCAGCTGTGTGTGCGTTCAGCAGGTGTGGAGCTATTGATTATAGAAGTTCTGAATAATGCTGGATACAATGGCAGCTCTCCCAGGACCACCTAAGGTTGGTAGTATCGATGTGAAACCTTTGTTGCATTATGTCCCAAGCCTTGGTCAATGGAATTTCATAACTGCAGCACGTTTCAAAGTTTACAACTATTTATTTTAGTAAATATTTGCACCAACTGAAATCTTTACATTAAAGGCAATGGTAAGCTCCAATAAATTATCTTAATGAGTGTGAGCAAATTAATCTTGAAAATTTAAGATTTAACGTGTGTAATGTAAGGGTTAACCAGACTGTGAGCTGAAATGAAGTTGTCAGCCAAATTAGCAGAACCCTATTTAGGAAAGCAGGTAGATGTTTTTGAAGAAAGCTTGGGCTAATTCAAAGGGACCAGTAGATCAAGGAGACGCCTGCAAGATCACTGAGATAAGCGTTGCTTTCCCAAAGATATCCGAGACACAAGAGAGAGAGAGGGAGAGGGAGAGGGAGAGGGAGAGGGAGAGGAGAGAGGAGAGAGAGAGAGAGAGAGAGAGAGAGAGAGAGAGAGAGAGAGAGAGAGAGAGAGAGAGAGAGAGAGAGAGAGAGAGAGAGAGAGAGAGAGAGAGAGAGAGAGAGAGAGAGAGCGCTTAGTCTGTGCTGTGTGCTCCAGCCAGTGCAGACAGGAGACTCAAATACGCAGAGGGGCGTAAGAGTTATTCTGCATTGTTTCTTTATTGATAGTTGATAGGTTATATGTGTTTTACTAGTGTTTGCTTTAATAAATAGTCATTTGTGCTCTTCACCCTGTGCTTCCTCCATTCATTTATCCATTTCTTTGCATCCTGCATATATTTCATTACAATGTGCTGTTTTGGGGATAATTGCTTTGATGATTTGTGATATTGGGGCTCTAACAAAGTAATCATCAACCAATTTGATCATTATTCTGTTACAAACCTGATCCTGCTGGTTCATTGATTAAAACAAGATGGCAATAGGCCCTTTTGGATTCACAGTCTAGGCTCACACAGGAGGAATGGTCATATGATGAAGGTACCAGGGGATTGTATCCCCAGAGTCAATCAGCATGCTTAGAGGAATGAATTTATAAATACAGATTGCAGTTCAACTCACTCCAGAGATTTGAACAGAAAATCAAGGCTGACACTTTAATGCAGTCCTTTAGAGATTTTACATTTAATAATGTTCTGAGGTTATGAAAGTGCAACATAAATGTAGGCTAATTCCTCCCTTCTTTCTTCAGGCCAGAGCAGAAAACTAAAACTTTCCAAAGTGAATGTTCAGAACATAACAAGATCCGAACAGCCAGTGTTCAAGCATTACTTGAATGCTCTTA
This sequence comes from Okamejei kenojei, assembly GCA_035221665.1. Classification (NCBI taxonomy): domain Eukaryota; kingdom Metazoa; phylum Chordata; class Chondrichthyes; order Rajiformes; family Rajidae; genus Okamejei; species Okamejei kenojei. The sequence goes on from CM069131.1 coordinate 104,204,103, forward strand.
TTGTAGAAAAAAATAGATCTTCTTTTATTAATACATTTCAGTGTTCCTACATAGCCACACATTATTGTTCCCTCTGACCTGCTTTCCAAAGCAATATTATTGACTTTGGAACATATTGAAAATGTGATCTGCAGTAATTTTGAAACAATTACAATTTCAAGTCAAATTTTAATTCTGCACAGGAGAAACAAGGCAAACAAATAAAAACAGGATCAGTACTTTACACTGAACTCAAATATTTTCCTTTGTTTAAAATGTGATGAAAGGAGCTGAACACACATGTTCTTTAATATTTATATGGAATGGCATGATTAACACATCTACAGATGTAACAAAATGTCACCACATGTTTGAGCGCCCAAGAATATCTAATTTACAAATTATCTAAATGAACACTTGATACTTTATCACCCACTAACTAGTCTGAGGACCATGAGCAGAGAAAGGAAATCTGTCACTGGTACTTTACTTAGCCTCAATGCTGCATTCATCTGAAGATTATGTAATGCAGCATTGCTGTGATTGACTAAAATGCAAAATGATTAGTGGATTTTGACCAATTTGACTGTTATTCTAGGAGATGTATCTGGTGGGTGTTGCCTGTCATTAAACTCAGATAATTACAAATAACAACCAGCCCTCAGTTTGATTACTCAATGGCATTTATCATTGTAAACATAATTTTTACATATGACCTAATGCTTTCATATCTCCTCAGATATCACATTTCCTTTAATGAGGAATATAACTGACAGCAGAAAAGGTCATGACCTGTCTAATAATTGATAAGTACTTAGAAAATATTTTAAAAAGGAATACAAGTACATCTTAGGCTGGCAGGACGAACAGTCAAATGGCTTCCTCCTATGGTGTGATTTCTTCACCTCCCCCTTCACCAGTGCCTCCGTGCTCTAACAGCTGCTTCCACAAAACCACCAAGAGTCTCAACTACAGGGGAACTAGAGATTGGAAGATAAATCCAATAACATCAATGAAAGTGATATGAACCAATGGCACATAATTCCACATCAGATGGTTAGAACAGCATTCAACAAATGCTCCAAGAAATGTTGTAACCAAAATGGGCAATAGCACTCCTAACACATCAACATACCATCTGCATGCGATGCCATGGAAGGGGCGGGGGGGAAGATTCTGAAATCACCAGGGAGATTGAGAGAATTTATGAGGATTGTACAGACAAAAGAGGCACATATATAAATTGTGGGAAAACTAAAGCTTTTCCATGCACTTATAAAGCAGCTTTACAACAAAGCATTATGTCCTTAACAAGAACCAGGACTAAGAAAGTCAATATTCATTAAAATGTTTTAATTTGCTAATACTGGGTAGATTTTCTAATTACCCATCCTCCAACACGCAGAAAGTACCTACCTGCACATTTCTATAAAAGGTGAATACAAAGCATTAAAAAAAAGTCCCAGAAAAATAATTATCCAGGCGTAGGCAATAGACAAAGGGGAAGTGCTTGCAGTAGTTTTCAAATTCATCAATCTGAAATATCATGCTCAGACTGATTGCCAGCTGTAATTAATCAGAATCAAAGAGCCAGTTTCTGATAAAAGCAGGGCATAAACATTAACAAAACATTATTTTATCAACACCATAAAGCTTACGTTTAACCAAACAGAATCGTTTTGCAAAGTTTTCTTCATTTTAATTGCAAACTCTTCAGAACGTGTGCCCTGGATAGAAATTTAAATTAGATTAGGTCAATATTGAGTGGGCTTTAATGGTGCAGCATCCAAGAAGAAATTAAATGGTTTTGTGACAAAAAATGCTGCTATTCGAAAGCTCAATATTTAGTGACATCTTATGCTGGATTAGTAATGAAGTGGCTACAATTACTGGCAGGTATTTTATTTTCCATTTCACAAAGGAGTGACCTTTTGTTTTTTTGACAGTCTGGTCCTGTGCACTAGATCCTGGAACCTCACATTTCGCACACAATATCCCAGCCTCACAAATCCATTTTACTTAAAGCTCTCAAACCTCAATCTTGGCACCGATCGCTCAAACAACCGCAACACAGCTGCACACACTGCCAGCAGCTGCCTTAATTGAGTTTTAGATGGTTTATTGCAATAGTTCAATATAACCTCTGACTCAACCATGGACATTTTTACCAGTGCATTCTCATCCAAAACAGCTCTCAACGGACACATCCTTTGTGCATGCTCACCACAATAGAATGGTTAAAGCCAGAAAGTTAGCTATTATTTAAAATGGTTGTACTATGTACGAGTTACATCATGCACTATTGTAATCACCAGCACCAGACAGTGTGGAAAAATAACATGTTCCAAGTACTTACAGTATTGCAGATATATCTCTCTACGTTAGAAAACTGCCAGACCGGGAGATTGCAAATGTATTTCTTTATCATGCTCGAAAGTGCAATCTTCATTTCAGTCTAGCACATGGTGTGGTGCCGAAGGTCTAAAGAGAAAATAAACTGCTCTATGTAGCGTGCTGCTATTAATTTTCCTCTCTTACGCGCTTCAATTACTGCAGCGGAAAGGAATTAAATTGCCGAGCACGTCAGATGCCTTCACACTACAGACAACACGCTGACTAGAATTATTCCCACAGGCTTTGGTATGCATCAGGTGATGTTGAGTGCTCCTGATATAGCCATGTACTTCAATGAACTGTGGAGAACCTCCCGAGAATGACAGCTTATTAATTTATTAATATGCTGATCCCATTTCTTTCAGTCCCATATCAGACAGTAGCCTGGTTACATCCTCTGATATGTCTCACCGATTACAAACAGGTGCCGTGAGCGGAAAGAAACCTTTTCAAAGCGGTGCACACCCTACAATCAGCTTCCACCAATCTGTTACTACACACAGATTTGTTGCTTTCAAATTTGCTAGAGACATTCCTGTAATTAACAGGTTCGACGAGAGTGAAAAATTGTATTGTCACATTTGCAAAGTACTATGACTTTTCTTTTCTCATTTATAAAATCCTCTCTAATTTATGCAGTTTAGTGATATGCTTCATTCAAGAAAAGTGAAAAAATACATGGATTACGATGTCAAAATAAATTATGGAATGAATACAAAATAAATGTTTCGGTGACACGATGGTGCTCCTGGAACAGCAGCTACCTCACAGCTCCAGCGACCAGGGTTTGATCCAGGCACGTGTCGTCAGGGTAGGCAAGGTAGGCACTGCATACCCTGACTAAAATTACGAAATGGCAATTATTAAATATAAATAGTAAAGGCATGGGAGAATTATGCCTATCTAAGAGGTCGATCTTTTAGGTAGGCATAATTCTCCGTGCCTTTCACCCGCAGCATTTGTAACACGGGAAGGTCTGTGCAGCCCACGTGCCGTCAGCGCTGCCTGAGCCGTCAGTTTCAAGCGGAGCTGAAGGCAGCAGAAATTCAGCCTTTGCAGCACTGCGCATGCGCATCAGCCTACTGCGCATGCGCAGCGCGAGTTTCTTGGCGGAATTTTCAAATATGGATTGCCATTATTTTAATAGTCTCTTAGGAATCAAAGAGTGAAGAATGGACTTCATGTACCAATAACGTGGTAAGTGCATTTCTTGGTGCTTTATGTTTTGAAATACCCAGGGTTGGATATTTCCCAGGGTGGGGGGAGAGCTCCGTTCACAGTGTTTGGGGAGTCTGGCGTTGTGAAGGAGGGGATCGGGGTCAGTAACCCACTTGCCACGCTCCGGTCTGAGTGCAGGTAGATGGGACTGGGTGAGAGTAAGTGTTCGACACGGACTAAAAGGGCCGAGATGGCTTGTTTCCGTGCTGTAATTGCTATATGGTTTTATTGTGGCCACTTCCGAGGAAGGAAGCAGCTGGGATGACTGCGAGCGGCCGCTGGGATGACTGCGAGCGGCCGCTGGGACCCTGCCACTTCAGCCCCTTCTGCTGGTCCCCACTCACCGCTGGCAGTGCTCTCCGTCTGAACATCTCTCACCTGCCGCTCGCCGGCCGGCTTCCCAGCAAATCTTTAAATTCCGACAGCGCGTTCACGGGACCAGTTGAGGTTACTTGGCTGTGGGAATTTAAGGATTTGCGGGACGTGGTTGACATGAGCGAAGCCGGCGAGCGGCAGGTGAGAGATGTTCAGACGGAGAGCATTGCCAGAGGTGAGCAGAAGGCGCTGAAGGACAGCCGGTTCTGAGCTGCTTCTATCCCCGGAAGTGGCGGCCAGTTCTGCTGTCCGTGCCCAGAGTGCTGCAGCAGTGGTGAGTGAGTTACTGATATGATCTTTGACCCTCTCCTTCTCAACACTTCTGCCCTCCCCGCATCTTTAACCCCTGGCGCAGACTCTCCACCCGCTGTGAAAGGAACTCTCCCTCCAATTGGACCTTTGAATTAGTATTGTCATTCAATAAGATGACAACTGATTCAACGTCCCTGGGTGCTCCCGTTTTTCCCACCATCTCTCCACCTGCCTTCATCATCCGTCCCCCACCCATTCAGTAATTAAAAAATGAAGGAGATTGAGAAGTCTTGGGAAAATTGAATTGTTACATATTTTTTATTTTTTACGAAGACAACAATCTGCGCATGCGCAGTTTAAGATTTTTTAAAAAAGCCGGCTGACTGATTGATATTAATTGATGGAGATATAAGAAACTGCAGATGCTGGAACCTGGAGCAAAAAAAAACACAAAATAATGGAGGAACTCAGTGAAAAATGTTCCCAATGTTGTTCCCAAGGAGGTGAGAAAAAACTTTTTCACCCAGAGAGTTGTGAATTTATGGAACTCCATGCCACAGAGGGCAGTGGAGGCCAAATCACTGGATGGATTTAAGAGAGCGTTAGATAGAGTTCTAGGGGCTAGTGGAGTCAATGGATATGGGGAGAAGGCAGGCACGGGTTATTGATAGGGAACGATCAGCCATATCCATTGACTCCACTAGTGGAGATTGAGGCTGAAGTGTGGCCAATAAGGAGGCAAAGGCTACAAACCCTGCAATCTGATAGGGTAGGGAGAAATAGTTGAAACCAGATAAGGGAGGGAATCAGTGGGGACGTTTGTGGGTAAGTAAGTGGACAAAACCAGGTTGGGATGTGGGGGGGGGGTTCTGGGAGGAAGTGTGGGAAAGGGAACTTGGGAGGCCTGCAGGTGGATTGGAAGAGTGGGTGGAGAACAAAGAAGGCAGGAAGCAGGAATTATCTGAAATTAGAAGCATAGAAAATAGGTGCAGTAGGTCGTTCGGCCCTTCGAGCCAGCACCAGCATTCAATGTGATCATGCTGATCATCCAAAATCAGTACCCTGTTCCTGCCTTCTCCCCATAGCACTTGATTCTGTTAGCCCTAAGAGCTATATCTCTCTCTTGAAAATGGACATTGAATTGGCCTCCACTGCCTTATGTGGCAGAGAATTCCATAAATTTACAATTCTCTGGCTGAATTTTATTTCCTCATCTCAGTCCTAAATGGCCTACCCCTTATTCTTAAACTGTGATCCCTGGTTCTGGACTCCCCCAACATCGGGAACATTTTCCTGCATCTAGCTGTCCAATCCTTCAAGTATTTTATGTGTTTCTATAATATTCCCTCTCATCCTAAATTCCAGTGGATATAAGCCCAGTCGATCCATTCTTTCATCATATGTCAGTCCCACCATCTCGGGAATTAACCTGGTGAACATACATTGTACTCCCTCAATAGCAAGAACGTCCTTCCTTAAATGAGGAGACCAAAACTGCACACAATACACCAGCTGCAGTCTCACCAGGGCCCTGGACAACTACGGTAGGACCTCCTTGCTCCTATACTCAAACCTTCTCACTATGAAGGCCAACATGCCATTTGCTTTCTTCACTGTCTGCTGTACCTGCATGTTTGCTTTCAGTAACTGATGTATATGGACACCCAGGTCTCGTTGCACATTCCCTTTTCCTAATATTACACCATTCAGATGATAATCTTGTTCTTGCCACCAAAGTGGATAACCTCCCGTTTATCCACATAATACTGCCGTTGCCATGCATCTGCCCACTCACCCAACCTATCCAAGTTACCCTGCAGCCTCATAGCATCCTCCTCGCAGCTCACACTGCCACCAAGCTTTATGTCATCCACAAATTTTGAGATGTTACATTTAATTCCTTCATCTAAATCGTTAATATATATTGTAAATAACTGGCAGCACTGAGCCTTGCTGTGCCCCACTATTCACTGCATTTAATGTTCAAGTAGATTGATGATGACAATATGTAATTCATTCGAATGGCCTAAAGACTTTGAAGAAATGATTAAAGAGTGAATTTCAGAAAAGTTCCAAGTAATTTTTGTTACTGACATCAGATTTCACAATTCCAAATTAACAAAGTCTCAGGAAGAACAAAAGTGGTGCAAATATTATGACTAAAAGCATTTCTGTCAGAGGAGAGGTAGCAAACATTCAGCAGGATTAAATTTTTATCAGCAGCTAACTATAATTCATCAAACTTTCATTACGTTCTCTTAAAAAAAAATGTGGTCAGAAAATGTTAGCAATATTTTCATCAAGTGCAGAAGTGGTTTTGAAATATAAATCACTAAGAACATTACACATTTTAATAAGACAGTCTCAGCAGCAATGATTTTGTGATGAAGCTTTCTGCAACAATAAAAAGTCTGCACAGGGAATTTTTTATGATTACAGCAACAACAAAAAAATGGCTTCGATGCAACACTTTTAATGAAGTAAAACATCCCAAGGTACACAACTGCGAACACCGAGCCATATATTAAGGCACATGAACAAAAGCTTGGTCAAGGACATCTATGTATTACTAAAACTCTCATCATGTTTGTTACTATGTCTGTAATTCTGTGATTTTGTTTGTTCATGTGCTCCCTGAACTATGCCAAAACAGTATAAGATAGCGCTACAATTTTGGACCATCTTACTCACCATTGTCCTGTGGTGTGTTTTCATCAAGTTTCATTCAGATTGATGGTATATTGTATGTTATTCACATTATAAACTTTATAAACTTGAACTTGCACAGGCAGTTAGCAGGGTATGATGCCACAATGTGATCTCATTTACGTAAACTGCCTGTTAGCAGTGTTCCACTCCACCATGACATCACCATGGGATCTCATTTACATAAAATAAAAAACACAGGAGCTTTCAACTCACAATTACGTCAAGGGGGGTAGGGAGGGGAGAGGGGTTATGGAGAGAGTGAATGAGGGTAGGGGAAAGAAGAGAGAGGAAGAGGTGCTGGAAGGGGTGGGGTGGGGGGGAGAGGGGAAAGAATAGGGAGGGTGAAGAGGAGGGGGAGTAAGTGCTGGGGATGAGGGGAAATGAGCTGCACCTGCGCAGTTGGGGGCTATGGTTGAGTGGTAGAATATTGTGTTGAGGGAATGGGTTGCATTGGGGGAACGGGTGAGTGAATGGAACATATCAGCCGAGTGGTGGAATATTGCGTTGGGGGAACGGGTCCCAACGGGTCCCACTTGGTCTAGTAACCTATAAAAGGTTCTTAAAAGGATGAAAGCGAAGTAAAGAGGCCAAGTGTTTAAGGAAGTAGAAGCAAAGGACTGTAGATGCTAGTTTTCACAAAAGGACCCAATGTGATGGAGCAATTCAACGGCTCAGGCAGCATCTCTGGAGAACATGGATAGATGATGTTTCAGGTCAGGACACCTCTTCAAACTTTCAGTGACAGGTAAGTTGAGGTTACAAAGGTAGCACGGGTGGTACTACTGCTGGTGAGGATGTGTGGTCAGAAATTCAAATATTACACCAATGTTGAGTAATCTGGTTTGGCCAAACCAGTTGCCAGAGATAAAAATAAGAACATTAACTAGGTCGTGAGGTTTGTGGAAAAGTCAATAGGCTTAGCTTCCCAATGAGCACAAGAAACATATAAAATTCTTAAAGGCTAGATGCAGAAAAATGTTCCCGATGTTGGGGGAGTCCAGAACCATGGGTCACAGTTTAAGAATAAGGGGTAGGCCATTTTTGGACTGAGACGAGGATAAAATTTATCACCCAGAGCTGTAAATCTGTGGAATTCTCTGCCACAGAAGGCAGTGGAGGCCAATTCACTGGATGTTTTCAAGGGAGAGTTAGAGTTAGCTCTTAGGGCTAAAGAAATCAAGGGAGCTGGGGAAAAAGCAGGAACAGGGTACTGATTTTAGATGATCAGCCATGATCATGTTGAATGCCGGTGCTGGTTCCCAGGGCCAAATGGCCTACTCCTGCCCCTATTTTTCTATGTTTCTAAGACATCAGATAAATATTCTGGGAATTTGGATACAGTTGAATGCTTGAATGAGGTAGAGTTGTCAATGCATCTATGGAAACTGAGGTGGAGTTTTCAAATGAAGATGTTGAGGGGAAACGTGAGAAATAGGAAGCTCAAAGTCAAAGTCAAAAGTCAAAAGTCAAAAGAGTTTATTGTCATGTGTCCCTGACAGGACAATGAAATTCTTTCTTTGCATAGCACAACAGAACATAGTAGGCATTGACTACAATTATATACATAAATACACACATTAATGAAAAAATTGATAAAGTGCAAATAACAGATGGAGGGGTATTAATGTTCAGAGTTTTGTCCGAGCCAGGTTTAATAGCCTGATGACTGCGGGGAAGTAGCTATTCCTGAACCGGGTCGTTGCAGTTCTCAGGCTCCTGTACCTTCTACCCGAAGGTAGCAGGGAGATGAGTGTGTGGCCAGGGTGGTGTGGGTCCTTGATGATGCTGCCAGCCTTTTTGAGGCAGCGACTTCGACAAATCCCCTCGATGGAAGGAAGGTCAGAGTCAGATGATGGACTGGGCAGTGTTTACTACTTTTTGTAGTCTTTTCCTCTCCAGGGCACTCAAGTTGCCAAACCAAGCCACGATGCAACCGGTCAGCAATCTCTACTGTGCACCTGTAGAAGTTAGAGAGAGTCCTCCTTGACAGACCGACTCTCCGTAATCTTCTAAAGAAGTAGAGGCGCTGATGAGCTTTCTTAATAATTGCATCTGTGTTCTCGGACCAGGAAAGATCTTCACAGATGTGCACGCCCAGGAATTTGAAACTGTTGACCCTTTCAACCATCGACCCATTGATATAAACAGGATTGTGGGTCCCCATCCTACTCCTTCCAAAGTCCACAATCAGTTCCTTGGCTTTGCTGGTGTTGAGGGCCAGGTTATTGTGCTGGCACCATATGGACAGCCGCTTGATCTCTCTCATCCCCATCAGTGATACGTCCCACAACAGTGGTGTCGTCAGCGAACTTGATGATGGAGTTCGCACTATGACCGGCTACGCAGTCATGAGTATAGAGTGAGTACAGCAGGGGGCTGAGCACGCAGCCTTGAGGTGCTCCCGTGCTGATTGTTATTGAGCCTGACACATTTCCACCAATACAAACAGACTGTGGTCTGTGGATGAGGAAGTCGAGGATCCAATTGCAGAGGGATGCACAGAGACCCAGTTCTGCAAGTTTGGTAACCAGCTTGGAGGGGATGATTGTGTTAAATGCCGAGCTGTAATCAATGAATAACAGCCTGACATATGAGTTTTTGTTGTCCAAGTGGTCCAGAGCGGAGTAGAGGGCCAGCGAGATCGCATCCACCGATGATCTGTTGTGGCGGTAAGCGAACTGCAGTGGATCCAGGTTTTTGTCGAGGTAGGAGGTGATTTTCACCATGATCAACCTCTCAAAGCACTTCATCACCACAGGCGTTAGTGCCTCAGGTCGATAGTCATTGAGGCACGTCACCTTGCTTTTCTTGGGCACCGGTATTATTGATGCCCTTTTGAAGCAGGTGGGAACCTCAGACCTCAGAAATGACAGGTTGAAAATGTTTGTAAAAACTCCAGCCAGTTGGCCCACACAGGTTTTTAGAACACGACCAGGTATACCATCAGGTCCAGACGCTTTTCGAGGGTTCACCCCTCTGAAGGATTTCCTGACGTCGGCCTCTGTGACTGAGACTGAAATACCATCACAGCGAATGGGGGCTCGGGAAGGCACATCAGTATTCTCCCTATCAAAGCATGCGTAAAACGCATTGAGCTCATCAGGGAGTGATGTATCGCTGACATCTGAGCTGCCTCCTGGATCCTGAATAGAGATCTTAGAGGAACACACTGGGCAAACCTGAGGTTATGGCAGTTTGACAATGAGACCAATTATAACATAATGGGCATCCATTACCATGCTAAAAAATGCATCCTTTCGCAACATTATAGGCATTTTGGTTACAACTGACAGATCTATTCAGAGCATAAAACAAGACCTGATAAAGAAATACAAATCTTAATATGATGAGCATTAGCAGTACACCTACTGTCCTATGCTTCTCTAGTTTAGTAATGAAAAAGTATTGCTCTCAAAAGCAAAAGCAGCAAATAGTTTTAAAGAAGCAAGATTATACAAGTGAAAGGAAAACTCTACATTATTTCCTTACAATCAAAGGATCTAGCCATCCACAGCAATCACAAGGACCAACCAACCAGGCCAGTAAGATCATGGAAGTTACCAATGACTTAATATTGAGTACTTTTCAATTATCATAATTTTCCACTTCCGCAAAAGTCATAGAGCCAAAGAGTCTTCCAGCATGAAAACAGGTCCTTTGGCCCAACTTGCCTACACAGGCCAACATATCCCATCTACACTAGTGCCACCTTCCTGCATTTGGCCCATATTCCTGTAAAACTGTCTTATCCATATACCTGTCTAAATGTTTCTTAAACGTTGTGATAGTACCTGCCTCAACTATCTCCTCCGGCAGCTTGTTCCATGCTAACCCTCAGGTTCCCAATAAATCTTTCCCCCCTCACCATAAACCAATGTCCTCTGGGTCTCGATTCCCCTACTCTGGGCAAGAGTGTGTGCATCCACCCGATCTATTCCTCTCATGATTTTGTACTCATCTATAAGATCAATCCTCATCCTTTTGCGCTCCAAGTAATAGAGTCCTAGCCTGCTCAACCTCTCCCTATAGCTCAGGACCTTGAGTCCAGGCAACACCCTTGTAAATCTTCTCTGCACCCATTCCAGCTTGACAACATATTCCTACAACATTGTGCCAAAAACTGAATGCTATACTATAAAGGTCTGACATGACATGACCTCCCAACGTCTATACTCAATAGGGGGTACACAAAAAGCTGGAGAAACTCAGCGGGTGCAGCAGCATCTAAGGAGCGAAGGAGATAGGCGACGTTTCGGGTCGAGACCCTTCTTACTCAATACTTTGACTGATGAAGGCCAATGTGCCAAAAGGCTTTTTGACCACCCTATCTACCTGTGATGCTACTTTCACGAACTATGTACCTGTACTCTTAGATCCCTCTGCTCTACAACACCCCCCAGAGCCCTACTGTTCACTGTGTAGGTCCTGCCCATGTTAGTATTCCCAAAATGCAACACCTCACATTTCTCTCCCTTTTATCCTTATGCTTCCTCTTCAAAATTAATACATGAAAAATGTTGTACCTGTCTAAAAACAGCTCAAAATCCAAGAAATTAGAAAATGCTTATTTTATTTAAGGACATTGTAAGTACTATATAGTGAGGCACCATGAAGGCAATTTCCTTGTAATTTTGTACCACTCAGAAAATTAGACAATAGACAATAGGTGCAGGAGTAGGCCATTCAAGCCAACACTGCAATTCAATGTGATCATGGCTGATCATCCACAATCAGTACCCCATTCCTGCCTTCTCCCCATATCCCCATGACTCCGCTATCTTTAAGAGCCCTATCTAGCTCTCTCTTGAAAGCACCCAGAGAACCAGCCTCTACCGCACTCTGAGGCAGAGAATTCCACAGACTCACAACTCTGTGCAAAAAAGTTTTTTCCTCTTCTCCGTTCTAAATGGCTTAACCCTTATTCTTAAACTGTTGCCCCTGGTCCTGGACTCCCCCAACATCGGGAACATGTTTCCTGCCTCTAGCATGTCCAACCCTTAATAATCTTATATATCTATATCTATACTATTACTAAAACACTCAACTTGACCACTTCCGGTCTGCGTTGTTTTTAAATTTGCGCAATAACGATCCCCCATAGCCTATGGTTTTTCGCCACTTTACTCACCATTCTCCTCTGCTGCGTCAAATAAGTTTTGTTCCGATCAGCGAAATAGTACAAAAGTTTTGAAGGTTTAAAAATCGTACAAAACGCTCCTTCCGGAACCCGCTGTCAATGATGGCGACGAGGAGAACAAAAAGCTGAAGGAGCGCAGTGTGTTGAGCAGCTCGCAGAGAGTGAGCAGCACGCGGAGAGTGAGCAGCCCGCAGAGAGTGAGCAGCCCGCGGAGAGTGAGCAACGTGCAGGCTGCTCCTGCGATGACCAGCACGACCAGCCGGAAGCTGCTGAGTTGAACCGGAAGCCTCTGAGTGAAGCCGGAGTGGGACCGGGATCTGCGGCGTGAGGCTGAAAGCTGAAGGTGCGGGGTGAGCAGTGCGAGCTGCCCCTGCTGCGACTTCCTCTCCTCCCCAAACCCCCCCTTTCCCCTCCAACCCCCTTTCCCCAAACACCCCCTTTCTCCAGACACCCCCTTTCCCCACCTCCCTTCCCCATATCCCATACCCACTCTTCATCCTTCAGGTTCTCCCAAGGTAATTGCACTCACACTGCCCAGCAATGTAGGCAGTAATTTGGAACTGCACTCCCTGTTGGTCTGTCCTTTTTAACTTATTTACAAAAGGCATTTTTTGCAGAATGTAAACTAAGAACACTGTAAAGGTGTAAATCTTAAATTTCCATATCCAGGTTTAATTGAGTTTAGGGCAGGGATAGCAAAGAATGGAAACAAAGGTGACCATGGCTTTAACAGGTGGAATGAGAATTGGGGGGTGTGGTGGGTGGGGGGAGGTCTGCTTGTGTGTTTGAAGAAAAACAGAACACAAAATACAGATGAAGCAGGGGGTGGTGAGGGTGGGGTGGGTGGGTTCAGCTTTATAGAGTTAAAGATTGCATTTCAAGATTCATTAGCATATTTTGGGAGGGCCATGACTCATTGATAACTACACTATAAACTAGATTACATGGAATCTATATTGCAGTAACAAGAAACATGGCTCAAATGGTCCATAGCATACATATATAATCAGAAAAATTTTCAACCACTCTAATAACTTTGTATCGTTCCATTGCTTTATGCATCAAACCGCCCATTAAATGACAAAGCCAGACTGGGAAATGTTCCGCATTCTAATAGAACCTAGTTTGTCTTGCTGCTGGCAATCATTTTGAAGGTTTTTATTTTAACTTCAGCGTCTGAATCCAATTGGAGACCATTACTACCTCTAGAGCATCAACAACCATTTATCTTCGTGTACAGCCCCACAAGTCTGTTGCTGAACACTGGAGCAAATTATCTCAGAACCTCCAGGTGCGCATAATAGCATAATTTGGCTGATTTACTGGTTGAGCCCCTGACTTCTTCCAATAATTACCATTCAATAATGACTATTAAAGTCACCCAGGACAGAATTGATGGAAGAAGCAGATTAAATAATTCAATTAAAAAGTAGTGGAATTCTCTTTAATCTTACGACAAACATGACATTGTTTCAGATATTATACCACCAATGCGTTGACAAATAACAGCAGAAAACAGAGTTCCTATAAAGTATACAGGAATTAAATACTTTTGTGTGAAAAGAATGGTGGTGTTGGAATGGGGTGAATGGATGTGTGACAAAGGGAGAAGGGGGAATTAAGATGATCTGCTTAATCCTCAATAACCAAGATTATAACAGATAATAATTCATCAATCTTTGTAAGCACACTGACACGATTCAATCAAATCATTGGTGCCAAATCGTTGGTCACAATCCTTCATTCAGCAATAGAAAACATGTCTGCACAACTCTTCAAAGGAACAAACCCACCAGCCATCAGTCTTTTCGCACCTCATTCTCCTTTCCCTAAAAGCGATAGTGCCATTACAGTGGAAGCACATATCCGAACATGTTAAAATCCATTTTAATCGATTATGAAGCTAACATCCACATGTAAGAGATGGCTTGCAGCCATATCTCAAGGACCAGACTCTTCCCTCAAAGGAGGAAGGGAATGACTTGCATATGGAATGCACAGAGAACTCAAACTGTCGAAACTGAAAGAATTAACGACTGATATGGGCTGATATGTTTTTCTGCAAAGGAACTCCACATTATGTATCCAGTGACATACAACTGAAAATTTTCACAAGCTCATTGTCCATTTTGGAACATATACTGAATTCATGCAAATGCACAACACGCTGCCATCCTGACTAAACACTCTTTGATATTGCATTAAAATTCCTCAAATAAATATGTGGTGTGGTCTAGCTGATTGTTTAGGTGAAAATCTACGACGTGCAATTTTCTTGCCCAACAGGATATAAAAGACTTTAGAAAATAACACAATTTCTGTACTTTTAAAATCTCTTCAATAGCCGTTGTTCTTCGACAAACATTTCAGAGTCAACACAAACGAGAGAATGGAGTTTATTCAGGATTGAATGCAGATCAGCCTGGTAGTTATCTGCTAGGTTCGAGCAGCTACTGGCAAGGGCTCGGATAGTTATATTTATGAGCGGCCTTGACTCATGCAGCAAAGCTGCACCATAAGTAATGAATCATTTGGACTGCCAGTGGCTTAAATTACACTTTCTATGTGAGTTCCTGTATGCCCAGAGGATTACATTTTCATATATTTTGAAGACACTTACCTATCCATGCAGAATGTCAGTGTTGACAATTTATCAGTGTATTTTAGCTGTAATGGATAAATAAATATTAAGAAATTTGTTTGCATACACTCCTAAAAAATTGGCTTTTAACTCAGAATGCTGCAACAGATGTGTTCATGCCTTTGTCTATTTTCTCATCATGCTTCCAAGTTTACTAACCTTATTCTTGAGTGTCAACTTCTGATAATTAAACACTCTTGTTTAATTATCAGAAGTATCAGCAATGGAACAGCTAAATACTTGATGTCGTTTTAAAGGCCATTAACATGATGGGGAAACTCACAGAATTTTATTGTATTCCTTTTCTATTTCTCGTTGCTTTTTGATGAGACAAAGAGCAAGAATTCGCTGAACATATTAGAGTTGGACTGCCGAGAATGTGAATTTTATATAAATGCGAACTTTTTTGTACAAAACACAAAGTGCTGGAGGAACTCAGCAGGTCAGGCGGTGTCTGTGGAGGGAATGGACAGGTAACATTTTGGGTCTGGCCCTTCTTCAGACTGATGGAGTCGGGGAGAAAAGCTGGAAAGGAGAGGTGTGATTAGCAGATGTGTGGATAATGACAAAGGTTAAATATGGAAAAAAGGAATGAAAGTGAAGCTGGAAAGAGGGACATTGTCATATGTCCCAGACAGAATAAAATTCTTAGTTGCAGCAGCACACCAGAATATGTAAACATAGCACTCTGTAAACAATATATTAAGTGAATAAAAGTTCAGTATATATAGAAACATCGAAAAATAGGTGCAGGAGTAGACCATTCGGCCCTTTGAGCCAGCACCGCCATTCAATATGATCATGGCTGATCATCTAAAATCAGTACCCCGTTCTTGCTTTTCCCCCATATCCCTTGATTCCTTTAGCCCGAAGAGCTGAATCACACTCTCCTGAAAACATCCAGTGAATTGGCCTCCACTGACTTCTGTGGCAGAGAATTCCACAGATTCACAACTCTGGGTGAAAAAATGTTTCCTCATCCCAGTCCTAAATGACCTACCCCTTATTCTTAAATGTAGGCAAGAAGCAGCTCCGATACAGTCATCCATGTAGCAGTTTTACATGTACCATGTAAAGAGTTTGGGAATGGCACGAGGTACATTTGGAACAAGGAGCGTTCAAGGTAACGAACAAAAAGACAGGCATAGGTGTAAAGGCTCCACCTTTAACTTCAAGAAGGTGCAAGGAGTCAAAATAGAAGTTGGTAAGGGTGAGGACAAGTTCTGCCGGGTGGAGCAGAGTGTTGGTTGAGTGTACACAAAAAGCTGGAGAAACTCAGCGGGTGCAGCAGCATCTAAGGAGCGAAGGAGATAGGCGACGTTTTGGGTCGAGACCCTTCTTGAGGGGGACTGATTGGAAGAATTGGAAGCCCTGAGGAACTAGTTTTGTTTTCCTTTACAATTAGGGAGTGAAGAATCTTAACCAGTACGTGGTAAGTATTTTTCCAGATCAATGGAAGTGCTGTCTGTCATCACACCCTTCAGTTATCTGTATTTAAGATGCACTCTACCTTGCAGTGTATACTATGGAGTAAGTATAAGATTCATTGTGTACCTGCAAAGAAAAGAAAATTTGGCTTCATTAAGCTTTAATAATTACTTTTTCTACATTAAGTGCAGAAAAATTCTGCACCACCTCTCTTTCAGTCTTGGCTAAGTTATGTAATTAACATGGAATCGTGTAAATTCAAGACACATTTTGGATACTTAAATAATTCAGGTCGGTACTTCTGTATACTGCTGAGGAAGAAGAAATGCTTAGAAGCAAAAAGGTGGCACTGGATGACACAAGCAAATAATTTCCTTTAGCTAATCAGAGGGTTTATTGTTGCAGGGTAAGCTGCTGGTCACACAGTCCTTGAAGTACCATGTAGTTATCTAATCGTAGGAGGACGAGTGCAAAGACAACAGAGGGGGCAGCAGTGTAGATGTAGAGAGCTGGAGGTTAAAATGAAATGTTAAACTAAGGATTGTCTATCTTATAAAGGTGACTATTATCCAGCGATAATAATCAAAAGTAAGGGAGTTCCCTCTGTGACACAGAGAACATTTGATATTTGATATTTCTGGGAAACTGTTGACGTGTTGGCTGCCTTATTCCGATACCAAAGCGGCGATGTTTCAAAATTAGTCATTTGACATCTTTGAGTGCTTTGACATCTCTTGAGATTGTGAATGTTGTTATTTCAGTTAATCTTCCTTTTGTCAGGTATTTCCTAGTTCTTTAAAAGTGAATTGATATGTGTTACCAAAACAACAACCTCCAAATTCCACAGAGGTTTAAGGTAGGAAGAGATAGCAGTGAAGATAGACACAAAAAGCTGGAGTAACTCAGCAGCTCACTCAGCAACTCTGGAGAAAAGGTAAAGATGGTTTCAGGCCGAGACCCTAATTCAGACTGAAGAAGAGTCTCGACTCGAAACGTCACCTATTCCTTTTCTCCAGAGATGCTGTCTGACCCGCTGTGTTACTCCAGCTTTTTGTGTCTAACCGGGTTAAACCAGCATCCTTCCTACACAAGAGATAAGAGATAGCAGTGACTGGGCAAGGAAAGGCACCTCAACTCTCTGTAAACAGCAAGCCAGTACATACTATTTCAAAGGGCCCGCTCTTACAGTATTATATTGCGCACAAGCCGTAAGGAAGCTGTAGTGGATCTTGGGCATCATGCTCTGGCATGGGCTACTTGACTTCCCACTAGAAAGCCCCAACAAAATATATTTTAATCCTTGGATGCTCAACCAGAGCATTGGTTTTTTTCAGGCCTTTACGTTATGGTGAAACAGGTCTCGTACCTTATAATAGGCTGCTTTTGCAGAATAAGCCCATGTTAACAGCAGGCCATAAAAGGCAATGAATATAATGGAAGTGGCATCCAGCCATGGGTTGCACACCACTGGATGCTTTGTGCCTAAGGCCAGGTGCCCACACAGTAGTAATAATTTATGTATGGAGGGCCCAGAAGAGAAATCGCAGATTACTTTGTAAGAACGGCAAGTACACATAAAAGTTGTGCTAGGCTCTGACATTTCCATATCAATGCTCATGGTATCAATTAACCTCATTATTTTTTAGCCCGATAATTTAAACTTGTTATTCTCCTTTCTAAAAATGATTGAGTTCTCCTCATGACTAAAATTATTTATCGCTGAATTTACAGTCATTGCTCATTACTCATACTTCTCTGGGGCAATTCCAGTTTTCCTGTGAGCAGGTGAACAATATCGCATACAGACAGTAAAACCCCCGTAATCCATTATCTGGTTATTTGGAAATCCTGATGGTTAGGCTTTTGGCTCAGCAGGCAATGTTTCCCGAATTATCTTTAAAATTAACTGTGGCCCTTTAACCCCACCAGGTTCAACGGAAAATGTATAACACCACGTTATACTGTTTTAATAAATGAATTAAAATTGTGATAGGGTATTTAATAAAAATAACATTGCATAGTCCTGAAAATCTGCCAGTCAGCAACAAAATTCCAGGTTTACTGAATTAGTGGAGTTTTACTGTATTTCAATTAGATTCTGTCCAGCAACATATCTGGTTACAACTTTCCTTCTTTGTTCTTCAAACAGCACATTGATCTCTGCTATTGTAACCCAATACTGCCTTTATCTTTTTCTTAAATGTACTTTACAGGACATGGACTGCCAAGATAGCCATCAATTAGTCCACATCACTAACTTGCCTGAGACATTGGTGACACAAAGTCACAGTAATGAGTTGCTACTCTCCTGCTTGTGAAGGTTTGCCCACAGTCTTGTTGGGAGGGAGTTTCAGAATATAGATCCAACAGCAACACACTGTGTTGATGCATCCATCTTGGTTCATCTTGGCCCCAGATTTTTTTTCCTCATCAGCATGCCTCATCATCATCCTAGATTACCATGTTAGCATTTACATTTTTTTACACCTCCACATTCAATTGCATCTATTATTTAATAGCCATTGGATTTCAAATACTATAATTAAGAACACAGTACTGCTATGGTTTAAAATGCAATTTTAATTATGAATGTAACTAATTATGAACTAATACAGCCTAATTTGAGGAAGGACATTCTCGCTATTGAGGGAGTGCAGCGTAGGTTCACAAGATTAATTCCCGGGATGGCGGGATTATCATATGATGAAAGAATGGAGTGACTGGGCACGAATTCACTGGAATTTAGAAGCAATTTAGAAGGATGAGCAGGAATCTTATAGAAATATTAAACATATTAAGGGTTTGGACACGCTAGATGCAGGAAACATGTTCTCAATGTTGGGGGAGTCCAGAACTAGGGGCCACAGTCTAAGAATAAGGGGTTGGCCATTTAGAACTGAGAAGAGAAAAAACGTTTTCACCCAGAGTTGTGAATTTGAGGAAATTTCTGCCTCAGAAGACAGTGGAGGCCAATTCACTGGATGCATTGAAAAGCGAGTTAGATAGAGCTCTTAGGGCAAGCGAGGGATATGGGTAGAATGGGTATGGGTAGAAGGGAGGAACGGGGTTCTGATTGTGGATGATCAGCCATGATCACATTGAATGGCGGTGCAGGCTCGAAGGGCCAAATGGCCTACTCCTTTTGTCTATGTTTCTATATATCTTCCAATTGGCCAATTTACTAAACATGATAGATCACTTTCAAAATATCAACCCCCTCCCCCCATATTGAATTACTGTAACTACTTCTCCAAACGATCCTGCCCCGTCACCTTGGCTGAAACATTGGAACAAAAGCAGCAGCCCTACCGATCTGCTCCACCATTTCATGGAATTATGGCCAATCTTGCACCTCTGCCTCACTTTCCTGCACTAGCCCTGTTTTCTCTGGGTGTCTAATTTCCCCCCACATAACATAGACTTGTACGTTGGTAGGTTACTTTGCTGTGAGAAATAAATCTTAATATGTAGGTGAGTGGGAGAATCTGGGGGCAATTGATGGGAATTTGAAGTGAATAGTCATAGATTGCGGTAGGATTTGTATAAATGGTAATGTGGACTCAGTGGGCCTAAGTTTCCATGTGATATGGTTCGATTGGTTCCAGACACTCTAGTCAGGGTAAACATCATCCCTGCATCTACAATGGCAAGGCCTGTAAGAATGCAATAGGTTTCAATTATTTCATTTTTCTTTTTTTTGAACTACAGATTTTAGGCCCAGTTTGCTTTGCCTTTACTCATGAACCAATTCAACATCACCCATCCTGCCCATCAATCTCTGGAAAACAAAACCCCAGTGAACCTTCATTACACTTCCGCAATTGCAAATATGTTCTTCCCTAAGTTGGGAGCCGAGACCTGTACTGAATATTCCAGATGCAGTATCACCAGCTCCCTATGAGATTACAATATAACATCCTATTCACAAGCCATTATGGTACCACTGCATCATTAGGAATCCTGGCTATGTCCCACTTGGTCCCTTCACTGTGTACTGTGAAGAGCTGGGCCCAAGCAATGGTAATTGCAGCTCTCACTGGATATAACCTCAACATGAAAATCACATTTATTCCTACTTGGTATTCTTTTCATTCTCCAGTCTTCTATTCACAGCAACATATTACTCTCAATCCTGAATGTTCCAATTGTGTGGCAAACCGCTGAAGGCCTTATTTAGGACCAAAAATATACCATCCACTGGCTCGCCCCAATCTGTTCTGTAAATACAACCTGAAAAATGCTTAACAGTTTATCAAATATGATTGGCTATTGCCAGTTACCCCTTAATACATGCCCCTTAATTAATGCCAAAAAAAGTCAAACATGGAGTTGACGAGTGTGTGTGTGAAAGAGAATAATTTACAGGAGCGCAGTTACAAGGAGAGGCAGACTTGAATAAATAGAATTTCTCCCTGGGAGCTGGCAAGGACCTGACGGGTTAAATGTCCTCTTGCTGTGTTGTTACAAGATGCAAGGTTAAACAAGATTTCATTTTCTTGAAAACATCAACAGCTTTGGGCATAGCTGACATTTTTTAAGTAGCCTGTTAGCATTCCCTTGACAGTAGCCTTCACATTCTCCCCACTACTGATGTCAGATTAGCGTTGCAGTCAAGAGATCTGTCAAAGCAACACAGGCCAGACCTTGAAAAGATATTCTGCAATTTTCTGGAAAGATTTCTTTAAACCTGACGGGAGATTCGTGACCTTAAAAACAATATATAGGAATTAATTGAGCTCACCGAGTCATCAAATCTTCCAGCAACTGGATAGTTGCCAGCAGAAAGGATGCGCTATGGTAAGCGGCTGCTAAAGTGACAGCAGTTAATTTGCATTCTTATGCATATGAGGAAGGTAGGGCAGATCATGTAATGTTAACAAATTAAAATTAACAAGACAATTTCACTTTTAATTGATTATTTTTGTTTGGCAAGGAGAATTGTGTGTTCCTATCCATTTCTTAGCCTTTTAGGTTCAAGATCTGGGCTTTATCTTGCCATTCAAAACCTTACTTCAATAAATCATTCAAGAAATGCAAGTAAAGGAGGGGGTGGGGGGAGGAGGGGGGGGAGATTTCCTTCCCTGGGAGTTGTTAATAATGAGCACTTAAAAAATATATATGTCGGCATTTTATTCACCCCCAGCTGAGACTGCCCATCTTCAAATCCAAAACATCACTGAGTATTTGCCAATCCCATCTCTTTTGTTGGTGAAATCTTCTTTACCTTCATGTCTAGCTTTTCTAACACATCCCCGCCTCCTATCTTTTTCCAACCACTGAACCCTTAAGCTGTGCCCCAACATCCTAATTAGCACCATCCCAGTCATCCGATGATGGGATGGTGGCCAAGGCATTTAAATTCCTTAATTCCAGTTTCTGCTGTTCTTTACTTGAGCGGAGAAGGGTGTTTGTTTACACATAGAGTGCTGGGTGTCTGGAATAAGTTGCCTGGGGAGGTGGTGAAAGCAGATTTGATAGTGGTGTTTAAGATGCTTTTACATAGGCACTTGGATATGCAGGTATGGAGGGTTATAGATTACGTGCAGGCAGATGCCAAATTAAAGG
Source organism: Okamejei kenojei (assembly GCA_035221665.1). Taxonomy (NCBI): domain Eukaryota; kingdom Metazoa; phylum Chordata; class Chondrichthyes; order Rajiformes; family Rajidae; genus Okamejei; species Okamejei kenojei. Next base: position 104,225,801 of record CM069131.1, read on the forward strand.
TTTAGTTCCGTTCAGGCGCCTGTTCCTGTGCTGTGCAGTTTTAATCCCATCAAAAAATGTTTTACCCTTGGAGACTCTATTAATTTATTGCCATATACACTAGGGCAAAATGAAAAGCTCACAGAGTAAAGAGTATGTGTAGAGTAATTATAAACACAGCAATGAATAAATGCTACAAATAAATTCAGCTCTAAGCTTTGGAACTCGCTTCCTACATTTTTTCACCCAGCTCCCCCACCTTTCACCCAAGCTTTTGACCATTTGCCCCAAAATCTCTGTTACCATGTCAAGATTTCAGCTTGATTGCACCTTTATGAAGTGGCTTGGGATGTTTTTACTACATGCAAAAGATGCCAAATAATTGAAAATCATTATACCCACATAAGAAAATTGAATCCTTATTCAGTAAGTTAGTGAACACAATTATAAGTTGATAGATTCACGGCATTCGATTCCCCACTTATTCATAGAATCCACTGAATTCTGTGCAATAAAAATAAAATTTAACATTTATGGTCATTTTAAAACAGAAAATCTGCTCATTTATTAATAGTCTAACCAAGATTAAAAAAGTAGACAGCTGTTAGATTTCAAAATCTGATGACAAACCTGACTATTTAATGGTATTAAAGTAACCCAAATAGTGCAGGTGAGTTTACACATCTTATAATCAGCTTCTGACAATGGTTGTTCTGTAATAGATTATTTGAGTAGCTTTTGGGAAATAAATACATCTACATTATAGGAAAATACATCTACAGCTCAACTTAGCCAACCATTACTTATGATTTGATTACCTTTAAGAACAAAATAACATTCAAGCTGATTATCTGCCACTAACAATGTTTCTTTCTTATGGTGCCTTAGCTATACAAAATACCAAACAAAAACAGCAGAAAATAAATGCAATATCTTCAATTGAAAGAAAATAGCGGTGAGGGATGGAAGAGAAATGTATATAAATGGCACAAAGACTAATTAACTTTCGACTCTGGACAGGGCAAGTTATTTTATTTAAAAAATGAGATGAAAAATAAAAAATCTGCAAAAGAACACAGTGCAAGTATCGACATTTTCAATGTTAACCAGTCTATACCACCAGCGTTCTTAGTTCTATGCATAGTAATGTTATAGCAAGTATTATTATTTATATAGCACTATTGCCATTCACATGATAATCCCCCCCCCCCCCCCCCCCCCCCCCCCCCCCCCCCCCCAGTTAATACCCCTTCTGTTGTTTGAGGGGAATTCGCACTGAATTAAGCAACACATTTCGAGTAGCAGACTACGCTGTGGTCCTCTCCTGCCTTTCTCCCAGTCTTTGCATCAAACTTTAATGCATCCCTTACCACGTACTCCTGCAGTCTGGAATGTGCCAGTCAGCAGCATCCATTAAGACATCTCACTATGCTGGAATACCAAAGAGCATCTTTCACCGGGTTGATGATTTACCTCCTGTAGCACTTGATGCCAGTCCCTGTGTGTATTCCTGGCAGCAGCCCTGTCATCAGAGTTTAGTTTAGTTTAGCGATACAGTGTGGGAACAGGCCCTTCAGCCCACCGAGTCCCTGCTGACCAGCAATCATTTGTACACTAATTCTATCCTACAAAATAGGAACAATTTACAGAAGCCAATTAACCTACAAACCTGCACGTCTTTGGAACGTGGAAGGAAACTGGAGCACCAGAGAAAACCCACGTGGTCACAGGGAGAACGTACAAACTCCGCACAGACAGCACCCAAAGTCAGGATCAAACTTGGGTCTCTTGCGCTGTAAGGCAGCAACTCTACTGCTGCACTACTGTGCCGCCCTGTTTTGTAGCTGCTCAGGTTGAACCTTGACAAGGTCACTTGCATCCTTCTCCACACCTCACTCATCTCTGACACCTTTCATCCCTTGCTTTATCTCCCTGTCTCCATCACATTGGACAGAGTATTGACTGACATCTACTATAAACCCACGGACTACCCTTACTACACCTTCTCGCTCCCTACCTCTTGCAGAAACACCATCCTTTACTCACACTTTCTGCTGCCAAGACGAGGCTAGCATATCCAAGTTGAACTCCTGCGTCAGTAAACATGGTATCTGCCCTGTTTTTGTGGAGGTTCCATGATCTGTGTCCCCTGTGTGCAGCAGTTCTACTCTTGCTCCCCCCCCCCCCCATCCCAAATGGAACAAGAATCTAATTTTGCTAGTCCTCACCTTCCATCACAACAGCCTCTGCATTCAACGCATTATTCTGTTACATTTCCATCACCTTCAACCTGATCCCACCACCAGTCAATCTTCCAGTTCTCACCCCTTTCCAATTTAAGCAAAGACCACTTTCTCTGCATCTCCTTCGTTCACTCATCCCCTCCCACCCAACCCGCCCCATCCGCAGGCACTGCAATTGTCACTAATCCTCCTCTGTCACTTCCATCCAGGGACTCTTGCAGCCCTTCCAACTGAGACACAGGTTCACCTGCACGGCTGCAATCTTGACTACTGCATTCAATGCTCCCAACGTGGCCTCCTGTACAATGCAGAGAGGAAGCGTAGACTAGACCGACTGTTTTACCAAATACCTGCACTCAGTCCACCAAGGCCTGTTTAATTTCCTAGTTGATAAGCATTTTAACTTACCATGACATTCCTATATCGACTTTTCTGTCTTTGGCCTCCTGCATTGCCAGTGTGTGGCCACATAGAAACTGGAACAACAGCACTCATTCCACTTGGATAGCTTAAAACCCAACAATGAACTTCTTAATACCCCCTCTCTTCCCTGTACCCCCAGCCCAATGAGCACACATTTCCCCAGCCAACTTAGACCACCCTAGTCACTCTGCTCCTTTCCCTTCTTCATGCTCACCTCTCGTATTTCCTTCTTATCCCTCCCTCCAGCTTTACATTTCACCCATTCTCTTCTTTCCTTCTCTGACACACATTTGTCTCCTTTTCACTTCTCGCCTTTGTCACTGACTCCATCCATCGGTCAACAACCTTCCCCCTCCCACCCACCTGTATCCACCTATCACTTGCCAAGCTTTGGCAGGCAAGACCATGCCCGATCTCTGTCCAAGGAATTGCAGATTTGTAGATGTAGCCCAGTCAATTACGCAGAATAAAGGGGAGGTCATTTAAGACTGAGGTGAGAAAACACTTTTTCACCCAGAGAGTTGTGAATTTATGGAATTCCCTGCCACAGAGGGCAGTGGAGGCCAAGTCACTGGATGGATTTAAGAGAGAGTTAGATAGCGCTCTAGGGGCTAGGGGCTAGGGGCTAATGGAGTCAAGGGATGTGAGGAGAAGGCAGGCACGGGTTATTGATAGGGGACGATCAGCCATGATCACAATGAATGCCGGTGCTGGCTCAAAGGGCCGAATGGCCTCCTCCTGCACCTATTTTCTATGTTTCTATGTTTCTGGAGAAGACTTCCCATCATTGACTCCATCTGCACCATCAGAAAAGCAGCCAACATAAATCAAAGACTTGCCCCACCCGCGTCATTCCTTCTTCACCCTGCTCCCATCCAGCAGAAGCTACAGAAGCTTGAAAGCATGCACTCCTGTCTCAGGAACAGCATCTCGCCCTCCGTTATCAGGCTTCTGAATGGTCCTTCCATAAGCTCAAGTACTGTTCAATTCACAGTGGTAATGACCCATTGTAGACATTGTATTTTGTCTATGGTACTGATGTGCTACAATGCACCCTATATCTTCCCCTTTGCTATCTATTGTACTCGAGTTTGACTTGATTGTATTTATGGATGTTATATCTGAGATGCTTGGATAGCATGTAAAACAAAGCTTATCACAGTACCTTGGTGCACATGGCACTAATAAACTTAAACCTAAATGTTTATGAAACACCTGAAATAGATTGTAAACACTGGCTGTCATGCAAAGGTATTTATCAATTGTTACCACAAAGTGAAAATGCATGAACAATGCAACACAGTAATTTCTTCTCTTCTTCAACAGAATTGTTTCCTGATGCATAAGCAAAAAAAAAAGACACTTTTCTGCTGACTAAGTTGCCGAAGATTAAGTAGATTACAACATTGCAGCTGGGGAAGACACAAGGTTGGAATTCAGAACATAAATGTGCAAAAGGATTTGATTAATCTAAAAGATGCTGGAGCCTTGTGCCAACTCTGGTTCAACGGCACTAAAGAACCTTTTGGGAATGGTACCAAATGTACCTAAATTGAGCAACTAAGCTGACAGCACAGTACAGACTTCACAGCATAGTATCATTTCCTGTGATCGATTTAGCCAATTAATTATTTTATCAATAATCATTTTGCTGAAAGTTTGAATTAACTCAGATGATTAGAACAACTGACATGGATATGGTGTGAGCCATGAGGTAGAAAATTCCAAAGATATAAACCCATCTGTAATTAAATGTCCTTTCAACATCAGACAGCTTAAGTTGAGACTGGAAACCCTAATTTTAGACTCTCCAAGCAAAGCAAATAACTTCTTAGCATCTACCCTATCAATCCCCCTCAATATTGTGTTGGATTTACTGGGACAATCCATATTCTTCTAAACTCCAAAGTGTACAGGCCGATTGTACATACCTTTCCTTTTAGCAGCGATGTTACAAAACTTACCTTAAACGGCACTACAGTTCTGCCACTGGCCATGTGTGTGACTTTGGCGCCTTTGAGGGGGGGGGGGGGGGGGGGGGGGCGGGATTAAAATGCCGTTTTCTCCTGCCTGTCGGAGGCGGACTTCCTCGGGCTGCTAGCTGATGAAGAAAAATCAATCCTACTGCCGTTCCCGATTTATTTTTTATTTTAAATCACGAGAATTTAATAATTGGATTAAAATAAAAAGCGTCTTCTAACGACCTCAACACCTACAACGTGACGGATCGCATGAACAGGACAAAACAACGGGTGAGTCGTTTATTTTACATATAACTTGCTTCTTGGGATGGCTTTAATCAAATTTTACGTTGCGAAAATGTGATTTGGGCCCCATACGAAACCGGCAGTGTTTTTCCTGCTGATATGGGGGTTCAAATTCACCGCAACCACAACGTTCCAATCGATCGCGTTCCAGAAAAACCCACTCGCACGATGATCTAAATGCTCTTTTTTTTGGACAATCATGTCATAAGAGCATCTAAATCGTCTATATTTTGTGTTATTGTCTATCCATCGTCAATATTTTTATACTAAATGTCAGTTTTAGTCCCATGTATTGTGCAAAAAAATAAAAATTTTGATTATATTGAGTGGATGTTTCTCGATTAATTTATGGGAATTAAACAACAAATTCCTTCCATCTGGCATATGACTTAATGACAGTGAGATTTAAAAATCATGTTATATTGTGAATTCTTGTGTGAATGGGATTAGTTTGTTATTTCGATACTTAGGCTATTTTTAAAAAAAAAATCCTTTTCTTAAGAAATGGAATGACATTGTTAATGGGAAAGTAGTGGGCAGAAAGGCATGCCATGCGTGGTTTGAAGAGCAAAAACTTGTAGTTTACAATGCCAAAATTGAAAAGTTGAGGAAAAACAAGGTGTACAGAGTTGCCTATTGGTTACAATCTGAGGAGTATGATGATGCTACTGATTATGATATGCCAATGTACCAGCCAGCAACTGATCTTCTCCATAAAGATTTGGTCTATTGCTAGAAATTGTAATTTATTTACCTACCTGTTACAGACTTACAGCATATAATATAATGATATTAAAGTTCTGATCTTGAGAATATAACATTTTTGAATTTTCAAGGCAGTCTGGGTGTTTATTACTATTTCCGTCACAACGGTCAATTTTGTAATTGACTACAATTAGGTAATTAACTAATTATATGCTTTAATTTCAGGTCATCCAAGTAAGATGTTTTATATTTGTTTCAGAATGCTTCAATTTATAATAACTGAAAAATTCATTCCGTTCCCTTAATTTTAAAAAACGTTATGGGCTTTTGACTGTCCTCGATCACAGCTTTTGTGTTAAGTCAATGCAAAAGCAATAGGGAACAAGATGCTAATTTCCGAGTATGAAAATGGCCATAACTTTTTTAATGCTGAAGATATGAAAGTAAATTAGGTATCAAATTAAACTTCTTTTTATGCTTTATCTGATGGGGTAAATTGCAGACTTGATTTTTAAAATTTCAAAATGTTGTAACATTGCTACTTTTAGGACAAACCTTCTACTGATGAATCAATTAAGTGCATCTGTACCGCCCTAAGTCCAAGTAAATGCTTTTTAAGAAGACCAAAACCTCATACAATATTCAAATTTAATCTCATTGATATCTATGAAACCTTAGCCAGACCTTCTTACATTTGTATTCCAAGCATCTTGAAAAAAAGGCAAAAATACCATTTGGCTTCCAATTCATTTTCTGTATGTGCATTAAGATTTACTTAATGTTTATTTAACATTAAGAGTTTATCCAACCCAGACAGGACGCGATTACATGTGTTGGGCACCGGTCTGGGCAGATATGTATTGCATATTAATAATTTACAGTTGGGCCTGATAGGGCTATGCAGGATAAGGTCAACATGATTTGCAAGCCAGATGCCATAATGTTTAAGACTGTGATATTTATGTCAACGCCTTGTTCTAGAAAAATAAATACTTATACTCGAGTCATGTTTGCATTGACAACGTTATAATTTTATACTCAAGCCCCTTTTTTTATGCATGGGACTTGAAAATCTAAAATCCTCCACGCTACATTCCCAAAAAAGAGGATTTGTCTTCTGTAAAGGCATATTTGTTCTTCCCAATCACACTCTAGAAGGGCATGCAGAAAATCACTATGTCCTTAATTATGGATTTAAGTATTTTGCCAATAATAAATATCAGGCTAATTGTCTATTTTGTCTCCCTTCTTTCTTACACAACAGCACTGCCTTTACTAGCTTCCAGTCTGTGGGGACTGTATCTGAATCCGTTGGAAAGCATCACTAATATACCCCTTTCTGCAGCCACTTTAGACTTCTGGGATGCAGCCTCTCAGGTCTGAAGAAGGGTCTCGACCTGAAATGTCACCCATTCTTTTTCTCCAGAGATGCTGCCTATCCTGCTGAGTTACTCCAGCTTTGTGTGTCTATCTTCGGTTTAAACAAGCATCTGCAGTTTCCTTCTTACACACTTGTCTGGATCAAGTCCTTTAACATTTCCATACTTTCTCATTCATGATATTAATGACTACAAGATCCTCATAGTCAATAGACCCTTGGTTCTGGTTAAATCTGTTACATATACTGTATGTACTGCAGTGGAGACAGGTACAAGATATTTGCTCAATGGTTTTGGATTTTCTTCCTTCCTCATTATGTTACATTCCAATCCTAGCATAAACCCATATTTATACTCCCCACTCTCTTCTTTTCCACAGAGTTCCAAGTTCTTACAATTATAATTTAAAAAGAAATTGTGTTAATTTTATTTCAATTAATTATCTCAAGAATTATTGATTATTCATTGCTTAATTTGTCTCATTGTCTCATTTAAATTATTATCTCTACATTTACACCAAAGCTGGCACAATAACCAATCATGCTGTAATTATATGGCCCGACCGGAAGTGCTAAGATAAACCTTCAGCTTTGCTCAACATGCCTGCGTAAAGTGTATAATAAAATCATGAGGGGAATAGATTTTTGTGCATAAACAGAGTATTCTACCCAGAGTGGGAATTAAGAACTGGAGGACATAGGTTTAAGGTGCGAAGCGGAAAGATTTAATCAGTAAATTGAATCAGATTTTAATTTATAAAAAATATTTTTAATATTGCCTATATATATATATTTTTTAAAACGGCAACTTTTTCATACAGAGGGTGGTGGGTACATGGAACGAGCAGCCAGAAGAGGTAGTTCAGGAGGGTACTGTAATAAAATTTTAAAGGCAATTGGATAGATATATAGGTAGGAAACATTTAGAGGGATAAGGACCAAACACAGGAAGAAGGGACTAGCGTTGATGGGGCATTGGCAAGTTGGGCCAAAGGGCTTGTTTCTGTGCTGTACAAGTCTTTGCCTGCCAATGTTCCAAATAGTTTTATTTCTCTAATTGTCTTGCTCTTTTATTTGCTATAAATACTGTCACTTTAAATTTTATATAAAAGAGAGTTAATGGAGGACTGTTTATTTTAGTCCCATTGCATGTTCCTTATATAAATCCACCTTGCCATTCAGACCATCTTTGGTCTTGATGATATGATCGCAGTGCCATAGGAAATTAATTTATGTGTACTTTATGTAACAGGAAATGTTTGCCCTGCATGTGGACAATGTATTTGCAGTTAACACATTTGGTTTGATTACTCTCTTGCACTTGTGTTCTCAAGCAGGATTGATTGTTCCAACGTGCCACATTGCAGGGCAGTGGATAAAGGTTACAGCATTTGAATGAGAACCAGCTGGAAGAAAGCCAAGACTATGAACTCACAAATGGTTTGGAACCTGCTGAGACTAGTACTGGTCCAGTTTATTGTGCTGTCATTATGACAGTATTTGACTAGCAATGAAGCACTTGTCACAAGTACGCACAGCACCAAAAAACTTTGTTAGTCATCAGCTAGACTAACACCATAACACAAGAATGCATAGAACAAAAGAGAAGGTGATTCAGCAAACAATTGAACATGCTTAACTATTTTAAAATGGATTTTATTCAGCCTGATTTATTTATCATAATCACGGAGGCAATCACTCCTGGAACAATAGAGCACTGAATGCATCTCACCACGTCAATGCCAGTCAACAAGAGTCACATGTGCCAATCTAATTTTATTCCCAACATTTGGTCCGTAGCCTTCAGGCTACTGTGGCGTCAGCTGATAGTCAGACCACTTACGGTCGAACCCTCGTCAGTGGTTACGAGGGCTGTCACGTGACGTCAAGGGTTAGACATAGACATAGAAAATAGGTGCAGGAGGAGGCAATTCGGCCCTTCGAGACAGCACCACCATTCATTGCGATCATGGCTGATTGTCCCCAATCAGTAACCCGTGCCTGCCTTCTCCCCATATCCCTTGATTCCACTAGCCCCTAGAGCTCTATCTAACTCTCTCTTAAATCTATCCAGTAATTTGGCCTCCACTGCCCTCTGTGGCAGGGAATTCCACAAATTCACAACTCTCTGGGTGAAAACGTTTTTTCTCACCTCAGTGTTAAATGGCCTCCCCTTTATTCTAAGACTGTGGCCCCTGGTTCTGGACTCGCCCAACATTGGGAACATTTTTTCTGCATCTAGCTTGTCCAGTACTTTTATAATTTTATACGTTTCTATAAGATCCCCCCTCGTCCTTCTAAACTCCAGTGAATACAAGGCTAGTCTTTTCAATCTTTCCTCATATGATAGTCCCGCCATCCCAGGGATCAATCTCGTGAACCTACGCTGCACTGCCTCAATCACAAGGATGTCTTGAGAAGAACCTTTCTACTCCTATAGAGAAAGTCTCTTGTTTATGAAGGCCAACATTCCATTAGCTTTCTTCACTGCCTGCTGTACCTGCACGCCAACTTTCAGTGACTGGTGTACAAGGACACCCAGGCCTCGCTGTACCTCCCCCCCTACCTAACCTAACCCCATTGAGATAATAATCTGCCCCTTGTTTTTGCCACCAAAGTGGATAACCTCACATTTATCTATATTATACCGCATCTGCCACGTATCTGCCCACTCACTCAACCTGTCCAGCTCACCCTGCAACCTCCTAACATCCTCTACACAGTTCACATTGCCACCCAGCTTTGTGTCATCTGCAAACTTGCTAGTGTTGCTCCTAATTCCCTCTTCCAAATCATTAATATATATGGTAAACAGTTGTGGCCCCAACACCGAGCCTTGCGGCACTCCACTTGCCACTGCCTGCCATTCTGAAAAGGACCCGTTCACTCCTACTCTTTGCTTCCTGCCAACCAATTTTCTATCCACGTCAACACCCTACCCCCAATACCATGCGCTCTAATTTTAGTCACCAGTCTCCCGTGCGGGACCTCATCAAAGGCTTTCTGAAAGTATAGATACACTACATCCACTGGCTCCCCTTCATCCATTTTACTTGTCACATCCTCAAAAAATTCCAGAAGATTAGTCAAGCATGATTTTCCTTTCATAAATCCATGCTGACTTGGACTAATCCTTTTACTGCTATACAAATGCCCCATTATTATCTCTTTAACAATTGACTCCAGCATCTTTCCCACCACCAAAGTCAGGCTAACTGGACTGCAATTCCCCGTTTTCTCTCTCCCTCCTTTCTTGAAAAGTGGGATAACATTAGCTACCCTCCAATCCACAGGAACTGATCCAGTTTAAGGGGAGTGTCCTGCTACATAAGCAGATCTCACCTGGAGATCATGAGTTGACAGGTAGTTGAGCTCGAGACAACACCTTCGCTCAGCTGCAGCAGCAATGACAATATGTTAGAGGACCAAATGTATATGCATTTCAAACCTATTATGTCTGAATAAAGCACGTTTATTCACCACGTTTGGTACCGCTACACTATGGTCATTTAAGTACTCATCCAAATGAGTACTTTATTCGTTAAATGTTGTGAGTCTCTGCCTCTTGAGGAAGTGTGTACCAGATTCCAATCATCCTCTGGGTAAAAATATTTTTGTTCCTAAACTTCTTGCATCAAGGCTTAAACCTTTCCCCTTTGGTTTTATACACCCCTGCTATGGGTAACAATTCTTAATAGCGACTGTAATCATTCAATCAAGTTCCCTTCAGCCTTGTGCATTCCAAGGAAAACAAATCTCGCCTCTCCCGTCTGTCACAATTGTAAGGCTCTATCCCAGACAACATACGAGTGCCATTCCTCTGTATCCTCTCTAGTGCAATTACTTTCCACAGTGGACAAGCAGAACTGCACAGAGCATTCTAATTGTGGCCGAACACATATTTCATATTCAGCTCTACCTTGGGTGCTCTACTTTACTTCATTAGCTAAAGCATGGAACTTCTATCCCGTATGCCTTCTTAAACATCTTATGTATGTATGCTACATACATGTGTGCTACCACTTTTGGAGATTCCTGGTCCAACCTTTTAATGTGTCCATCACAGGCTTATCAAAATGCATCATCTCACACTTATCAAGATAATTACTCTGTCCACCATATCACCAATATCTTAAATTGTGCCCAAACATTAAATTCCTCACATTATTTTCAATCCTGGAGTTTTACAGAACCTTATTGTAATGTATTGATGCATATTCATGTAGATGTTAATGAGTTGGTGTTCAATGTTCGGTAATAAATTTCTCTCTCGTGATCTAGGCAACCTGCGTGTAAGTTGTTATTCATTCTGCCGTCCAGAATATAACACAATGCCAATGTTTTCTGAAAGAGATTATAAAATTCTGACTGGCCCGCCCAATATGAACGGAGCCTTGGTTACAACAGATTTTGTCCACTACAACCACAATTCGTTATGAAGAGGTCGTAATAACAAAGGTAGACTGTAATAATGCACATAACAAAATTTACATTACTGGTCAGAGGTTTACAATAACAATTCATCATCATTCTCTTGTTTCCAATTACAAAATAGATTTTGTCACCAATTTTCCCAACTTGCATGCTTCCCATAGGTTCAACCTTTTGATATTGTCAAAGGTTTTGCTGAAGTCCACGTAAACCTCTTTATTCACAGTGCCAAGTTTTTCAAAGTTTTATCTTTGTTTCCAGATATAATAATACTTAAGCATATCTTCTGAGATTTCAACCTTAAATTTGTCTTCTTCAGCAGCCTAGGGACTATCATGTGCTTGAGGCTATTTGACAATTTCTATCCATACTTTTATATATTTAAGTATATTACAAGGCTGAATAATCCAATCAGGGACTCACTCTATGTTCAGAGGCATGAATTGCAAGAAGATAATGCTTAAAAATTTATGATCTAAAAATCTATTAGACATTGGGCCATTTATAACAAATAAAACTTCAAAGCAAGCTTAAGCAAATTTACAGCATCAATAGAGTATTTTCACTGTCATTATGCTCCTCACTCTGTACACTCATTAGCAGGCATTACATGACAATAAACCCGTAATAACATGTCTTATTTTGTGTGATTTTCATATTCCTGGACTCACCCAAACCCAAATTAATGTTCAACACCTGCACACATGCATTGATCCTGAGGTGATATAATTCACTGTGTAAATCATTTGGGAAAATTGAGTCACATGTTCTTTTAAGCATCAATAGCCCAAGGCAAGCTAAATATGCAATGATAGATTATCAATGAGACAAAATATGATTTGCAAGCTTGATAAGTCAGCTGCTTGGATTAATTGTAACCTTGTATCACTTGGGAAAATATTGAATGTCACATTACCAAAAAGTATAAGAGGCAAGAATAGGTCATATCAGCCTTCAAATTTGATCCTATATTAAAAAAAGTTAATGGTGGATATTCCAGAATCAGAATCATACAGCATGGGAACAGTCTCATCGGCTCAACCTATCCATGCCAAAATGCCCCATCTAAGCTACTAATTTGCTCGTGTTTGTCCCAATATCCCGCCAAACCTTTCCAATCCATTTATCTGTCCAAATGTGTTTTACAATTTTGTTATTGTACCTGCCTCAGCTATTTCCTCTAGTAGCTTGTTCCATATACCTTTTACCCTGTGTGTGGAAAAGGTTAACCTTCAGATTCCCATTAAGTCTTTCGCTTCTCACCTTGTCCTCTTGTTCTTGATTCTCCTTCCCTAGAAAAAAAACTATGCATGCATCCTATCACACTTATTTGAATCAAACAAATGTTGCTATTCCTCAGAACACTTGCCCAGCTAATCAAGGTCCCACTTCTTGATAACCATTTTCACAACCGATTTTACTGCCCTCGTCAAACCTTACACATTCTCATCCACATTATTGATGGGTAATGGGTCCAGTACCAATACCTGATGCACTCCACTGGTTACGCGTCTCCAGCCTGAAAAACAACCTTCCAACACCAACCTCAGCTTCCTACCATGACACCAATTCTGTATCCAGTTGGCTAGCTCTGCCTGGATCCCATGAGATTTGACCTTCCAGAGCAGTCTATTCTGAACAATTCCCAGAGTAGCTAAATATGTAATCCATAAATGTTGTTAACCAAATAAACACAGCCCTGGTGTAAAGAAAATCCAGAGATTCCCATTCACAGCATAAAGAAAATTGTCATATAAATCTGAAATGGCCAACCATAATCCTGAAACTATGCCCCCCACGATGAGAACGGGTACAAGCTTTTTGTTGTTCTTTTTAATGCATTCACGAGGCAGAAAAACAATGTATTGCACTCTCAGAGATGCCAACCCTAAATTTAGTTCACAGTAACATTCAACCCATTTGTCCGTAACAAATGGGGTTAAATGCATTTCTCTCCGTAACATACTCACTTGGAGTTGTTGCCGGCGGCTATGCGCCTGCGCACTGGTGCAGATCAGCGGGCTGCCGGCGGGCGGGTGCGGCACATGCACACTTGGCAAGGTTGCCGGCGGGTCTGCGCCTGCGCACTGGGTGGGGGGGGGGGGGGGGGGGGGGGGGGGGGGGGGGGGCCCGGTGATGGGGCTGCCGCGAGCGGCCGGCTGGCGGCAAGAAAGTGCCGCTGATCGCGCGGGCCGGCGCCGCCCGGGCTCTGGGCCGGGCGTGGCTGCGAGCTGCCTGGCTGGCAAACCGGGGGCACATGGCGCCGGCGTTCACCACGGGAGGAACACCGGCGCGGCGGTGTTCCGTAACAGCATGTTTGGCTGCCGGAACACCGTAAAAAGGTTATTTCGCCGGGACAAAATACGGCGAATCCGGGACACTTGGCAGTAACACAATGTATTGCACTCTCTGTGTGTCGCACTTCAATGTGTCATATTGGCCTGCGTTTTCATGGGAAAAAAGCATACATCGAATAATATGTCTTTTGGAAACCAGCGAAAGAAAATGGGTGGTGGGTTTGTGGAACCAGCTGCCAGAGGAGGTATTTGAAGCAGGTACTGTAACAACATTTAAAAGACACTTGGACAGAGACATAAGATAGGAAAGGTTTAAAGGGAGCAGAGCCAAACTCAGGCAAGTGGAACAAGCTTAGATGGGGTACCATGCTCGGGTTGGGCCGAACGGACTGTTTCTATGCTGCATGACTATGACTCTAAATGTCTCTATGACTCTAAACCCATTTGCATTTGGATACACCTGCAGAAATGGTCTCATATTAAACACTGGAAGAACTATAGCACTTAGCAACAGACCCTTTTATCGAGTTTGTTTCAGAGCCGCTGTCAGCTTTCTCTCACTAATAACATTAACTTGTTTATAATAGCAAAGTTTAAAACTTAAAAAAAAAAAAGAAAACATGGGCACAAAATTTATCATCCTCCTTTCCTTTGGCACCACGCATATATTTTCTACCATCTCAACATTTGTAGACAGAACTTTGCAATTCCAATGCTACTCCCATCAGTAGCTTTGAATATATCCCATCTGGATAGGGTGAATTATCCACTTTCAATACACAGTTCCATATAGTATCTATGTTTAACCTTTTCTTTTTTAAGTCCTTTTCTGTACTAAATAGCAATGCAAAGTACTCAGCAGTTACACCTTCTGACTACGCCATGAACGTTTTTGTGTCACCCCACGGAGCCGCTCAAAAATCTCTGGATAACCTTTTCATATTGGTCCATGAATTCTCATACTTCACCAGACCATTCTTATTTTTTTCTTCACTTAATATATTCTGTACTTTATATCAAATGTAGTAGTAATTACACTTTTATTTTGCACAGTTCTGATAGAAAGAAGCTTTACAAAGAAACTTTACAAAGTTTGAAACCAGTTAAAAGAAAGTATGTCAAAGATTTGACCAACACTGGAAGTTAAAGGTAATCACGTTTCATGGATTATGTTTTTTGTCTATCTTGAATTACCACTAATTAAGGCATCCAAAAGCAGGTGGAGTTCAGATGATATAGAGACATCTGTGTACGAATATTATAACGTATTAGACAAGTTAATCATGCGTAGACGCCAACTCTAACTTCAACATCACTGATGTTGCAATATTCTATTCTTGTCTTTAGTTCCAATAAACATCCACGCTTGAAAAAACGGACAATTTTAACTACATGCATCATTTACGAAGACAAAATTATTACCAATTTATTAATGTCCTGTTCTTCATCAAAATTCTTAGAAATAGGTTATTAATAGAGCATTATTCCCTGTCGCACTGATCCAAGTTTAAGGTTGCAGATGGTATTTCCAACATATTTTCTATGCGGTAGCGCAGCGGTAGAATTACTGCCTCTTTCCTCCCACACTCCAAAGACGTACAGGTATGTAGGTTAATTGGCTTAGTATAAGTGTAGATTGTCCCTAGTGTGTGTAGGATAGGGTTAATGTGCAGGAATCATTGGTCACTGCGGACTCGGTGGGCCGAAGGGCCTGTTTCCACGCTGTATTTCTGAAGTAAAGTAACATCATAATTTCAGAGCATGACAAATACCAAGTGAAGGCTACATGGTTCTCAGAGTCTGTGCTATCACTGCTGTTGTATCCATCATTCTAAAATCAGTGACCTTAAGGAATGTCAAGAGATCATGGTGCGCAAATACGACCTTCATTGCAACACAACATACTTGGGAACTTCATTAACTATACATGGCACATACAAGTTTAATTCACCAGAGACTAGGTCTGCTTCTAACTGCAGACCTCAGCACAGCCTTTGATCCAGATTAGAGTTGAATGTGAACAGAAGAGTGAGCAATTGTGTTTGACGTCAAGCTATCATTCTAAATTAAATGTGTAGACTGAGTGGGGGAGGGCAGATGTGATTAAAATTTGAAGGAAATATCTAGGTGAATTTGCACCCTCTGCAATGGTAGATGGGTATAATTGTTCAAAGCTAACTATCGTTGTTTCACATATCGCAAAACTGGTGTACATACTCTCAGTGCCAGTTTGATGCTATTAAATAATTGTGACAAATTGCTCACCAAACTCTCCACCATCCACAAGACTCAAATAAAGACAAAGATAAAATAATAACCAGTTGTCTAGGTTGATGCAGCTGCAAATACATTCAAGTGGCTTAATATCAAACTGGTTAGAACAGTTTGACTGCTGGGTCCAGTCACTTGGTTTAGTGGCCACTAATAGCACATTGAGGCTAAAATATAGAAAGTAGAATAAATATACTGCACAACTCGCCAGGTTTCTCTTGATAGCACCCATGAGTTTAGTTCAAGAAGGAAAATCAAAATCAAAGAAGCAACATAAAGAAAAAACTGGCTGGCACCAATCTGCTTTCAACATTCTCTCTGGCAGAGAATTCTGGAAATCCCTACCATACATTTCACCCTGAGAAAGAATGGAAAATTTCAAAGGAAAAAAGAAGCAGCTCCACTTCTTTTCAATACAATTAAAATGGATAATATAAAGCACCAAATCTGTATGACTTCATCTTCAGGAGAGGAAAAAGATAAAATATCAATGTGTACACCATGACCACCATAGGAACGGATGTTTTTTTCCATATAAACCATATAACCATATAACAATTACAGCACGGAAACAGGCCCTCTCGGCCCTTCCAGTCTGTGCCGACCATTTGTTTTCCCCTAGTCCCATCTACCTGCACTCAGACCATACCCCTCCATTCCTTTCACGTCCATATACCTATCCACTTTTCCCCCAGCTACCGAATGTTAACTGATGAGTTTCACAATAATTCTGTTCAAAAGAGAGATAGAAAGCAGACCAGACAGCTGAACATCATGGGGAAAATGTCAAAGTTCTTTTGAAAGATGTTGAACAGGAGATTCCAACAGCCAGTCAGTCAACATGGTTTTATGAAAGGGAAACCTTTGACCAATTTATTGGAGTTCTTTGAAGTAACATATGCAATGGATAAAAATGAACCAGTTAACATACAAAACTGAGATTTAAAGGAGGCATTTAATAAGGTATCACATCAAAGGTTATTGCAGGAAAAAAAACATGGCCTAAAAGGCAAATCATTGGTATGGGTAGATTATCTGTTGGCTCTCAGGATATGGTAAGCATAAATCGATCCTTTTCTGATCGGCAAGATGTAATATGTTTCAGAGATTGATAATGGAGCCTCAACGTGAGACAATTTATATACTGGCTTGGGTGATGGCACCCTAGGACAGGGTACTAAATTTGCAGATGACACTAAGATAACTAGCCAAACATGTTGCAGGAGAAAAAGCAGCTGCAAAGGGATACAGATCTCCTTCGCTCCTTAGATGCTGCTGCACCCGCTGAGTTTCTCCAGCCTTTTGTGTACCCTCGATTCTCCAGCATCTGCAGTTCCTTCTTTAACAGATTGTTAAAAGATTGGGTAAAAACTAGGTAATGAAGGTACACATTAAATTATTATTTATCCAGGAAAATCATAAAAAGTAGATAATGGTAATCATAATGATTGGTGAGTGCCAGACTTGTGTGTCTGAGTGTAAGATTTGCATAAGGTTAGCTTACAGGGACAGTAAGCAATTAGGAAAGCTCACAAAGTGTTATTGTTTATTGGTTGGGGAATTGAAAACACAAAATAGGGAGATTGTGCTTCATTGATGTAAGGCATTGATTGGAGAGACCACATCTGGAACATTATCCACTGAACTGGTCTCATTTAAGGAGAGATAATTTGTTGGAAGCAATTCAATGGAAAGTTTACTAAATGAATACAGTAATGGGTCAGTTGTCTTATGAAGAAAGACAACAGACAATGGACAATAAACAATAGTAGCAGGAGTAGAGCATTCGAGCCAGCACCGCCATTCAATGTGATCAAGGCTGATCATCCCCAATCAGTACCCCGTTCCTGCCGTCTCCCCATATTCCCTGACTCCGCTATTTTTAAGAGCCCTATCTAGCTCTGTCTTGAAAGCATCCAGAGAACCTGCCTCCACCGCCCTCTGAGGCAGAGAATTCCACAGACTCACCGCTCTCTGTGAGAAAAAGTGTTTCCTCGTCTCCGTTCTAAATGGCTTACTCCTTATTGTTAAACTGGTTCTGGACTCCCCCAACATCGGGAACATGTTTCCTGCCTCTAGCGTGTCAAAAACCCTTAAAAGTCATATGTTTCAATGAGATCCCCTCTCATCCTTTTAAATTCCACAGTGTACAAGCCCAGCTGCTCCATTCCCTCAGCATATGAAAGTCCTGCCATCGCAGGAATTAAACCTGTAAACCTACGCTGCACTCCCTCAATAGCAAGAATGTCCTTCCTCAAATTAGGGGAACAAAATTGTGGTCTCACTAGGGCTCTGTACAACTGCAGAAGGACCTCTTTGCTCCTATATTCGATTCCTCTTGTTATAAAGGCCAACATGCCATTCGCTTTCTTCACTGCCTGCTGTACCTGCATGCTTATTTTCAAAGACTGATGTACAAGGACCCCCAGATCCCGTTGTACTTCCCCTTTTCCCAACTTGACGCCATTTAGATAGTAATCTGCCTTCCTGTTTTTTGTACCAAAGTGGACAACCTCACATTTATCCGCATTAAACTTAATCTGCCCACTCCCCCAACCTGTCCAAGTCACCCTGCATTCTCATAGCATCCTCCTCACAGTTCACATTGCCACCAGCTCTGTGTCATCTGCAAATTTGCTAATGGTACTTTGAATCCCTTCATCCAAATCATTGATTTATATTATATTATATAGCTGCAATCCCAGCACCGAGCCTTGTGGTACCCCACTAGTCACTGCCTGCCATTCTGAAAGGGACCCGTTAATCCCTACTCTTTGTTTCCTGTCTGCCAACCACTTCTCTATCCATGTCAGCATTCAATCCCCAATACCATGTGCCCTAACTTTGCCCACTAATCTCCTATGTGGGACCTTATCAAATGATTTCTGAAAGTCCAGGTACACTACATCCACTGGCTCTCCCTTGTCCATTTTCCTAGTTACATCTTCAAATATTTTCAGAAGATTAGTCAAGCATGATTTCCCCTTCGTAAATCCATGCTGACTCGGACCGATCCTGTTACTGCTATCCAAATGTTCGGCTATCTCATCTTTTATAATTGACTCCAGCATCTTCCCCACCACTGATGTCAGGCTAACCGGTCTATAATTCACTGATTTCTCTCTCCCGCCTTTCTTAAAAAGTGGGATAACATTAGCTACCCTCCAATCCACAGGAACTGATCCAGTGTCTATAGAACATTGGAAAATTATCACCAATACATCCACGATTTCTAGAGCCACTTCCTTAAGTACCCTGGGATGCACGCCATAATTCCCTGGGGATTTATCAGCCTTCAGTCCCATCAGTCTATCCAACACCATTTTGTGCCTAATGTGGATTTCCTTCAGTTCCTCCGTCACCCCAGATCCTCTGGCCACTACTATATCAGAAAGATTGTTTATGTCCTCCTTAGTGAAGACAGATCCAAAGTACCTGTTCAACTCATCTGCTATTTCCTTGTTCCCCATAATAAATTCACCCTCTTCGGTCTTCAAGGGTCCAATTTTGGTCTTAACTAATTTTTTCCTCTTCACATACCTAAAGAAGCTTTTACTATCCTGCTTTATATTCTTGGCTAGCTTACCTTCGTACCTTATCTTTTCTCCCCCTATTGTCTTTTTGGTTATCATTACCCAATCCTCTTGCTTCCCGCTCATCTTTGCTACGTTGTACTTCTTCGCTTTAATTTTTATACTGTCCCTGACGTCCCTTGTCAGCCATGGTCGTCCCTTTCTCCCCTTGGAATCTTTCTTCCTCCTAGGAATGAACTGATCCTGCACCTTCTGTATTATTCCTAGAAACACCTGCCTTTTTTGATCCACTGTCATCCTTGCTAGTGTATCTTTCCAATCAACTTTGGCCAGCTCCTCCCTCATGGCCCCATAGTCCCCTTTATTCATCTGCAACACTGACACCTCCGATTTACCCTTCTCCCTCTCCAATTGTAGATTAAACCTGACCATGTTATGGTCACTGCCTCCTAATGACTCATTAACCCCGAGGTCCTTTATCAAATCCGGTTCATTACATGTTTTCCATGATTACATAACACTAAATCCAGAATTGCCTTCTCCCTGGTAGGCTCCAATACAAGCTGTTCTAGAATCCATCACGAAGGCACTCTACAAAGTCCCTTTCTTGGGGTCCAGTACCAACCTGATTTTCCCAGTCTATCTGCATGTTGAAATCTCCCATAACAACCACAGCATTACTTTTACTACATGCCAATTTTAACTCCTGAATCAACTCCCTCCCCCCCACTATTTAGTTTAAAACCAACGTGTAAGCCCTAGCAAACCTGCCTGCCAGAATGTCGGTCCCCCTCCAGTTAAGGTGTAACCCGTCCCTTTTGTACAGGTCACCCCCTACCCCAGAAGAGATCCCAGTGGTTTATAAATCTAAATCCTTGCTCCCTGCACCAGCCCCTCAGCCACACATTCAGATCCCCTATCTCCCTGTTCCTGTCCTCACTAGCACGAGGTACTGGAAGCAATCCAGAGATAACCACCCTAGAAGTCCGGCATTTCAGTCTTCTTCCCAACTCTCTGAAGTCATGTTGGAGAACCTCCTTCCTCTTCTTCCCAATGTCGTTTGTGCCTACGTGCACAACTACTGCCGGCTGTTCACCTTCTCTCTCTCGAGGATGTTCTGAATTTGGCTCGTGACATCCTGAACCCTGGCACCAGGGAGGCAACAGACCATCCTCGCATCTCATCTGCCGCCACAGAATCTCCTGTCCGCTCCTCGGACAATGGAGTCACCCACCACTAGGGCTCTGCCCGATGTCGGTCTCGCCGGTCAAGTCCCATCTCTAGGATTGGAGCCACCGACGGGTCCGCTGCTCGGACTGGAAAAATCGTCTCCCCGGACAGTTCCCAAGAGGGCGTACCTGTT
This sequence comes from Okamejei kenojei, assembly GCA_035221665.1. NCBI lineage: Eukaryota > Metazoa > Chordata > Chondrichthyes > Rajiformes > Rajidae > Okamejei > Okamejei kenojei. The sequence continues at coordinate 104,246,691 of CM069131.1, forward strand.
TTCATTAGGCACAGCCACCTGGGTCTTCTGCACTCCACGATTTCCACTGCTTTCTCTCAGTCGCACACCTTGGTTCTTCCCGTATCCTCGGCCTGACTACCTCACTATAGGTTCTGACCAGGAAACTCTTGTTTTCCCGGATGGCCCTAAGGTCATCCAGCTGCTTCTCCAGTGCCCAAAGGTTAGTTCTCTGTCTAACCTTTGCTTCTCAAAGGTTAGACAGGTTAGAATCATTTTCACGGGAAATTTAGAAGTGTGAGGGCAACTTGACTGAAGCATCAAAGATCCTGAGGGGTTTTGGCAGAGTGGATGTAGCGTGAATGCTTCCTTCTTTGGAAAAATATAGCAGGAGGCATTTGAGACAGATATGAAACCATTTTTTTAGTTTTAGTTTAATTTAGTTATACAGCATGGAAACAGGCCCGTCGGCCCACAGAGTCCACACCAACCATCGATGACCCGTTCACAAGTTCTATGTTATTCCACTTTCTCACCCACTCTCCACACATTAGGGGTAATTTACAATGGTCAATTAACCTACAAACCCACACATCTTTGGGATGTGGGAGGAAATCAGAGTGCCCGGACGAAACCCAGGTGGTCATAGGGAGAACGTGCAAACTCCACACAGATAGCTCCTGAGGGCGGGATGGAACCTGGGTCTCTGGAGCTGTGAGGTGGCAGCTCCACCACTGTACCGTTCTTTCAGAGTCATCTGTCTTTAGAAGCTGCTTCCAGTGTACCTCTGAGGAAGCAAGTCCTTGAATACGTTTAAGGCAGAGGAAGCTTGAAATTTGATAGGCAAGGAGATGAATGTATAGCGTAGAAACACAAGATAGTGGAGTTAGACAGTTAAATCAGCTCTGATCTCATGCAATGGTAAAGCTGATTTAAGAACTCTCACAGTCTAATCCCATTCCTCATTCATATCATTATGTAACCAATTTACATTCATGGAATAGCAAAACATGTGCATAATTTGCAGTTTATTGTTTATGTTTTATAACAAACAACATGAGCAACAAAGCCTGGCAAAAAAAGAGGCAGTTGTGTACACTTTAACAACAACTACAAAATCGTCTTTCCTGCTGGTGCTGTTTTCTGGGCAAAACCACCCAGCCATCCAATTTCAATTGACAAGTTTAACATTCGAAGTACTTAAAATTCTTTTGATCCAACTCTGAGCTAGAACACTACGTGGAAACCATGATCACGGTTTAAATCCTTTCCCTTTTGGTTTGTTTAAGAGATGAGAAAGCACAATTTACTTTGACAACACAAAACTCTTTAAAACTGATCACTCACCGCCCATTGTCACGGCCAACACCCCATACCCGAATGCTCACAATTGGCTGAGAATGTAGGACAGTGCGATCCATGGGGTCAATTAGATCCAGCATGTTATTTTCCAGGATGAGGTACATATCCTTACCCTGAAATTCAACAATAAGATGAATTGTGAGCATCTACCTTAATACAAAGATGCTTTAGCTTCAAAATCCTACTAACATATCAGTTGATTTGAAATTGCAAACTAAAGAAGCTGTTGGAAAATCAGTCAACCAACTCCCCCAAACCTAGGAGCATTCAGCAGGTCAGGGGGCACTTGTGGAAAGAGAAGTAGTGTTTGAACTAAAAACTCAACTCTTATCATAAAGGTAGACAAAATGCTGGAGAAACTCAGCGGGTGAGGCAGCATCTATGGAGCGAAGGGGATCTTCGCTCCATAGATGCTGCCTCACCCGATGAATTTCTCCAGCATTTTTGTCTACCTTCGATTTTCCGGCGTCTGAAGTTCCTTCTTAAACTCTTATCATAAACCCTGTCTGACCTGTTGCCTGTTTTTTACTTCTGATTTGCAGCATCTGCACTTTCTTTTCTGATTTTCGACTCTCAAGTCCGGCTCCCTTCTTGCAGGCAGCGCTAAAAATTTCCCCGGAATGGAAATGTCAAATACTAGAGCATAGCTTTAAGATGAGGTAGGTAGGGGAGGATTGGGTAGGTTAAAGGAGATTTACAAGATAAGCTTTTTTTTAAACATACGCACGCGTGCGTACACACACACACACACACAGACACACACACTCACCTGGTGAAAGCAGATATGATAATGGATTTTTAATAGGCATTTTGGTCGACACAAACAGGCATGGAATTGAGGACATAGACCACCTGCAGTCAGATATGTAGTTTAAATTGGTTTATATTTAAGACATTGTGAGCCATGGGTCTTACTCCCATGCTATACTATGTTTTTTGGATTGCAATCTACTATGTGTATTCTGTGAGCTGATAAATCTTGACAGTTATTTACTCCCAGTGAATGCTAGAAAGGGAGGGACTGTCTGTGAACTACAACGATTAAGTTTTTATGGTCAAATAAAAATCTCTACTAAAACCAAGTGAACTAAAGGTGGTACGGTGGCACAGCGGTAGAGTTTTCACCTTACAGCGCCAGAGACCCAGGTTCAATCCCGACTATGGGTGTTGTCTGTACAGACTTTGTACGTTCCCCTCGTGACCCGCATGGGTTTTCTCCCACACTCCAAAGATGTGCAGCTTTGTACACTATTTGGCTTGGTATATTGCTAAATTGCCCCAAGTGGGTGTAGGATAGTGTTAGTGTGCATGGGTCACTGCTTGGCGCGGACTCGGTAGGCAGAAAGACCTATTCCATGCTGCATCTCTAAACTAAACTAAACCATAGAGACCAGTACCTTGATTCTGTCATGAAACAGAAACATGTGCAAATTTCACAGGGCAGGACCTATACAGTGAATGGGAGGCCTCTGGGTAGTGTTGTAGAGCAGAGGGATCTAGGAGTACAGGTGCATGGTTCCTTGAAGGTCGAGTTGCAGGTAGATAAGGTGGTCAAAAAGGCTTTTGGCACTGGCCTTCATCAGTCAGAGTATTGAATATAGAAGTTGGGAGGTCATGGTGCAGTTGTATAAGATGTTGGTGAGACCACATTTAGAATATTGTGTTCGGTTCTGTTATAATGTTATAGGAAAGATATTGTCAAGCTTGAAAGGGTTCAGAAAATATTTACGAGGGTAATGACAGGACTAGAGGGTGTGAGCGATAGGGAGAGGTTGAGTAGGCTGGGTCTCTTTTCCATGGAGCGCAGGAGGATGTGGGGAGATCTTATAGAGGTAAACAAAATCATGAGAGGAATAGATCAGGTAGATGCACAGAGTCTTTTGCCCAGAGAAGAGGAATTAAGGACCAGAGGACATATGTTCAAGGTGAAGGGGAAAAGATTGAATAGGAATCCGAGGGATAACGTTTTCACGCAAAGAGTGGTGGGTGTATAGAACAAGCTGCCAGAGGAGGTAGTTGAGGCTGGGACTATCCCATTGTTTAAGAAACAGTTAGACATGTACATGTATCGGACAGGCTTGGAGGGATATGGGCCAAGCGCAGGCAAGTGGGACTAGTGAAGCTGGGACATTGTTTGCCGGTGTGGGCGAGTTGGGCCGAAGGGCCTGCTTTCCACACTGTATCATTCTATGACTCTATGGCAGGGAAATATGCTTTAAAAAAATCCAGAAATAGAAAAGTAAAATAAATTTGAACAATTGAAATGAGAAATAATGAGATTAGGGCTGAAAAATTAGTGATGAATGACATACAAACTCCACATACACATTTTATGGGGCCATTTAACCATATTGATATTGTCAAATTAGGTTTTTTTGTTATTCAATCAAAGTTTGTAGGTTTTGTAGGCTGAGCCAGCATTTAATTGCCCATCCCAAATTGCCTTGAGCAGGTAGCAGTGAACCGTCCTCATGAACTGCTACAGTCCCCGAGGATGGGTTAGGTTTTCCCCAGGCTCATTTATTTCAAGAAGGCGGTTCACTACTCAATAAACCAATCCAGCCCTCCTATTCTCCTTCTTCCTTTATGATATTCCCAAAATTACAACTCCACAATTAAGTTTTGCATCATTAAATTACTTATTTATGGCTCAGCATAAACATCCTCCCTGGGTTATTAACATCCAACTTAAGGCCAGCTCTGTATGATACAAAAGATACAACAGAGTATTGAGGGGACCAGTGGGTTGGATTTGCTGGCTGCTGCAGCCATCTTCTCTGCTGGTTGGGAATGGGTCATTTCCACGTCCTTTCTTTCCCCATTCACACTTGACATTTCTACCTTGGGAGAAAGGATCTGACTGTATGTCCACCCTATCTCAGCTCACGTTTTATACACTTCCATCAGGTCTCCCCTCAGCCTCAGATGTTCCAGGTAAAGCAATCCAAGTTTGTCGAACCTCTCCCTATAGCTAATCCCCTCTAATCTCAGCAGCATCCTGATGAACCCTCTGCTGCACCCTCTCTAAAGCCTCCACATACTTCCCGTAATGTGACGACCAGAACTGCACACAGTACTCAAACTGTGGCCTAACCAAAGTGCACTGCTTAAACCCACAGTAATCAGGAATGATAGTAACTCTCCCTTACCTCTCCCCAAATCCCAACTGTATCCCTGATGTCATTTTTGCAGTAGGAGAGCTGCCGAATGCAGTTGTTCACAGCAACGCTGCTCTTTCCAGGTGCCAGGTCTTCCTCTGCCATTTCCACCCATCCCAGGGAACGCACAGCAAAACACTGCAATTGAAAACAATTGGGAAACAATTAATATAACATTGTAATCTTCCAGCAACACAATTAAAATTGACTTGGTCTCAGCACCATCTGCTTTTTTAAACTATTAAATTATTTTATTTTGAATCAACTAGTTTGTATTTAAAGAGTTCCCTTCGTCAGCTTCGACGAAGAGTTGGTTCAGGCTCAAACTGGGAAAACTAACCATCAATGAAGGCTATCTGACATCTGTAAAGAAACCAAATACTTCAGCTCTCACAAAGTTAACAACCCCGATTAAAGCACAATCATGAAAGGTACATTTGTAGATGGCAACTGACTGAGGAAATCTAACATTTTACAGCTGAAAATAAATATTTATCAATCAATTTAAGAAAGAATATTTCTTAGTACTGCATGTGAAAACTTCTATTATTGTAATCAATAAACTATCATATTGCCCAACAAATACAACAAAAGATATACAGGAGAGTTTAATGTAATCTACATTTCTCTATTTAAAATAGGATTGCGGACAGAATTTTCTAAAGCTTAGTAATCCTTCTCTGCTCAATTTCATTTCCTTGGTTGAGTACAGCTGAAGGCTGGGCAGGTATATGGGCACATTTGTCCCTCTAAAATTAGGATTTGTAAAGAGCAGACTTTTCTTCACCAGTTTTCACTACAACCCCTGATTGAAAACATCAGCCCAGAATTACTCACCAGCTGAAAATTACCCACTTTTGACCCGTCCGCGAGGCACCAGAAGACCAAAATAAAAATCCACTCAGATGAAAACCTCTGACAGCCTAGTTGCCAGTCAAACTTATCAAAATCCATGAATGTTTCCAAGTATTTGAACTAAGGCAATTAATATTTCACTAACAATTTTTTTTTTAGAGGAAGCCCCTCATGACCTGCTCTCTCATAGCCATGACAAAATAAACCTAAACCTACATCGGTGTGGATTTTGCAAGGAGATTCTCTGTGTGAATGCAAGAAGATGCCAGAACTTTGCACTGCACAGTCAAACTGCATGAGAAGATCAATGCCTGGAGTCAGTAAATTGCTGATAAACAATGTCCAGCAGGTTCAGGACTATTGTGACCACATTGAACGTTGAAACATTGCAGCATTTATATGGAAAATTACCAGTAACTTCAGAGATGATTCGCAAATCTTACTCATATGAAAAAGGCATAAATTAGTTCTTGATTATTTTTGATAGCTAGAGTTTAATGTTATTAACAGCGTAACATTTTATAAATACACATCTGGTTCATCAATATCTGTAAAAAGCAGATTGACATTTTGAGGACAATTCCATCATTATAATAACTGAAGATTGTATACTTTGGAGCCAAAGGTTCTAGCTGCTCAGGGATCCAGCCTTGCTCTATCCCCTTCATAAAGATTGAACGAAAAGGTTGAATATGAAAGGAAAAATATAGGTTAAGTAGGCTGGGACTATTCCTTGGAGCACAGAAGGATGAGGGGTGAACTTATTGAGGTGTATAAAATGAGAGGCATAGATCGGGTAGATGCAGAGATTCTCTTGCCCTGAGTAGGTGAATTGAGGACCAGAGGACATAGGTTTAATGTGAAGGGGAAAAGATTTAATAGGAATCTGAGAGGTTACCTTTTCATACAAAGGGTGTGGGTGCATGGAACAAGGTGCCAGAGGAGGTAGTTGAGGAAGGGACTATCCCAACATTTAGAAAACAGTTAGGCAGGTAAATGGATAGGACAGGTTTGGAGGGATATAGACCAAATGCCAGCAGGTGGGACTAGTGTAGCTGGGACATGTTGGCCAGTGTGGGGGAAGTTGGGCCAAAGGGCCTGTTTCCACACTGTATCTCTCTATGGCACTATAAAGGGTCAAGTGAACCATCTGATTTCACATTTATAATCCAGGTTTTAGTGTCACATTATAGCAGAGACAACAAATCTGCTAAACAAAATTCTAAAGATGATTGCACCCTAATTTCAAAGAACTAATGAAACAAACTGCACTTATTGTCACTTTAAAGATAAATCCAAACTCTGATATAAACTGCTTCAACATCGGAGCTATAGTTCGTAGAGCTTCTAGCGCGGGCGGCGCTGACTTCACCATCGCTGAGGGCCGCCAGCGTTGAATCTCCGCCCAGCACAGCCTGTGGACTTTGGGAGCCGCTGACTCCGGTAGGAGGTGGCCGATTCGGATGTCCAAGCCACTGAGGATGTCCTCCAGTCCCGACGTCGGACCTCCATCACCCCGGCGAGTGGGCCTGAACATCGGGCCGCCCGTAGCGGCGACAGCAGGGGTTCGGGAGCCCCCCGACCACGGGAGGACAACAGACGAGGATGACTGAATTTTGGAGCGAGCCCTCACAGCGGGAAACTTTGATCCCGCCTTGTGGGGATGTCTGTGTTAAAGACTATCATGTTCTGTGCTCTTTATTACTCGTGTGGCTGTATGGCAACCACACATTTCACTGTACCAATTGGTACATGTGACAAATAAATGTATCTTGTATGTATCTTGTAAACCTGTATACAAGCACATTCTGGGATTATATGATACTGCCATCACATGGCCAGATTTTGCCACAGCAGGACTTCAAAGCACCTAGATTTTGTTACACTTGTCCTGGTACTTACCATAATTAAAACAATATTTGGCCACAAAAATAGTCATAGTGAAAGCTGATAATAGCCCAGCAAGGGATTCTAATGCCTGGGATCTAATGCACAGTTTAATTATAGCGTTATCTCATTAACTAAAATGATTTCAAGATTGGGAAGTACGTACACAAGGGATTGAAATAAAGAGGATGATTTCATTGTAAAACTAGCAATGAGAAATAATGAAGACTGGATTTAATGAAGTCTAAGGGAAAACTGAAAAAAAATAAACTTTGTGAAGGAACAAGACAATATTTGTATTTATTTTACTGAACCAGATGCTGATTAGCATGAATAACTACAGCTGTAAAATTAATTGCCCTAATAACCTGATGTTCAAATATACATGGTGTGTTTAAGTTTGGATCTGACCCGTTAATTAAGCAACCACAATATTTTACACATAAAAATGAGAGGCAGGCAGAGAATTGTCATTTTCTAACGTCAGTGGCATCTCAGCAACTCTTGGATATTGCCATTTAACTATGGACTGCCTCTTGCTTCAATTAACTGACACATATGAATAGTAACAGGCGAAGGTCTTGTAAATTCTCACACCTTTCCTACCCTTCATTGTGATCATGGGTCATTTGTGACTTGGATCCATACAGCTATGAAATAATAATAATTATATATATATTAATATAAGTTGAATTTCTGAACGCTACATTTTTGTCTACTTACTTGATCTAATGTTACATGTGAAATGTAATGCTTCCATTGAAGTGCTAACTTTTTGTCAAATTTGGGTACATGGCTTTCTGTTCCAACAACCTAGGTCATTCAGCAAAAGCATTGAGAGAATTGGGTCAGGCTGTAGGTCAGGCAAAATAATCTAACCAGTAAATTAAGCTTTTCCTGTGTATAGTGTGTATCTGTTTATCAGTATTTGTAGCGTGTGATTACAGTGAAAAAACAACGGGCCTGATTAGCCTCACCATGATATTAAAACCAAATTGAGGCCCAAAACCTAACAAGTTTGACAATATATCAGTCCACAAATGACTCTATTTTCATTTTATTTCAATCTCAAGCAAAATTACCACATGAATGATTCTTTAAGTTACGACTCATTCGTATGTTTGAGGTTCTGAATTCAAAGTCAACATCATTTAAAACACACACACGGTACACAGGAAAACAAACCTTAATTTACTAGTTAAGTTCTTCTCAAGCCGCAGCAGAATTATGCAAGATGAAGCTACTCTCAAGCTCCTGAACTCCAGTCTGACCCAACTCTCAATACATTCGCTGAGACAGCACAGTGAGTTAGTTTTATTGAGTAGACTGCTGACCTCCACAAAATAGGGAAGATAATAATAATGTTGGATGAATAGCTACTTTCTCAATAATCTGTGGGTACTGTTAAATCCTGCCAGGATAAATAAAGGTTTGGGCCCAGCTGACTTAGAATAAATCAGATGTTTAGTGGCATGCATGAACTACTATAATCCAAGGCTTAAATTTGATTATCTCCTCAGGTTTTGAAGTATATTACCAACAATCACATTCAAACTCAATGTTGGAGTAAACAGTTGGATGGATGCCCCAGGTTTCACTTTAAGTGATTAAAATTCAGTCATGAAACAATTTTTCTTACAAAAGACGCTCCATGATTTGTGCACACAATTTAATGCTAAATCTTGCACCATACAATGGCACTGAATAACAGGTATAATAATACGGTACAAATTATTTTCACTTAAGTCTGCTTGAATTTTTAGAGCAGAGTCTCACTTGTTCATCTCTGCAGTTTAAATTCAAAGCTTGTTCGTCATCTATATGAAGATTCTTGAATAAGAATAAAAAAAACCCAACATATTTTGAGCCTGTGAGCAAGAAAAAATGAAATTTATTAAAAACTAAAGAACTCATGCAGAGAAGGAATGCCAATGATAGAAAACTAAAGATAATAAGCAGACAGTGTGACTTGATAATTCAATCTGAGGAGGATTTAAAAAAAAAATGTTTGTGATATATTTACTTCACAAGATGTTCGGACTGACATTGTGCTGTAAATCTATTATTTAAACTAAACATCATGGTGCTAGTCTCTGCATTAAAAGATGTTCTTTAGCACAGTAGCATTTTAGCACATAGTATTATTTATTAAAAGTCAAATTTTGCCAGAGAATTTGTATTCATTAAGTTCGTAATACATCTCCCATACACAGTGCTACTTTCTAAAATGATTTCAAAGCTTCTTTTTTAACAAAGCATTGGTAGCCATTGTGTTTCTAAAGGTAATAATTAATTTCCAAGAAAAAAAACTACAAATATTCTTTCAGACGCCGACTAAATAAGTCATATGCCATGATTTGTTAGATTTGTTTTGTGTTCAGTTTTTTGTGTGGCCAGAATTGTGGGCATTTTCGTGTCAGTGACAATAGTTTCCAGGTCATTGAATCATGCATTGTGGAAACAGGCCCTCCGGCCAAACTTGCCCACACCTCATTGCCTTCAATCCCTCGATCTTTCAAATATTTATCAATCAACACCTTGAATAGTAATAATTTGGCCTCCATCTCCCCCAGATGCACAGAAATCCAGAGATGTACTACCTTCCAAGGCATTTCTACCCATTTTTAGATATAAGACGAGGTACTAGTAATTTAATGTCCCCTTGATGTAGGCTCTCCCACCAGTGAAACCTCTCAACATAAACCCAGTCAAAACTCACCAGTATTATATACCTTTGAAAAGCATCTACACTCGATCTTCTATGCTCCAAAGCACACGGGGATAGATTAGTTACCCCAATTTGATAGGGCAACCTCTCCTCCAAAGAATTCATCCGGCAAATCTCTTTTGAACCAGAAGATCTGGCGTTAGAAGCTGCTTGTGCTGAATGAGCAACACAACAACAAAGCTTAACTTCACACCATGCTTGGGAGTGGGCAAAAGTCATGGAAGATTAGAGCCAATAAATACTTGGCCATTAAACCTGTCAGTTTTTTTTTTATGGGCACATTTCCATTGACTTTTCTTCCAAAGTAAGATGTTTTTTTGTGTATCTAGTGGGGAAGATAAGAATTGAATCTTTCCATCATGTCTAAATTCAAGGACACAACCTTAGTAAAAGGGGGAATATTTTGCAGTGATCAGTATATTATTCCAAATACCTAAATTTGCCTTGGAACCTTTGTCAGATTTAGTATAAAGATGCACCCATTTTTGTCACTGAATGTAATCACCACTCAGCAATCACCAGTCTTAAATTACAAACTAATTTGTTTAAACTGTGGTAATTACATATCTTCAAAATAACTTAAAATTCGATTTATTGCAGTGTAACATTTAGAATAATTAAAATTTGGTTGTTATTTTGTAAAATGCAGTAGAAATCATAAATATAATATATAAAATATACACACATGAAACATTAACAGCCTTGTGCACATTGGAAAGGAAATCACTTCTGACATTTTGTTTTAAAGTAAAAGGCACTCAAGCTGAATTGATAAATGTGTTGCATTATTTAACTTTAATACCTTTCCAATGCAGCAAATGCATTTTAGATGTTCGGCACTCAGCCAAATATCATTGCAGCTATTTTAGCAACTCACTGTGGTCCTCGACAGCTAGCACTTTGTCCCATTGGACCAAGAGCTAGCACCTACTCTCAACAATCTGTGGTGTTCACAAAACAGGATTCAAATTTTTAGCCTCACTTTTGTCCTAATCTCATAGCTACCACTACTTAACTCTGGGTAGCAAGAGAAATAACCGATAACGAACTATCCACGTCTCTCAATACTTTTACTTACATTAAACAGTTATCACTAATCCTTCTAAATTTATACTTGCAGCTCTATAGCTCAGTAATGTCATAAATAGCCACTTGGATCCAGCACCTTCATTCTCACTCAATATTAAATTCATGGCTCAAATCACCTAGGTTTAACTTTGTGACTCAATGTTTATGTATTCAATAAGAGAATATTGAATTGTAATAATAGTTTTTAAATTATTATTTTTAGAGATACAGTGCGGAAAAAGGCCCTGCGGCCCACCGAGTCAGTGATCCCCACACAGTAACGCTGCCCTACACGCACTAGGGACAATTATACATTTTTATATTTGTACAATTATACCAAGCCAATTAACCTACAAACATGTACGTCTTTGGAGTGTGGGAGGAAACTGAAGATCTCGTATAAAACCAACACAGGCACGGGGAAAATGTACAGACTCCGTACAGACAGCACCCGTAGTCAGAATCGAACAAAGGTCTCCGGCACTGTAAGGCAGTACCTCCACCGCTACGCCACCGTGCCGCCCCTTCTTGAGATCTAAACATTCACATCTTCTGTGTATGTATATCCCTAATGAACCAGCTGAAGTGGGGCTTAGAAAATGACATGGAAAAACTCTTAAAATTACAGTGCCCTCCGTAATGTTTGGGACAAAGACCCATCATTTATTTATTTGCCTCTGCACTCCACAATTTGAGAGTTGTAATGAAAAAAAAAAATCACATGTGGTTAAAGTGCACATTGTCAGATTTTATTAAAGGGTATTTTTATACATTTTGGTTTCATCATGTAGAAATTACAGCTCTGTTTATTCATAGCCCACCCATTTCAGGGCACCATAATGTTTGGGACATATGGCTTCACAGGCGTTTGTAATTGCTCAAGTGTGTTTAATTGCCTCCTTAATGAATTAATAAGTTTATTTGCCAAGTATGTACACACACAAGTAATTTGCCTTGGTGCTCCGCTCGCAAGTAACAACACGACAAACAGTAAACCATTAAGAATAAAACATTCAAACAGTTAATAATAAAAGATTATAGTTTAAACATGTGAATGAAATAAAATACCAGAGCAAAATGATGCTACAGACTCTTGGTTATTGAATAGAGCTCAAGGAAAAAAGCTGTTTTTATGTTTGGCTGTGGCGGCTGTGACAATCCGGAGTTGCCTTCCAGATGGAAGTGCTTCAAAGAGATTGTGGCCAGGGTGAGAGGGATCAGAGATGATCTTACCTGCTCGTTTCCTGGCCCTTGCAGTGTAGAGTTCGTCAATGGGGGGAGGGGGAAGGTTGCAGTCAACAACCTTCTCAGCTGATCGAACGTTTCGCTGCAGCCTCCAGGTGTCGTGCTTGGTGGCTGAGCCAAACCAGACTATGATGGAGAAGGTGAGGACAGACTATACGATGGCAGTATAGAATTGGACCATCATTGCCTGTGGCAGATTGTGTTTCCTCAGCTGCTGCAGGAAGTACATCCTCTGTTGGGCCTTTTTGACTGGAGTCGATGGTAGCCCCCCCACTTAAGGTCCTTGGAGATGATGGTTCCAAGAAACTTAAAAGACTCCACAGATGTGACTCTGGTGTTGTTGATGGTGAGTGGGGTGAGGGGAGGGGGAGCTCTCCTAAAGTCTACAATCAATTCCACTGTCTTAAGAGCATTGAGCTCTAGGTTTTTGCGATGGCACCAGGACACCAACTATGTCACTTCCTGTCTGTAGGCAGATTCCTCCCCATCCTGGATCAGTCCAATCAGGGTTGTGTCGTCCGTAAACTTGAGAAGATTGACAGAGGTGTCTGTGGAGGTGCAGTCATTGGTGTAGAGAGCGTAAAGGAGAGGGTACGCAGCCTTGGGGTGCTCCTATGCTGAGGGTCTGTGGGTCCGAGGTGGTTTCCCAGCCTCACATGCTGCTTCCTGTCTGTCAGGAAGTTGGTGATCCACCGACAGAGGGGTTCAGGCACAGTCAACTGCGAGAATTTGGAGTGTAGTAGCTCTGACAAAATGGTGTTGAATGCAGAGCTAAAATCCACAAACAAAATCCTTGCATAGGTCCCCTGGCGGTCTAGGTGCTGGAGGATGAAGTGCAAGCCTAGGTTGACTGCATCATCCACAGATCTATTGGCCCGGTATGCAAACTGCAGAGGGTCCAGCAGGGGGTTTGAGATATTTTTCAGCTTGGCCAGCACAGGTCTTACCAGGGTCTTCATGACTACAGAGGTCAGAGCGACAGGCCTGTAGCCATTAAGACCAGTAATCCTTGTCTTTTTGGGTACAGGGACTATAGTGGAGACTTTGAAGCAGGCAGGGACAGTGCAGGTTTGCAGGGACTGGACACAAAATGTCTGTGTTGACCGGTGCCAGTTGTTCGGCACAGAGCTTGAGGGTAGAGGGGTCCTGGAGATTTCTGGCTTTTCTGTTTTCTGAATAGTCTCCTCACCTCCTCAATTTCTATTGTTGATGATGGAGAAGTGAGTAGGTATAAGAGAGTTCTCAGTGCCTAGTCTTTCCTCCAGTCTTTCCACCACCTTTGGAAACTTTTATTGCTGTTTATCAACATGAGGACCAAAGTTGTGTAAATGAAAGTCAAAAAAGCCATTATGAGACTGAGAAACAAGAATAAAACTGTTAGAGACAATAGCCATACCTTAGGCTTATCAAAATCAACTGTTTGGAACATCATTAAGAAGAAAGAGAACACTGGTGAGCTTACTAATCGCAAAGGGACTGGCAGGCCAAGGAAGACCTCCACAGCTGATGACAGAAGAATTCTCTCTATAATAAAGAAAAAAACCCAAACACCTGTCCGACAGATCAGAAACACTCTTCAGGAGTCAGGTGTGGATTTGTCAATGACCACTGTCCGCAGAAGACTTCATGATCAGAAATACAGAGGCTACACTGCAAGATGCAAACCACTGGTTAGCCACAAAAATAGGATGACCGGGTTACAGTTTGCCCAGAAGTACTTAAAAGAGCAACCATAGTTCTGGAAAAAGGTCTTGTGGAGAGATGAGACGAAGATTAACATATCTGTGATGGTAGTGATGGCAAGAGCATAGTATGGAGGAGAGAAGGAATTGCCCAAGATCCAAAGCTTATCACCTCATCTGTAAAACACGGTGGTGGGGGTGTTATGGCCTGGACATGTATGGCTGCTGAAGGTACTGGCTCACATTGATGATACAACTGCTGATGGTAGTAGCATAATGAATTCTGAAGTGTATAGACGCATCCTATCTGCTCAAGTTAAAATAAATGCCTCAAAACTCATTGGCCAGCGGATCATTCTACAGCAAGACAATGATCCCAAACATACTGCTAAAGCAGCAAAGGAGTTTTTCAAAGCTAAGAATTGAGCAACTCAAGAGGCCAAGTAAATCACCTGATCTGAACCCAATTGATCATGCCTTTCATATGCCGAAGAGAAAACTGAAGGGGATTTGCCCCTAAAACAAGCATAAGCTAAAGATGGCTGCAATACAGGCCTGGCAGAGCATCACCGGAGAAGACACCCAGCAACTGGTGATGTTCATGAATCGCACTTCAAGCAGTCATTGCATGCAAATGATATGCAACAAAATATTGACTACTTTCATTTACATGACATTGCTGTGCCCTGAACATTATGGTGCCCTAAAATGGGGGGGACTATGTATAAACACAGCTGTAATTTCTACATGGTGAAACCAAAATGTATAAAAATACCCTTTAAGAAAATCTGACAATGTGCAATTTAACCACATGTGATTTTTTCTATTACAAGTCTCAAATTGTGGAGTACCGAGGAAAATAAATAAATTATGATTCTTTGTCCCACACATTATGGAGGGCACTGTATGACCTTAAGGTTCATGCAAAAGCCCTGCTCTCCATATTTACCTTTTTTCCCTCCCCCAGCAGCCTTCCTCCAAGGATATCTATATTGGTGACCTGAGTCGACATATTCTTTATCTTAGTAAATCCTTTAATTATTCCCAAAATATTTTACACCTCATGACCGAGAAGCACAATGGAATCAGATTCCTTGAATGAAATATAGGAGTTGAGCAGTTTATTTTTATATAAGCAGTTTTCATCTGCATTATGATATATACATTTAGTATTGTCTTAATTGGAGAAATGATCATTTGTCAAAGGTCACACTGCTCAGTCCATCGCGGGTTCTGATCTCCCCATCATCAAAGGGATTTACAGGTGTTGCAGCCTCAAAAGGTGAGCCAGCATCAAGAGAGACCCACCCTGGCCACACACTTACTTCACCCCTGAAGAAGGTACAGCAGCCTGAAAAATGTAACGTCCAGGTTCAGGAACAGTTGTTTCCCTACAGCCATCAGGCTATTAAATACTGCAACCTCCAATAAGGTCTGAACAACATAGACTATCATAGCACTATTGTTGTTTACTTGTTTTTCATGTGTACACACTGACATTTTTTTTAACGTTTATTATATTGTTTACAGTGTACTATGTTTATATATTCTGTTATGTTGTTGCAAATATTAATTTTATTGTGGTATCTGGGACACATGACAATAAAACACTATTGACTCTTAAATTAGTATGGTGATGTATTGCTAGAGTTGCTTCCTTACAGTGCCAGAGACCCAGGTTCGATCCTGACTACTTGTGCTATCTGTACGGAATGTATACGTTCTCCCTGCGACCGCATGGATTTTCTCCGGATTCCTCCAACACTCCAAAGACGTACAGGTTTGTAGGTTAATTGGCTTCGGTAAAGATTGTAAATTATCCCTAATAGAAACATAGAAACATAGAAAATAGGTGCAGGAGTAGGCCATTCGGCCCTTCGAGCCTGCACCACCATTCAACATGATCATGGCTGATCATTCAACTCAGTATCCTGTACCTGCCTTCTCTCCATACCCCCTGATCCCTTTAGCCACAAGGGCCACATCTAACTCCCTCTTAAATATAGCCAATGAACTGGCCTCAACTACCTTCTGTGGCAGAGAATTCCAGAGACTCACCACTCTGTTTGAAAAATGTTTTCCTCATCTCGGTCCTAAAGGAATTCCCCCTTATCCTTAAACTGTGACCCCTTGTTCTGGACCTCCCCAACATCGGGAACAATCTTCCTGCATCTAGCCTGTCCAACCCCTTAAGAATTTTGTAAGTTTCTATATGATCCCCCCTCAATCTTCTAAATTCTAGCGAGTACAAGCCGAGTCTATCCAGCCTTTCCTCATATGAAAGTCCTGCCATCCCAGGAATCAGTCTGGTGAACCTTCTCTGTACCCCCTCTACGGCAAGAATGTCTTTCCTCAGATTAGGAGACCAAAATTTACGCAATACTCCAGGTGTGGTCTCACCAAGACCCTGTACAACTGCAGTAGAACCTCCCTGCTCCTATATTCAAATCCTTTTGCTATGAATGCTAACATACTATTCGCTTTCTTCACAGCCTGCTGCACTTGCATGCCTACTTTCAATGACTGGTGTACCATGACACCCAGGTCTCGTTGCATCTCCCCTTTTCCTAATCGGCCACCATTCAGATAATAGTCTACCCTCCTGATTTTGCCACCAAAGTGGATAACCTCACATTTATCCACTTTATACTGCATCTGCCATGCATTTGCCCACTCACCCAGCCTATCCAAGTCACCTTGCAGCCTCCTAGCATCCTCCTCACACCTAACACTGCCCCCCAGCTTCGTGTCATCCGCAAACTTGGAGATGTTGCAATCAATTCCCTCGTCAAATCATTAATATATATTGTAAATAGCTGGGGTCCCAGCACTGAGCCTTGCGGTACCCCACTAGTCACTACCTGCCGTTCTGAAAAGGACCCGTTTACTCCTACCCTTTGCTTCCTGTCTGCCAGCTCTATCCACATCAATACTGAACCCCACACTGAATAATGTGTTGGATGGTGCTAGTGGCAGGGATTGCTGGTCAGGCCGGACTTGGTGGGTCGAAGGGCCTATTTCCGCACTGTACCTCTAAACTAAAAGTTGGTTAAATTTATGTTTTGGAAAATAAAGCATCACCTTGCTGCGTGAAATCCATATTCACTGACCATTTTTGTTCATGATTCTGTGCTGTAACTTCTTCGATTCCATAAATTCACTGAATGTCCAATTGTAAATATGTTTACAAATCACTAATGCTAAATATAATGAAGATTTTCAATCCATTTTTCCTCTTAAATTTCTCTCATTAGCACAACATAAATATTTTGTAGTATATGAAAATGAATGTTGCAATTTTTAAAATCTACACTACAGTTAAAATATTATTAATATAATTTGCATAGACACTAATTATTAGAATAATAGTGGCAAAATAATAATGTGCCTAATAGCATATACTGAAATAAAAATACAAAGTGTTGGAAAAGCTCAAGAGGTTAGACAACATCTGTAGAAATAGAACCTGTCAACCTTGCAGGTCTTTGATCTTTCATCAAAATTGGGACAGAGAAAAACACTTCAGTTTTCAGTTGGTCAGACAGCAGGGAAGGGATATATATATATATATATATATATATATATATATATATATATAGAAGAAAGAGGAACATGACTGGATGGGTCAAAATGGCTTTACGGCAGTGGTTCACAGCATATTAAGCTTCATGGGCTGTGAAATGAATTGTTATGGTGACGCCGTGGGACATGTCTGGTAGGCTAGAGTTAAAGGAATAAGAAAAACAAAGCCAACATTAAATACAAACAGAAAATAGAAAATGCTGGATAAACTAAGCAGATCAGGCAATATCTGCAGAAAAGAAGCAGTTAACATTTCAGACGACATGCCCCACATCAGGGTAGAGTGAAGAGGAGGCTGTGACAATCTTTGAAGAAGTTGAACTCTGCTCTCTCTGTTAGTTTTGTTAAAATGACATTACATTATTTGGTCACCATTGACATTTATTGAATGGGACGATGTTGCTGTACTCGCATGCTATGTATGAAACAAACTCATAGCAATACGTTGTTATTTCAAAGTAGAGTGTAAAACATTAATTACTATCAATTTTTGGTATTAAAATTAATGTGGAGCCACATTCCCTCCAGCTTCAAAATAAAAAATAAACAATAAAACATTTCCCTGCCTCTATCCTGCTAAATTCTCTCTCCCTTCACATATGACATTGAATTCCCCGCTTTACATTTGTAAAATAAACACCAATGGCACAACCTTAATTCATTGTTCAGATTGATATGGAGCCACTGTTGGTATTAACTTTAATCATGCCCTTAGTACACGATTAAGACACAATTTTCTGTGCCACACCTTTCTCAATATACACATTCTGCAAAGTAAACATGTAAAGACTAGCCAAATTAACTGAAAAACTTATAGATGCATGTCTATTAAACACCGGACTGTTGCTTCCCGAATTATATGGAGAAAACATTATTGTGCATAGTGTTAAAAATTCCACCAGATGGAGCCAATTTCCTGAGTTGCAGGCTGTACAGTCACACAGGACGAAAATCTGTGCTAAATTCTCCTGAATATTCACAAAAGATTAAAAAATCCCTGGTGAAATGGTGGAAATGGCCATGTTTTTCAATGTCATCATAAACAATCCAGGGACTCTCAGAAAATACAGGCATTTTATTTTATGCAGTAATATTTTTGAAGTTTCTATGAACTGCAAACATACTGTCCCAATTTTCCAACCTGCCTCATTGCAGACATTGGACTTTTTCTCTGGAACAGTTAGGCTGTAATGTTGAAAGACTATATTCTGCATTCTCATATTTTTTCTCTCTGCTCTACTTGTACGTGGCTCATATATAGTATTATTACCCATATCAGCCATCTGAGGTATGGTTTTACCAAATCATATTCCCTTCATTTTTACTGCCAGCAGGGCTAACAGGGGAATATTTTCTTATATTCCCCTTTCTAGCCAACCCCTATGGAGTTTGCCTGTTTAAACAGCGGGGAATATAACCTTATATTCCCCTGGTCTCACATCCGGGAACGTGACGCTGCGTGACGGCAACGTCCCGCTGCGTGGGAAATTTAAAATTTATTCTCAAAAAAAAAAAATGGCTGCCGTTTGCGAGAAAAGGTTCCCGTTTTAAAACTTCGACCTTCACATTGTCACATAAATGAATGACATAAATTACATAAATGAAACATAAATGTTACATTGTTTTAGTACCCTTATATACAATGTTGCAATGGTTTTTTAGTACCCTTCTTTACAATATAGATACATTCATATCATATGAGATGTTCAGATTTTCCTCTAGATGTCTGATAATGGGTAATAATAACAATATTGACTGTCCTCTTTCGGGAGATACGACATATATTGCCCTCACTAGATCCATATTGCCCTCGTCTTCGACTCGGGCAATATGAATCTACTTCAGGCAATATATGTCGTATCCCCCTCAAGGCCAGTCAATATTCTAGTATTATCTAATTTGATCCGATATCAAGCAAACAAAAATGTTTCACTGTATCTCGGTACACGTGACTATAATAAACCAATACCAATACATGCTGGCTGCCCTACAATAATTAGTTTGAGTAGCCTTTCGCCTCATTTGAGCTAAGGTAGGCTGTGAGACAGTCAAATTAGCTCTTACTCTACTTCGTCAAGTTTCCCACTAGACACTCCAGAGCCATGCTGCACAATGTGTGGTTACAGTCCTCTGGCTGGTCCACCCTGCCAAGCACAAAGTCTTCCACACTTGTTGCATCCGTAACCACGAGCCTTTTGGACAGGTGTGTTCTCACTGTAGCTGTTTGTGATCTTTACAACAGACAAAGAGTGACTCTCACGTTCAAGTGAGTTTATTGTCATGTGTCCCTGATAGGACAATGAAATTCTTACTTTGCTTCAGCACACAGAACATAGTAGGCATTTACTACAAAACAGATCAGTGTGTCAATATATCATTATATAAATACATACACACATGAATAAATAAACTGATAAAGTGCAAATAATAGATAATGGTTATTAACGATCAGAGTTTTGTCTGAGCCAGATTTAATAGCCTGATGTCTGTGGGGAAGTAGCTATTCCTGAACCTGGTTGTTGCAATCTTCAGGGTCCTGTACCTTCTACCTGAAGGTAGCAGGGAGATGAGTGTGTGACCAGGATGGTGTGGGTCCTTGATGATGCTGCCAGCCTTTTTGAAGCAGCGACATCGATAAATCCCCTCGATGGAAGGAAGGTCAGAGCCGATGATGGACTGGGCAGAGTTTACTACTCTTTGTAGTCTTTTCCTCCCCAGGCGCTCAAGTTGCCGAACCAAGCCACGATGAAATCGGTCAGCAAGCTCTCTACTGTGCACCTGCAGAAGTTAGAGAGAGTCCTCCTTGACAAACCGACTCTCCATAATCTTCTCAGGAAGTAGAGGCGCTGATGTGCTTTCTTGGTAATTGCATTAGTGTTCTCGGACCAGGAAAGATCTTCAGAGATGTGCACGCCCAAGAATTTGAAGCTCTTGACCCTTTCAACCATCGACCCGTTGATATAAACGGGACTGTGGGTCCCCATCCTACTCCTTCCAAAGTCCACAATCAGTTCCTTGGTTTTGCTGGTGTTGAGGGGCAGGTTATTGTGCTGGCACCATATGGACAGTCGCTCGATCTCTCTTCTGTACTCCGACTCATCCCCATCAGTGATACGTCCCACAACAGTGGTGTCGTCAGCGAACTTAATGATGGAGTTCGCACTATGACCGGCTACACAGTCATGAGTTTAGCGTGCGAACAGCAGGGGGCTGAGCACGCAGCCTTGAGGTGCTCCCGTGCTGATTGTTATTGAGTCTGACACATTTCCACCAATACGAACAGACTGTGGTCTGTGAATGAGGAAGTCGAGGATCCAATTGCAGAGGGATGCGCAGAGACCCAGTTCTGCGAGTTTGGTAACCAGCTTGGAGGGGATGATTGTGTTAAATGCCAAGCTGTAATCAATGAATAACAGCCTGACATATGAGTTTTTGTTGTCCAAGTGGTCCAGAGCGGAGTGGATGGCCAGCGAGATCGCATCCACCGTTGATCTGTTGTGGCGGTAAGCGAACTGCAGTGGGTCCAGATTTTTGTCGAGGTAGTTGATTTTCGCCATGATCAACCTCTCAAAGCACTTCATCACCACAGGCGTTAGTGCCACGGGTCGATAGTCATTGAGGCACGTCACCTTACTCTTCTTGGGCACTGGTATAATTGATTCCCTTTTAAAGCAGGTGGGGACCTCATACCTCAGAAGTGAGAGGTTGAAAATGTCCGTAAAAACTCCAGCCAGTTGGTCCGCATAGGTTTTTAGAACACGACCGCGTATACCATTAGGTCCAGGCTCTTTTCGAGGGTTCACCCCTCTGAAGGATTTCCAGAAGTCGGCCTCTGTGACTGAGACTGAAATATCATCACAGTGAATGGGGGCTCGGGAAGGCACATCAGTATTCTCCCTCTCAAAGCGTGCGTAAAATGCATTGAGCTCGTCAGGAAGTGATGTTTCGCCAACATTCGAGTTGCCTCCTGGTTTTGCCTTGTACGAAGTGATTGCTTTCAGGCCCCGCCACAGCTGCCGAACATCTGCCTCATCCTCCAGTTTGGAGCAGAAGTCCTTTTTGACCTTTTTGATGGCCTTACCAAGGTCGTATCTGGACTTCTTGTAGTCCACTGTATCATCAGACGCGAATGCTCGGTGTCTGGACTTCAGAAGAGTGCGAATCTCAAAGTTCATCCAAGGTTACTGGTTGGGAAACACTTGGAAGGTTTTTGTAGGGATGCAGTCCTCCACACATTTCTTTATAAAGTCTGTAACAACTGTGGCGTAGTCGTTCAAGTCCGTTGCTGAGTCCTTGAACATTGCCCAATCTACAGACTCCAAACAGTCCTGGAGTTGTTCCTCTGCCCCCCCCCCCCCCCCCCCCCCCCCCTGACCAGCTCTGTACTGTACACGCACTCTGTACACGCACATAAATCTCCAAAGCTACTCCCAATTTCTTCCCTTTTTAACCGACAGCTGATTGAGCGGCGTCTTACCGCTGAACCGGCTGTTAAACCAATAAAAAACATCAAAGATTTTCAAGCACCTCATATTTTGCTTTGTTAGTTTACACCCCAGTGGTATGAACATTGACTTCTCCAATTTCAGGTAGTCCTTGCTTTCTCCATCCTTCCCCTCCCCTTCCCAGCTGTCCCACAGCCTACGGTCTCCGCCTCTTCCTTTCTTTTTCCCGCCACACCTCCCCCCCGACATCAGTCTGAAGAAGGGTCTTGACGGGAAACGTCTCCTATTTCTTCGCTCCATAGATGCTGCCTCACCCGTTGAGTTTCTCCAGCTTTTTTGTCTACCTTCAAAGATTTAGGTCAATTAAACATTTTAATGATTGGAGCTCTTTCACAGATCCATTCCTATAACCAGTGTTATCTTTCTACAGTTACATGGGCCATTGGCCAGATTTTTGCATTCCGCTTGAAACTTAATTTTTATTATTCACTCTTTTCTGATTCTGCAAAGAGTGTTGTTTCTTTAAGTAAGTTAAAAACACAATTTGCAGCATGGCATTTGATTTCCCCAACTATGATCAGTATGCCTCATTTTTATAAGGAGGCACAGCTATCAAAATAAAAAGCGAAATTCACTGGAGTTTAGAAGGATGAGGGGGATCTTTTAGAAACATATAAAATTATAAAAGGACTGGACAAGCTAGATGCAGGAAAAATGTTCCCAATGTTGGGTGAGTCCAGAACCTGGGGCCACAGTCTTAGAATAAAGGGGAGGCCATTTAAGACTGAGGTGAGAAAAAACTTTTTTACCCAGTTGTGAATTTATGGAATTCCCTGCCACAGAGGGCAGTGGAGGCCAAATCACTGGATGGATTTAAGAGAGAGTTGGATAGAGCTCTTGGGGCTAGTGGAGTCAAGGGATATGGGGAGAAGGCAGGCATGGGTTACTGATAGCGGACGATCAGTCATGATCACAATGAATGGCGGTGCTGGCTCGAAGGGCTGAATGGCCTCCTCCTGCACCTATTTTCTATGTTTCTATGAAATTGCTAAAAATGCTCTGCAGAACTGGCAATATCAGAAGATGGGAAACAAAGTTAACATTGAAGGTTCATAATATTTCACCAAAACGTCAGACCTTTCTCAACTAGAATGCCTGATGTAACCTCAATCTCTCTCCTCAGATGATACCTGACGTGCTGAGTATATTTTACATTTTTGATTTCTATTTCAAATTCCCAACATCTGTGGTATTTTGTTTTTGCATGCTTTAGTTTACAGTATTGTGTGCTGTTTTTTCATCAACTCATTGTTGATGTCCAATCAACTTAACAACTCATAGGTTTCCGATTCTTTCCCAGACCAACACTTGCAACCTCCTCATCTTTTTTTCTTTCTAGCTATTTCTTTGTAGTATCTTCCTGTTCCAATGAAAATTTTTGCCTGTAACTTCAATCTTTGCCATGTTTTTTTGTTACAAATCATGTCAGGAAGCATTGTCAGCAATTTCTGTTCTTGTGCCTGTGTTTATACAAGGCTGGCTCCAGTGCCAATAAACCTCAGCTGAAGCAAAAAGCAAACAGCTGGAAAAATTCATCAGGCCAGACAGCATCTGGAGGGGAAAGATATGACTGATGTTTCGGGTCAAAACCCTGAATCAGGAGTTATCACAAGAACAACAGCTGCAAATACTTTGTTTAGGTCAACCAGATTCCAGTTGAAATATGCCCATCCAAGAATATGCAGATAATTGAGTACGATTGGAGGGGACAGCCTAGTTGGGGGCACCAACAGCGGCCGGGCCTCCGGCACAGAGACCGGCCCTGATGCTCAGAAGGGTAGCAAAAAGAGGAGGGCAATTGTAACAGGGGACTCTATAGTTAGGGGGTCGGATAGGCGATTCTGTAGACGCAGTCGGGAGACCCGGATGGTAGATTGCCTCCCTGGTGCCAGGGTCTCGCATGTGTCAGAACGTGTACAAAAGATTCTGATAAGGGAGGGAGAGGAGCCTGATGTTGTGGTACACATAGGTACCAATGACATAGGCAGAAAAAGTGATGAGGTCCTGAAGGGAGAATTTAGGGAGTTGGGGGGAAAGTTAAGGAGAAGGACCAAAAGGGTAACGATTTCAGGATTACTGCCTGTGCCGCGTGACAGTGAGAGTAGGAATGAAATGAGGTGGAGGATAAATGCGTGGCTGAGGGACTGGTGCAGTGGGCAGGGATTCAAGTTTCTTGATCACTGGGACCTCTTTTGGGGAAGGCATGATCTGTACACAAAGGACGGGTTGCACTTGAGCCCGAGGGGGACCAATATCCTGGCAGGGAGATTTGCAAAGGCTACTGGGGAGACTTTAAACTAGAAAGGCTGGGGGGAGGGACTCGGGTAGAGGGGGCTAGGGGTCAGGGTGTGGGGCAAGCGGCAGAGAAGGGAAGCACTCGGATCCAAAATGTAGGCGAGAAAGATGAAAAAGATAATAGACAGAGAATAACGGATGGTGGGTTTCTAAAATGTGTATATTTTAATGCGAGGAGCATTGTAAGTAAGGTGGACGAACTTAGAGCCTGGATTGACACCTGGAAATATGATGTTGTGGTAATCAGTGAAACATGGTTGCAGGAGGGCTGTGATTGGAAACTAAATATTCCAGGATTTCGTTGCTTCAGGTGTGATAGAATAGGAGGGACCAGAGGGGGAGGTGTTGCATTGCTTGTCAGAGAAGATATTACAGCAGTGCTTTGGCAGGATAGATTAGAGGGCTCGTCTAGGGAGGCTATTTGGGTGGAACTGAGAAGTGGGAACGGTGTAGCAACACTTTTAGGGGTGTATAATAGACCGCCAAATGGGGAGCGTGAATTGGAAGAGCAAATATGTAAGGAGATAGCAGATATTAGTAGTAAGCACAAGGTAGTGATTGTGGGAGATTTCAATTTTCCAAAAATAGACTGGGAAACACATTCTGTAAATGGGCTGGATGGTTTGGAGTTTGTAAAATGTGTGCAGGATAGTTTTTTTGCAGCAGTACATAGAGGTATCGACCAGAGAAGGAGCAGTGCTGGACCTCCTGTTAGGAAATGAGGCAGGTCAGGTGACGGAGGTATGCGTTGGTGAGCACTTCGGGACCAGTGATCACAATACCATTAGTTTCAATATAATTATGGAGAGAGTCAGAACTGGACCTAGGGTGGAGATTTTTGATTGGAGAAAGGCTAACTTTGAGGGAATGCGTAAGGATTTTAAAGGAGTAAATTGGGACACTTTGTTTCATGGGAAGGATGTAGAAGAGAAATGGAGGACATTTAAAGGGGAAATTGTAAGAGTACAGCATCTTTATGTCCCTGTTAGGTTGAAAGGAAATAGTAAAAATTGGAAAGAGCCATGGTTTTCAAGGGAAATTGGACACTTGTTTCGAAAAAAAAGAGAGATATCTACAATAATTATAGGAAGCATGGAGTAAATGAGGTGCTAGAGGAGTATAAAGAATGTAAAAAGAATCTTAAGAAAGAAATTAGGAAGGCTAAAGAAGATATGAGGTTGCTTTGGCAAGAAAGGTGAAAGTAAACCCAAAGGGTTTCTACAGCTATATTAATAGCAAAAGGATAACGAGGGATAAAATTGGACCATTAGAGAACCAGAAATGGACAGCTAATCTGCAGAGCCAAAAGAGATGGGGGAGATATTGAACAATTTCTTTTCTTCGGTATTCACCAAGGAGAAGGATATTGAACTCGGTGAGTTAAGGGGAAAAAGTAGAGTAGCTATGGAAACTATGAGATTCAAAGAGGAGGAAGTACTGACACTTTTGAAAAATATAAAAGTGGATAAGTCTCCAGGTCCTGACAGGATATTCCCTAGGACATTGAGGGAAGTTAGTGTAGAAATAGCAGGAGCTATGACAGAAATATTTCAAATGTCATTAGAAACGGGAATAGTGCCAGAGGGATTGGCGTACTGCGCATGTTGTTCCATTGTTTAAAAAGGGTTCAAAGAATAAACCTAGCAATTATAGACCTATTAGTTTGACGTCAGTGGTGGGCAAATTAATGGAAAGGATACTTAGAGATAATATATATAAGCATCTGGATAAACAGGGTCTGATCAGGAACAGTCAACATGGATTTGTGCCTGGAAGGTCATGTTTGACAAACCTTCTTGAATTTTTTGAAGCGGTAACTAGGGAAATTGATGAGGGTAAAGCAGTGGATGTTGTCTATATGGATTTCAGTAAGGCCTTTGACAAGGTTCCCCATGGAAGGTTGGTTAAGAAGGTTCAATCTTTGGGTGTTAATGGCGGAGTAGTAGCAAGATGGATTCAACAGTGGCTGAATGGGAGATGTCAGAGAGTAATGGTGGATGGCTGTTTGTCAGGTTGGAAGCCGGTGACCAGTGGGTGCCTCAGGGATCTGTGTTGGGTCCACTGTTGTTTGTCATGTACATCAATGATCTGGATGATGGGGTGGAAAATTGGGATAAGTAAGTATGCAGATGATACTAAGATAGGTGGTGTTGTGGATAATGAAGTAGATTTTCAAAGTCTACAGAGAGATTTGGGCCCTTTGGAAAAGTGGGCTGAAAGATGGCAGATGGAGTTTAATGCTGAATAAGTGTGAAGTGCTACATCTTGGCAGGACAAATCAAAATAGGACATACATGGTAAATGGTAGGGAATTGAGGAATGCTGTGGAACAGAGGGATCTAGGAATAACTGTGCATAGTTCCCTGAAGGTGGAATCGCATGTAGATAGGGTGGTAAAGAAAGCCTTTGGTGTGCTGGGCTTTTATAAATCAGAGCATTGAATATAGGAGTAGGGAAGTAATGTTAAAATTGTACAAGGCATTGGTTAGACCAATTCTGGAGTATGGTGTACAATTTTGGTCGCCTAGTTATAGGAAGGATGTCAACAAAATAGAGAGAGTACAGAGGAGATTTACTAGAATGTTGCCAGGGTTCCAGCAATTATGTTACAGAGAAGGTTGAACAAGTTAGGTCTTTATTCTTTGGAGCGCAGAAGGTTAAGGGGGGACTTGATTGAGGTCTTTAAAATGATGAAAGGGATAGACAGAGTTGACGTGGATACGTTTTTCCCATTGAGGGTAGGGAAGATTCAAACAAGAGGGCATGACATGAGAATTAAGGGACAGAGGTTTCGGGGGGGGTAACGTGAGGGGGAACTTCTTTACTCAGAGGGTGGTGGCTGTGTGGAATCAGCTTCCAGCAGAAGTGGTGGAGGCAGGATCGATTTTAACATTTAAGAGTAAAGTGGATAGGTATATGGACGTGAAGGGAATGGAGGGGTATAGTCTGAGTGCAGGTAGATGGGACTAGGGGAAAACAAATGGTCGGCACGGACTGGAAGGGCCGAGAGGGCCTGTTTCCGTGCTGTAATTGTTATATGGTTATATGTTTAATTCTGGTGTTTACCTTAGGTTTATTGAACACAGAAGAGCACCGGAAAGAGCTACTCTTAGAAACAAAAGGCACGGTCAAGGCCTTGACAGGAGTCAGGCAATGTTATGGAAGAGGAAGACAGCAGCATTAGTGATAGTTTATATTCATATTCAGCAGCTCATCCTGGGTCTCTAGGATCTGGGTCAACCTCAAGACAATTGCCAGGGAAAGAAGCAAACCGGTGGCAACAGAATAGTGCTTGTGAAAGGCTGAGGATATGCAGGCTTGAATGCACAACTGAGGCTTGGATAGCACAATGCACGATTTAAAAATCTATAGAAAATTATAGGTGAATTGATTTAAGATGGTATAGATCGCAATAGGGAGAAACATCAGCCAATGAGAATTATTACCTTGTAGCGGCACCATACGTGGTGAATAAAGGTGAGACATCAGGCCGGTTCAAAGTGTTGTTTATTCAGTGGTGACATGTTAAGTTGGTGCGCTAACCATATTACAATGTTGCTGGAGCTGAGCGAGGTTGTACTCTCGGGCTCAGCTACCTGCGACTGCTTACGGTCTCGAGGTGAGATGACCTTAAGTACCAGGACACACCCTCTAGCCCATGACGTCACATGCCCGCCTTGTATCTCCTGACAAGGGTTCGAGCTTAAGTGGCCCGTGTTTAGGCTGACGCCACAACCTAATGATTTGTGAAGGGCACATTTGCCCGATCAAACACATGGAAATCATTATGGAAATAGGAGGTAATGGATAAACAAAAGTTGTGGAAGCATGTTTTTAAAGATAATCAATTGTTCCATATTTGAACTCAACGATTTATATGCAATTTCATTGTGCAATTATAAGATTGTTATACATATACATTTTACCATTAAATTCTTCAATAATCCTTTGGCACTTGGCAAAAAAAATAAAATCACTCTTCTCATAAATCATTTGGTCCATAGACATTCACCTGAATATTTTAACAAAACACATCCATGAAGTCAGTAATTTACCAGACCATAATGGAATATCTTAAACCCTTAGTGATGCGGCTCACTAATTCCGACTAACAATCAGCGTGAAAATGACTGCAGTCACGGGTCAAGGCACGCCACTCCCCCCCCCCTGAAGTCACACTAAATACCACTCATCTGGAAACAAATGAATCTACCTAGGATCTATAGTGATGGAGGATGGGCGTATTTCAACTGGAATCTGACTGATAGCGTCTCTGTAGATGAAGAAATAAACTCAAGCGTCAAAAGGCAGCAACCACATTCGGGAGGCTAACCAAGTGGGCATGGATGAACAGGAAACTCACAATCAAGACCAAAATAACTGTCTACAAAGCATGCAGTGAAGCTTGGACAACTTACCTACATCAAGAACGGAAGTTGAATAATTTTCATTTCCGCTGTATTCGCCCCCATGCTGGGAGTTTCTTGGCAGGACAAAATCACCAATAAATCTGTCCTCTCCCTGACCAACATGCCTAATTCCCCTGCAATCCTCAAGCAAATTCATCCCCGCTGCTTTAACATGTATAAAGGATGGAGAACGGACGCATCCCCAAAGATGTCCTATACAGGGGGGTCACCAATGCATGGAGGTCAAGAGAACGACCAAAACTTCGCTACAGACACAATTAAAAGAAATATGAAAAATGTTAACATCGACACTGACAACTGGGATGTGGCTGCTGAGACCAGGTCAGGACCTCTAGGTGGGTGTGAAGCACCACAACAGCAGATAGTTCAGGACCCTTGAGGCCAGGCACCCACACTACAAAATAAGCAAAAGCAACACACTCTCCAATCTAAAAGCCAGAGACAGCTTCACCTGTGGAAATTGTGGGACGGTCTGGCTGCCAAGGATAGGCCTCGTCAGCCACAGCAGGAAATGCAACCATAAACAAAATATTTCCCTCTCCAAGCAGGATAACATCAAATCCGCACCATCATCTCTCGCAGATGGATGGATGCGAACAGCACGGCTCACTCACTCAGAGATTGAAGGCCACAGTAACAATTCTTGCTCAAAAACAAAGCTTCATTTGCAATACACCTGCAAAGAAGGACCAGTCCCATGTTAGGATGCAGGTTCCAAATGATGCCCATTAACTTTTAGATATCTTTTGTCAAAGGAGATTAAAAGAGCATTTGTCAATATGGAATTGAATTGTTCCAAGTTTTTTTAATTAAAGCATGGGCCACTTCTAAACGTGTAGTTCCAGATCACTGACCTAATGGAAGCAATCTGATGGCCACCTCATGTCACAGCAAATGAATTCTTCCTGCACGTGACTGAATACAGAATAATCTTCAGTGGGTAGCTCACATCAGTGGAAAGTAAAGGACCAATTACAGCAAATTTCTGTATTTCCACAGAAAAATACCAGCGTGCAGTATTTCACCAGTGGATTCTGGCCCACTGCATCTGTGCACTGCAGGAGGCAGCAAGTCTGATCTCTCACCCCAGACTCATCCCCATTCATTGGATCACAATTGCTGAGCTTCAATAACAAATAATTAAGCAAAGTTAGTTTTTTTTAAAGTGCTATTTAAATAAGTTGTTAACTGTTCCTAAATGTCTTGGGCAATTAATACATTTAGAAACAGTAGACATCACATTCTCGTAGCACAGCTGACTGGAGACAATGAGGCAGCAACTGGTAGATCAGCTGCCCCACAGCCCCAGTTCCAGGCTTGATCCTGACCTTGGGTGTTGTCTGTGTGGAGTTTGCACATTCTCCCTGTGACCCCGTGGGTTTCTTCCACATGCTCCGGTTTCCTGCCACATCTCAATGATGTGCGGGTTTGTAGGTTAATTGGCCTCTGTAAAATGTCCCTAGTGTGTCGGGAGTCGATGATAAGAGCGGGATAACAGAACTAATGTAAATGGGCGATCGATGGTTGGCGTGGACGCACTGGGCCAAAGGGCCTGTTTCCATGCTGCATCTCCGAATTAAACTAAACTGAGACCATCAGGGTTGTCTACAGACAAGGTTTTAGTCTCCAATAACCTAATCACGTCGGAGATATATGTCTTATGCAAAAACTACAACAGCGAGGCTACTCCATGTGTTCTCCTGGCAGCAAAAATCACCATCTAAGGCACCTACCAAAAGGCGATCACAAGGTACAGACCTGTTTAACAGCAAGCTAACCCATTAGTGACTCCCAGAACATGTAATAGAATTGAAATACACAATTGCCCTTTCTCTAATGGAAAACCAATAAATAACGCAAAGAGTAGCAATTGACCTGTCAACATTTATTTTTAATAATGCAATGCCACATAATATGATTTATGGGCACAGAGATTGAAGCTTAGAAATAGCACCGAACCAACACTGACCTTCGCTTCTGGGTCACTGTTTATAGTGCACGAACCATCCTCCTCGGACTGTGGTATTGTTCTGTAGAAACGATTGGAAATATCAGTAAGTAAACAGAAAATGAGGTAGAAGATAGACATCACTGTACAGAAAATCCAGATCAATAGATGTGTTGAACAATAATCATATTTCACCTCAGTTTCAGAGAAGCATAGCGCAATGTTGCTCCTTCAAACTCTTTCAGGCTTGGGTCTGGGTTTACAGTGGCAGCATGGAGATCCTATGACAGGAGAATATTGTTTAATTTCAAGGGAAAAATGAAGAACTTCAAGAGGTTAATTACTTACCCAAAGATAAAATTATTGGGATTTAAAATGAGAGATATTGAAACACTTGTGTTTTTCAGAACTAGTGTTAGGTACTTACATTTTGGATGGTGCTTGCCTGTATTTAGAATCACAGTGGATAACTTCACACTTATCCACCTTAAACAGCATCTGTGCACTCGCCCAACTTGTCTAAAACACATTGGAATCTCGCTACAGAGCGTGCATCGCCCCCATTCCCACTGTTCCGACCATATGCACATTGCCTGGGAACTTAAAGATGCTATATTCAAAATTAATGATAGATTGGGAATTGCAGGACTTTGCTGCAGCAGCTTGTACAGGTATTATACGATGGGACCAACTATCCTGAGCAGCGTCATCACTCACTTGCGAGGACAAAAGAGAGGGAGTTTGCTAATGACACAGTGCACAGTGTTCAATTTAATTTGCATCTCAGAAAACAAGACTGTTCTGGAGATTGCCCACAAATTCTGGAGATCACTCAAAACCATACGCTACACTTGTTTGAAGAGCAGGAGAGAATTTAAGCATCCTGCAACGAAAGACTCACCTGACACTGACAAGCCTTGTCAGCATGATCAGGATTGTGATATGCACTTGCTTAGGTAAGTACTCCTCCACGAATACACCAAAAGCTACACATTATTTAAAATGAATTAGCCTACTTAATTGACACCTATTGAGCATTCATACCCTCCACCAACTGCAATGTCATCTGAAGTATGCTTTGCAGCAAGCAAGGTGTTTTTCATTAGCAACTATGAGTCTTGCAACCTCTTCTGCCCAAAAGCCTAAAAGAGAGACAACAGCAGATGCATTGAAATGCCATCACATGCAGGTCCAAGTCACACACAACTGTCTGGAAAATATTTCATGATTTCTTCATTTTTCAGTGTCAAAACCATTTGTCCTGGTCCCTCAACACCTCCAAGCTGATCAAAAAGGCGCAGCAGCGCCTTTACTTCCTGAGGAGGCTCAAAAAAGCCCACCTGTCCCCCCCAGATCCTGACCAACCTTTACCGCTGTACCATCGAAAGCATCCTGACCACCTGCTTTACGGTATGGTACAGCAGTTGCATCGTAGCAGACAGGAAGGCACTACAACGGGTGGTGAAAACCGCCCAGTACATCATCGGTGCCCCGCTCCCTGCCATGGATGCCCTCCACCGAAAACGGTGTCTGAGACGGGCTGGGAAGATCATCAAGGACCGCTCCCACCCTAACCATGGACTGTTTGCCCTCCTACCATCGGGGAGGCGGTACAGGAGCCTCAGGTCCCGCACCAGCAGGATGAGGAGTAGCTTCTATAATAACACCATCGCACTGCTGAACTCGGAGTCCCGCCGATAGATTTCCACATCTGTATTTATTTATCTATATATTGCTATCACTTCGTACTGTCACTAAACTGCATTTCGTTGTACCCATACTTGTATCTGTGCAATGACATTAAAGTTGAATAGAATTTGACTCACTTTCACCAGATATTGGGAGCTGCATTTCAAGATGGCAGTTCGCACTCACCTCAGGGGCAAAATAAGACCAACAATCAAACTGGACCGTGCCCACATTGCCCACTATTCATCAATTCATTCAAATTCAAAAGCACCACAAATCTTATTTTGCGTGAATTGAACTAAGTAACAGCTTACTTCCATCTGAACTATACCAAACAAAAGTATTTTTTTATGAATGGCAGAGAAGCATTAAAATGTGTTTGGTCTCATCGCAAGAAATATCACCAACAATTTGAACAAGACGTTGCTGCAGGAAACTGGAAGTTAAAATAACAAAACCTAAGATTATAGTTTGCAACTAAAAATTTCAATTGCAAGCTGGTTATCCATAGATTTGCTATTATCATTAAGCGGTTCTGTCTCATGGACAGACATTTTCATTCAGTCAATGGGATTTAATATTGGGAGTTGAATTTAAAGAGGCTCTAGAGGGAGGCTCACACACATAAACATGTAACCTTTCCACATCTCTGCCGGGGAACAATGCTGGGGTATCCAATAATTTGATTTATAACATTTGCCACTGCAGATCCACATGATAGAAGCACTCAGACTTCTCTAAATTCAATATGACTGCAACTCTTCTAATTTGCACAAGAACATATATTTGGGGATGTCACAAGTTACTAATATTCATACGTTTGCCCATTAACAGAACTGCAAAGTGAGAGTTACCTTCAAATCATCTTTTTACTGAGTATATTAACTCCAAGGACATTATTTGACATGGATAGTTCTGCACTACAAATTATTTCACTGCTGCACTCAAGTATATTAAACATTCAAAAACTTTCATCTAAGAAATATTTTTGATTGAATCAACACTTCACTCCCGTGTGAAATGATGCCTACTTTTGCTTTATTAAACACATTTAAATTAATTCTGATTTTAATGGAAACAGTTAAAGTAATTTCGTTTTCTTTGTTAAAAAGTTTTTAATATTTCATAAAATACTTGCCTTCCAAACGTCACTATTAATCTTTCCACCATTCAGTACAGCAAAGTCAGCCCATGGTTTCTAGACAGACAATTAATCACAGAGGAAGAGCCAAACATCGGCATGAAAACAGAAGACAGGCACGGTTAGTACACTAAAGCAGTTAGTGAACAAAAGCTGCAGTACTATTTCAACTAAAACTGCTGGATTTTTTAAATGGTTTGTGATTTACTACGTCTAACGAATTCTAACATATATGTACAACAAAGACAATTACTACAACAAATGAAAATATTTTTTCCTTAGAGACTAAACACAGACTCCACCATTGCTTTCCGGATAGACAAATGGGAAATAAAGGTGCAAGGGTTTGAATAGGGAGAAATAAACAGATGATGAACCTTCAAATATTTTGCAGCAAAAAATGGTTTGGACTCTCTCTCTCTCTCTCTCTTCTGTGCATTTTTACCAGTCTCAAATTTACTGATTAGGCAAAATTGAAATTGTTTTAAAAGCTAAATATTTGCAAATATTATACCAGGGAGCAAAATAGAGGGTTGGAAGTATTCTTGTACTCACAAGAGATTATTTCACTCAAGTTTTAAAAAGCAAATTACTCTCAATGTCATTTCAGTTAAACAGAAAGCAAATTTACATAATGTTTTAGTCTATCAAATGTCCTGTCTATACTGAAGGCAGGGTCTCAATCTTCAGCATCAAAATTAACCATGTCATAAGATTAAACTTCTGACAGTGTAGAGGCAGAAATGCTTTCATATTGTGGGTTTTGTGAGGGATTAAGTCAAAAAATGAACTTTGAAGAATAGAATATGCAGATGTATGGGAAGTGTGTAAGTGAATGAGATTAAAAAACTTTAGCTTGTAGTGGGGTAAATTAGGACATGGACTGGTAAGATAGTACCAACAAACAAATTAACTGTGAACAAGTTTCCAAAGTTCATTCAAACAACATTTTTATGACATTAAAACTGTGTAAAACCCCCCACAAATAATGGCAGGAAAAAAAAAAGAAAAACAAAATCAGGGTCCTGGATGGTAAAATGTTAATTAACAAATGCAAAATAATGTCCAAACTGTAGAAGAAAACAGGTTCACTGAAAAGTAAACACAGAGTGATTAGAATAGGATTAGATTTTGTTAATTCAGGACAGTCTTTGCAAGGTACATCTACTGGTTAAATAACAGGCTAAAAGACCTGAAAGGTACTTTCCTTATACTTGGCAGCTTGGAAGATAAATATCAGCAAGGTCCCATCTATGGGTTAGTCTGTGCTCAACTGTATTAAATGTTTATAATTGATTTATACAAGTTAATTTTTAAAGTAATTCATATTTAAATGACAAATCTATTTCAGCATATATAGAAGCATTTAGAAATAGCAGACAAGACAGATGATGACCATCAGGATGGTCTGGGATGGTCGAGGAGGGCAAGGCCTCAGGATCAACTACTGAGGGACAGCGGACACTTTGGCTTCAGGGGTAGCTGTTTGTCTTGGGGCTTGGTTAGACTAGCAGGACCTCAGAAAGGTCATCAGCATAAAGTGGCAGGAGGGTAAATTAGTGTCTAGGGGAAGGAGTCTGGCAAACACAAGGTGTTGGCTGGGGTCCACAATTTTACACTTAGCTGTTGAAAATAAAACAAACCCCAACAAACTCTGACTGTTTTACTAATTTGATTTGACTTTTTTGAGGAGGTAATGAAGGAGATTGATGAGGGCAGGGTGGTGGGTTTTAGCTTTTTGATAAGGTCCCTCATGGTAGGCTGATCCAGAAGATTAAAATGTACAAGATTCATGATGACCTGATCATATGGATTCAGAACTAGTTAATTGATAGAAGACAGAGGGTTGTGCTGGAAGATAGATATTCTGGCTGGAGGTCAGTGACCAGTGGAGTTCCACAGGGATAAGTACTGGGACCTCTGCTGTTTGTATATTTACAAATGACTTGTTTGCTATATAAATGTAGATGGGTTGGTGAGTATGTTTGCTGACTACACCAATACTTGAGGAGTTGCAGAGAGCGAGGAATGCTGTCAGAAGATACAACAGGATATAGATCAGCTGCAGAAATGGGCAGAAAAATGTCAGACGAAGTTTAGCCTGAGCAAGTGTGAGTTGGGAGGTTGAATGTAAGGGGAAAATAAACTGTTAATGGCATGATCCTCAGAGTTGATGCGCAGAGGGATCCGAGTCCAAGTTCATAGCTCACTAAAGGTGGCAGCAGAAGCAGATAGGATGGTAAAGAAGGCATATGGCATGCTTGCCTTCATTGCTAGTGCCATTGAATATCAGTGTAAGGATGTCATGATGCAGCTCTACAGAACTTTAGTTAAACCTGGAATGCATTGCTAAGAGTGGCGGTGGTGGAGACAGATACAAAAGTGGCATTTTATAGGCTTTTAGACAAGGAACATGGAAATTCAGGGAATAGAGGGATATGGATCCTGTACAGGCAAATTAGATCAGTTTAACTTGGCATCAGGTATGGCATGAATATCGTGGGCCGAAGGTCCATTCCACTGCTGTGCTGTTGTAGGTTTATAATAAAGTGCCACAATGCGTTGCCACATGTTTGAGCCGACTTGACGGTCTTCTATAATGAGTTTTGAATCCGAAATGCATCACGTGGATGGCAAGTGAAGGCATATCAGAGGGACATTCCTATTTATATGCAGCAGCTGCTGGAGGATACCAAAACCTGACCACTGGCATCACATAAGATGTAATGTTAAAAGAATACAGATCAGGCAACAATGTTTTATCTTTAAAAAAAAACTTGAAAATAGATGCCATGACTATATTTGTAGTCAAAGTAGAAAACAACAATAGACAATAGACAATAGATGCAGGAGTAGGCCATTCGGCCCTTTGAGCCAGCACCGCCATTCAATGTGATCATGGCTGATCATCCCCAAACAGTACCCCGTTCCTGCCTTCTCCCCATATCCCCTGGCTCCGCTATCTTTATGAGCCCTATCTAGCTCTCTCTAGAAAGTATCCAGAGAACCGGCCTTCACCGCCCTCCGAGGCAGAGAATTCCAAAGACTCACAACTCTCTATGAGAAAAAGTGTTTCCTCGTCTCCGTTCTAAATGACTTGTCCCTTATTCTTTAACTGTGGCCCCTGGTTCTGGACTCCCCCAACATCGGGAACATGTTTCCTGCCTTTAGCGTGTCCAAACCCTTAACAATCTTATATGTTTCAGTATGATTCCCTCTCATCCTTCTAAACTCCAGAGTGTACAAGCCCAGCTGCTCCATTCTCTCAACATATGACAGTCCCGCCATCCCAGGAATTAACCTTGTAAACCTACGCTGCACACCCTGAATAGCAAGAATGTCCTTCGTCAAATTAGGGGACCAAAACTGCACACAATACTCTCATACTCTCAATACTCTCATCTCACTAGGGCTCTGTACCACTGCAGAAGGACCTCTTTGTTCCTATACTCGACTCCTCTTGTTATAAAGGCCAACATGCCATTCGCTTTCTTCACTGCCTGCTGTACCTGCCTGCTTACTTTAATAGACTGATGAACAAGGATCCCTAGGTCCCGATGTACTTCCCCTTTTCCCAACGACGCCATTTAGACAGTAATCTGCCTTCCTGTTTTTGATACCAAAGTGGATAACCTCACATTTATCCACATTAAACTTCATCTGCCATGCATCTGCCCACTCCTCCAACCTGTCCGTCACCCTGCATTCTCATAGCATCCTCCTCACAGTTCACACTGCCACCCAGCTTTGTGTCATCTGCAAATTTGGTAATGTTACTTTGAATCCCTTCATCCAAATCATTGATGTATATTGTAAACAGCTGAGGTCCCAGCACCGAGCCTTGTGGTACCCCACTAGTCACTTCCTGCCATTCTGAAAGCGACCCGTTAATCCCTACTCTTTGTTTCCTGTCTGCCAA
Organism: Okamejei kenojei; assembly: GCA_035221665.1. Classification (NCBI taxonomy): domain Eukaryota; kingdom Metazoa; phylum Chordata; class Chondrichthyes; order Rajiformes; family Rajidae; genus Okamejei; species Okamejei kenojei. Next base: position 104,284,143 of record CM069131.1, read on the forward strand.
CCAATTTTCTATCCATGTCAGCACTCTACCCCCAACACCATGTGCCCTAATTTTGCCCACGAATCTCCTATGTGGGACCTTATCAAATGCTTTCTGAAAGTCTAGATACGCTACATCCACTAACTCTCCCGTGTCCATTTTCCTAGTTACATCCTCAAAAAATTCCAGAAGATTAGTCAAGCATGATTTCCCCTTCGTAAATCCATGCTGACTTGGACTGATCCTGTTACTGCTATCCAAATGTGCCGCTATTTCATCTTTTATAATTGACTCCAGCATCTTCCCCACCACCGATGTCAGGCTAACTGGTCTATAATTCCCTTTTTTCTCTCTCTATCACCTTTCTTAAAAAGTGGGATAACATTAGCTACCCTCCAATCCACAGGAACTGATCCGAGTCTATAGAACATTGGAAAATTATCACCAATGCATCCACGATTTCTAGAGCCACTTCCTTAAGTACCCTGGGGATTTATCAGCCTTCAGTCCCATCAGTCTACCCAACACCATTTCCTGCCTAATGTGGATTTCCTTCAGTTCCTCCGTCACCCCAGATCCTCTGGCCACTACTGTATCCTCCGCCTAGCAGAGTTGGTCCTCACCCTCAATAACTTCTCTTTTGATTCCTCCCATTTCCCTCCAAACACAAGGCGTAGCTATGGGCACACGCATGGGCCCCAGCTACGCTTGCCTCTTTGTTGGGTACGTCGAACAATCCTTGTTCTCGGCGTACCAGGGCCCCATCCCCGACCCCTACCTCCGTTACATCGACGACTGCTTTGGTGTCACCTCCTGCACCCACACGCAACTGACTGACTTCATTCATTTCACCACCAACTTCCATCCGGCACTCAAATACACTTGGACCATTTTCCGACACTTCCCTACCATTCATTGACCTCACCATCTCTATTGCAGGTGATACGCTCCTGACCGACATCCACTACAAACCTACTGACTCCCACAGCTACCTGGACTACTCTTCCTCCCACCCTGCTTCCTGTAAGGACTCCATCCCCTATTCCCAATTAAAAACAGGTCATCACAAAATGGCCTAATTCTTCAGAGAACGGGGATTCCCCTCCCCCACTATTGATGAGGCTCGCACCAGGGTCTCCTCCATACCCCGCAAACACTGCCCTCGCTCCCCCATTCCCCCACTCGCAAACAGGGCAGAGTCCCCCTGGTCCTCACCTTTCACCCCACCAGCCGGCAAATACAACATATAGTCCTCCGCTGTTTCGCCACCTCCAACATGACCCCTCCACCCGCCACATCTTCCCATCTCCCCCCCGTCTGCCTTCCGCAAAGACCGCTCCCACCGCAACTCCCTTGTCAATTCTTCCCTCCCCTCCCACTCTAACCCCTTCCCGGGCACTTTCCCTTGCAACGCAAGAAATGCAACACTTGTCCCTTCACCTCCCCCCTCCACTCCTTTCAGGGACCCAAGCAGTCCTTCCAGGTCCGACAGAGGTTCACTGCACCTCCTCCAACCTCATCTACTGCATCCCGCTGCTCCAGATGCCAGATGATCTATATCGGTGAGACCAAGCGGAGGCTTGGCGATCGCTTCGCCGAACACCTCCGCTCGGTCCGCAATAACCAACCCGACCTCCGGTGGCTCAGCACTTCAACTCCCCCTCCCATTCCACATCCGACCTCTTGGTCCTGGGCCTCCTCCACGGCCAGAGTGAGCAACACCGCAAGCTGGAGGAACAGCACCTCATATTCCGCTTGGGGAGTCTGCATCTTTGGGCTTGAATATTGAATTTTCTCAATTCTGTTAACCCTTGCTGTCTCCCCCCCTTCCCACCCCTCCCTCAGCCCTCGGGCCCTGGCATTTCCCTATCTCTATCTCCCTCCCCCACCCCAGTCGCACCAGCTTCTCATTTTCACACCACAAACAGCTTACATGGCTTGTTCCCTTTATCACCGATACTTTTTTGCATATCTTTCACTCATTGTTCCTTATCTCTCCACATCACCGTCTATATCTCTCGTTTCCCTGATCCCTGACCAGTCTGAAGAAGGGTCTCAACCCGAAACGTCGCCTATCTCCTTCGCTCCTTAGATGCTGCTGCAACCCCGCTGAGTTTCTCCAGCTTTTTGTGTACCCTCGATTCTCCAGCATTCTGCAGTTCCTTCTTTAAAACTGTATCAGGAAGACTGTTTGTGTCCTTAGTGAAGACGGATCCAAAGTACCTGTTCAACTCATCTGCCATTTCCTTGTTCCCCATAATAAATTCACCTTTTTCTGTCTTCAAGGGTCCAACATTGCTTAACTAATTTTTTCCTCTTCACATACCTAAAGAAGCTTTTACCTCCTTTATATTCTTTGCTTGCTTACCTTCGTACCTCATCTTTTCTCCCCGTATTATCTTTTTAGTTACCTTCTGTTGCTCTTTAAACATTACCCAATTCTCTTGCTTCCCGCTCATCTTTGCTACGTTGTACTTCTTCTCTTTTATTTTTATACTGTCCCCGACGTCCCTTGTCAGCCACGGTCGCCCCTTACTCCCCTTGGAATCTTTCTTCCTCCTAGGAATGAACTGATCCTGCACCTTCTGTATTATTCCTAGAAATACCTGCCATTGTTGTTCCACTGTCATCCAAGAACCCATTCACCTGTTTACTTTACTTCAGCCAGATGTAGAGGTGGTGCTCTCAGGGGAGGGGATACAAAGGGAAAAATGCAAGAGAGCAGATAAGTGAAAACAAAAGCCATTTCAAATTGTTCACCATTGGATTTAGGATAAATTGCCAATAATGTGAAAATTTGAATATTAAAATCTTTCCCAACATCTCAAAGCACCAAAGATTTTTATTTTACCTCACTTTCTGGAGTGGGGGAAGGTGTTATTGAACACAATGACCCTTTTCGTATGTCTGGGACCTCTGCTGATGTCACTGGTCGCTCCCACTGGGTAGTGCCTGTAGGTATATGCCAATAATAGATGCCAGCAACATCGTTGATCTTCTTCCATCCTGGTGGGAGATCAGGGTCAGTCTGAAAGGACTGATCGCTCCAAATGTCTGTTGGAAGGTAGAGTAGAGAAACATTAACCAAATTGAAAATCTAATTTAAACTGAGGATCACAGTAGCTTTGCAGTTAAATTAAAATACGAATACAAGATATAGCTAATAAGTCTTTTGGTTCTTGGAGAGAATTAAAAAAACTTCTCCTTAAAAAGATGTTGAGGTTCCTGTGAATCCAGGAAGGTCCAATATGAGTGCAAATCCAAAGACATAATAATTCACAACAGAGATAACGGTTTTTGACGGAGATAGCATTTCATCATCGCACAGATGAACATACTATAAACAGTATGCATCAGTATGCTCAATTGGTATTTCTTTCAAAAAAAGGAAGTTCATGTATAGGAGTCACAATCAAACTCATCTGTAAATGAAAAGCAAAAACAATACCCAGATGCTAGAAATCTGAACTAAAAACAGAAACTGCTCTAATTCCACAGCAAGCCAGCCAGCACTTATGAAAAGAGAAACATCCATTGGGTGGCGACACGATCGGCAGCCTCGCCAGCAGCATGTTCGCCCTTTCGACTTTTTTTGTGTATTTAGTTTGTCTAAATGTATGTTTTAGTGTGGGGGGGGTGGTGGGGGGGGGGAATAGGGGGAAACCGTTTTCAGTCAATTACCTCGACAAAGATGCGACCTTTCTCTTTGTCACATCTTCGCCCCTCCCTTGCGGCCTAACAACTGGTTTGGTGCAGCCTTTCTCGGAGACCGGCCCAGAGCTTCTAGCCGCGGGCACGGCGGGACTTTACCATCGTGGAACGGGGCGATCCCTTGCCGGGGATCGCCGGAAGAAGTGCTCCGACCACCGGCCTGTCGCCTATAACATCGTCAAGCCGCGGTCTCCGGTAAGAAAGTGGCCGATTCGGGAACTCCAGCCGTAGAGTGTGTGTTCTGACGGTCCCGACGTCGGAGTTATGTGCTTCCCGACGAGAGGGCTTGTACATCGGGCCGTCCGTAGCAGCGACTATGGGGGATATCTGGCCCCGATCACGGGTGAACAAATGGAGGAAGATTGACTAAAAGTTATTGCCTTCCATCACAGTGAAGAATGTTGATTCCACTGTGGTGGATGTTTATGTTAAATTCTATTGTGTATTGTGTTCTTTTTGATTGTATGGCTGCACGGTAACTCAAATTTCACTGTATCTTAATTGGTGCATGTGACAATAAATGTGAACTTGAACTTGAGAGTAATGCTTCAGGTTGATGATCTTCAAATCAGATATTAAACATATCAAGTTACAAGAAAGCTGGGGTGAAAAGATCAACGGGAATATCTCAATTGACTGTGGAGCAGGGGAGGCTGATTTCACAAGTGGTGCTGGCGTTAGCTAACAGACTGATGAAAATGTTTTAAATTGCTGCCGTTCTGTCTGGATGAGATAGAATGTGGTGAATGAGGATAGAGGAGAGAATAAATACATACTGCAACTGAATGCACATAATGCTGTTGCTGTAGTAAATCAAAAAGTGTTAAAATGATTCATCAGCTCTGGCAGTATCTGTGGAGAGCATGACATGGGGTTAATCGAAACACAACGTACTGGAGGAGCTCAGCAGGTCAGGCAATATCTGGGCAGGTAATGGAAGGTGACGTTTGAGGTCTGGACTCTTCTTCAGACTAGTAATGTTTATGGCTACAAACTTGAACAGCTGATATTATGAATTTGCTGAATCCGCTAAGACCTGGGAGCCGTAGCATGCCTCGTCAGAACACCAGGCTTACATTGGATTTTGCTGGAAAATTGGAAGAAAAAGAGATAGAGAAATTAGTGGGAGTGGGATGGAGAATTGAAGTGTCAGGCAAGTCATGAACGGCAGGGTTGTGCAAAGCGGTCACCCAATCTACGTTTGGTTTCTCCACAACACTGGAGAATTACATTGTGAGCTCCAATCGCAGTACAATGAATTGGAATTGTTGCTACATCCGGAAAAGATCTAAAGATATTTGGTTATTAAACGATGGGAAAGGACAAGCTAAAAGGGCAGGTGTTGCATCCATTACCATACAACAAGGGAAAGATTGGAGGAGATGAAAGAACAACCCAGAGAGCCACAGACAGGAACCATCAGTTCAGAAAGCTGAAAGTAGAGAAGAAAATAACAGCACATTGAACGATGGAATTCACAGACTATCATCCAGTGAATTTGGATGTTTGACGGGGTATGGCTGGAGAGGAAGGGGGGCGGGATGGAAGGCAAAGACCTTGCTCTGGGTGGTAAGAGAGGGTGAGAGTAGGTGTGTGCGAAATGGGACGGATCAGAGGAAGCTCAAAGAAGAACACAGTTTGTCCTACGAGGTGCACCACAGCCCTCAGTAATCAACATTTAATGCCCCAATTGCAAACGACCAGTCTCTCAGTTTGTACCTGATCCCTTTCCCTTATCAGGTATCTATATACTGTAAATTGATTGATGGTAATCATGTATCTCTTTCTGCCGACTGGTTAGCACGCGACAAAAGCTTTTCACTGTACCTCGGTACACATGACAATAAACTAACTGGCCATTTTGCATGAAATCTAATTGAATTTGAACACTAAACGTTTTTTTCCCCACCACAATGCGCCTGGCTTGCTGAGTATGTACAGCACGCTCGTTTATTTTGTATTCGAGCAGCTGCAGTGTTTTTGACTCTCAGTCCCAGCAACTTTATTCCCCTCTCAGATCTCATTCATCTCCCATTTCCACTTCATAAAATAATCAACTAAGATTTACAAGCCTTTGTCATGTCAGTTGCATCATAATGAATGTCAGTCAGCCTCTCTTGGTCTCCACCATTTGCAGATATTCCCTTTGTTCTCCCCTCTTCTCTGCACCATGCTTGATTTCTAACTTATTCTCATTCTGATAAAATGTAATTGACTTGAAATATTAGCCAAGTTTCACTTTCCAGAGATGCTGAGCATTTCAAGCAAATTCTATTTTTAACTTCATGCTAACTTGTGACAACTCATGACCAAAATTCCCAAAGGACTTTCAACTAGACCCATATCTTTCGAATGCCTACAAGGAAGCCACTGGAAGGTTGAGGCAGTGGAACACACCGTCAAATCTCAGAGAAGTTCAGAGTTCGTAAAAATTAAGAGAAACAGGGCTACCTTTCGGAACACCCTACTCTAAACCCAATATCATTTGGATAAAATGACATTTTATTCCATGCTTGTATTGTACTTTTTTTACATTCATGCAACATTTATTTGCTTGTAGTATTAAAAAGTAATCATGGCAGATGATAGTGAACTACCTAGTACCCAGATATTCTTCATTTCTGCTTGATCAGTTAATACACATTTGAACTGCGATGTTTTGAATAAGGCAGCTGAGTTTCATTATTTGGGCAATAAAGTAAAATGGACCATTGTGTTCTGATCGTTTTTTCACAAGATCTTGGACATGAAACTGTTTCACTCTCTGCATGTGACTTGATGTGCTTTGTATTTCCACCATGTTCCGTTTTGTCATCCAGGTCACGGATACAACATTTGCGGACTACCGCAGGTACAATTTGCCTAACAGAGGACAAAGTATAGCTACTTGAAATTGCATATATTTTGGCCTCGGGTTAGCAAACTTTACCTGATACATAACAATACGTCCTTTTATTCTGAGGCTATGGCTGCTGGTCCTAGATTCTCCCACGTGGAAATAGCCTTTCCACATCCACTATATCCAGGCCTTTCACTATTCGGTCCCCTCTCATCCTTCTAAACGCTAGTGAGTACAGGCCCAGGATAGTCCTTGAAAGATGTACAGGTTTGTAGGTTAATTGGCTTGGTGTAAATGTAAATTGTCCCTAGTGTGCAAAGGATAGTGCTAGTGTGTGGGGATCGCTGGTTGGCGTAGACTCAGTGGGCCAAGGGCCTGTTTCCGCTCTGTATCTCTAAACTAAAAAAAAGCCAATAATGCACTTTTACTCACATAATGGCTCTTCAAGCCATTTTAATCGATATTAGAACATAGTAGAATACAGCAAAGGAACAGACCCTTCAGTCCACAGTCCATGTCAAATATGATTGCAAGTTAAACTAATATCATTTGTAATCCATATCCTCTATTTCCTGCATTTCCGTGTGCATATTTCATAATTCATATCCAGGAATGAATAACTCAATCAAAAAATATTCACTGAACATATACACTCTGAGTGCCCAAACCAAATTTGATTCTTGTTGTGTTTTCAAATTATTCCCTGATCTCGCTGATCATCATTGTGTCCTTGAGGTACACAGCCTAATAAAAGGCCTTGATAAAATGGATGGGGAGATAATGTTTCTAGTAATGAAAGACTCTAGGACCAGAGACCACAGCCTCAGAATGAAAGGATATACCTTTAGATTGGAAAGGAGGAGGAATTGATTTTGCCAGAGGGTCATGAATCTTTGGAAGACGGTGGTGGAGGCCAGGTCACTGGGTATTTTTAATGCGATGATTGATAGGTTCTTGATTCGTAAGAGCATCAAAGTTTCCAGGCAGAAGGGAGGAGAATGGGGTTGAGAGGGAAAGACATATCAGCTATGATTGTATGGCAGACCAGACTCGATGGGCTGAATGGTATAATTCCTCTCCTATGTCCTGTGAGCTCATGAACAGCCAACAAGTGTCATCTCTACACTCTCCGCTCCATCTTCAACAGCAGTTATTCCAGTCACACTGCCTTGCCCTTTTGAAAGGGTCTGAGAAAACGTTCCTTTCTACTTCCTATATGGTTCTCAATTTGTTCTGTCCTGTAATTGAAAAGTTAACATATGTAAGTAAAATGGCAGGCAGTATTGACTCCCTTATAATACAAATCAAAGACCCAACCCTCTGTATTTTTCTTGGTTATTCTGACTTCTTCTTCTTGCGTATGACGTGCACAGCCTAAAGTTGTAGGACAACTTGTTCTATTTGATCTTACTTGATTGTGCACGCCAGGTTGATTGCATTCGTCGAAACAGGGCGGACCACATGAAGTTTGCAATCTCCCACCCCGTTATTCTGACTGAAAGACCAGATATACATACGGTTTGCCTCTCTGCACTTAATGCAGAGTGTTGAAAGTTTTGTTTAATCCTGGGCCTGTACTCACTAGACAATTTGTAAGTTGTCAATTTGAATTTAGTAGTGTAGAACTTAACACTTATTTTTGAGATCTTCACGCTGTATGACCGAGCTTCAAGGAAGGCACAATTTTTGACATCCTCAGCATCCTCTGCAAAGGCAAGAGTGTAATAAAATCGAGCTCAACCATCAACATGATGCTTGCTTGACTAAGGAATTGAACTTGTCTACAATAGATAAGACTGTAACTTACTACATGGGTATAAGTGGTGCCCCTAAAGACCTACATAATGCCAAAGGCATTTTGACTCAGAAACTACCCATCTATATCCATCCTTTAAAGTATAACGAATCAGCTCAAAATATTACAGTCAATGACAAATAACATTCTGGTCTATGAACTGTAAAAACACAGGCCCTTTCCCTGAAAAGATCTGTAGATCACTGAAGCAAAGCTTTCTCTTTTTTTGCTGCGAAGCATCAGATCAAAAGATTCCCTGGCGTTTAACAAATGTGATGCCTTCAAAGTGGCCGAGCAACTAACCACATGAAAGGTTTCAAAGACAAGAAACCATGAAGCAATTGTTCACTTTTTAAATGTAGGAGAGTGATAAATGGAGATTGGATCAACATACATGAGAACCGATTATGAAACGTTACAAATGTTCTAATTTATAAAGTTCATTATATTTTAAAGTGAGCCTTTTAGTGTCAGATATTTTGCTAAGTAGTAATTATAGTTTAGTCCTATATTAAAAACTTAATTAGACCATGCAGCTAAGTGCAGAATTTTCAGGGTGCTTTCAAGCAGGAATTTTTCAAAGTACAAGAAGTTCTTCTGGATTGTGATAGGTGCATTCTTAAGAAACTTTATGTGATAGAAAATCATTTTATAAAACAATTATGTCAAAGGAGAGCAAGGGATTAGTGGCAAAGTATCAGACATAATGTTATTTTTCATTGTAGGATCTTCAAAAATAAATGTCTTTTAATAGCTCTAAGTTTAATTCTCTCACTGCTAAAATACTAAAGGTTGATTGTTAAAAATAGAATATCATTGACATTCCGGAAGACTGGGTGGTGGGGGTGGGGGTGGGGGGAGGGTGTAATTTGTTGCATGTTTTTGAAGAAGGGCAGCAAAAATAAGCCAGAGATCTTCAGGTCGGTCAGCCTGCATGACAGGCAAGTCTGTGATGTGAGACTGCATGGAATCTAAAGTGTGCTTGTCAACCGATTTCAAATATCAGCATGGAAGAGGGAGTCAAGGGGTAATTGTGCAGGGCTATTTCTCTGGTTGGAGGTCTCTAAGCAATGGAGTGTCCAGAGGTAGAGATGCTGGGACACTGTTGTTAGTTATCTACATTTACGAATTGAATCACAATGGCGGTAACACTGTTAGTAAATTTGAGAATAACATCTAATTGTTGAATCGTGGACATGATTGTTGAATCAGTGACATGCTAAGTTTATAAAAGGATTGAAATCATTTGGGAAGGTGGGCCAAGGAATAGTAAACGGAATTTATCTATGATAAGTGCGCTGTTGCAATTGGTATGGTTTTGTGAAGGGGAAATCTTGCCTGTTGGGGCCGCTATTCTTCACGTTGTACATCAGAGATTTGGATGAGGGAATTGAAGGATTTGTGGCCAAGTTTGCGGATGATACAAAGATATGTGGAGGGGTAGGTAGTGTAGAGGAAGCAGGGACTCTGCAGAAAGACTTGGACAAGTTGGCAGAGGAGTGGCAGATGGAAATACAGTGTAACAAAGTGTGGAGTCATGCCCTTTGATAGTAGAAATAAAAGCATAGACTATTTTCTGAATGGGGGGAGAATGTGTAAATAGCTCGTTCTAAGCTTCCCGCCAGTCTAGTTTCTAGGCAAGCCCTCTTTAGCCTCGTTCAAGCAGAGACACTACAGAAGGTCACGCAGTCCCAAACGTTCTCCCAGAAGGTCGACACAGGACCTCGTGGGAGCGTCCTTTTATAGGTCCCCGAACCTTGAGGGTCTGAACCACATGAGGGTGGTCTCTTTATTGTCCAATAACAGATATCGATTAACCCAATACGTGATAGACATTTCCCTAACCCAATAATACAGTAACATACAATGTATTCAAATGGAGCTTCTGAAAGGAAGCAAACATAGCAACATTTGCCCAGGTATTCAAGAAACCCAGACAAGGCTCAATACTTAATCTAATCAACATCTATCAAAGTAAAGCATTGCAACAATATGTTCAATGTGTATGTCTGGTTTGCATTCATCCAATCCATTCCATGCAATTTGCACCTAATTGTCAGGATCTGCAGATGTTCCATTCTCTTCCTGCAACTCTTATCTAGGCTCTAGATAAACTGGCACCATTGTGTAGCTTGTCCTATTTCTGCAGAAGGCACATTTAAATTGACCAAATGGCCTAGCAGCCCAGAAGCCTTTACTCAATTTTAGTGTCCTGGCCTCTCCAATTTGGCCAGAATCAACAAATTCAGAAATCGGAGGTGCCAAGCTACTTGGGAGTGCTGGTGCAAGATTCCCAAGTTAATTTGCAAGTTAAATCAGGAGTAAGGAAGGCAAATGCAATGTTATTATTTATTCAGAGAATACGAGAATATAAAAACAGGGATGTAATTAATGCCAAGGCTTTATATGGCACTGGTCAGACCGCATATGGAATATTGTGAGCAGCCTTGAGCCACATATCCGGGGAGGGATGTACTGGCATTGGAGAGGGTCCAGAGGAGGTATATGAGAATGATCCCAGGGATGATCGTGTTAACATATGATGAGCATTTAACGACACTGGGCCTGTACTTGGTGGAGTTTAGAAGGAATTAGGGGGAGGACCTCATTGAAACCTAACAAATGGTGAATGGCCTGGATAGAATGAATATGGTGAGGAGTGGGAGAGTCTAGGACCAGAAGGCACACCCTCCGAATAAAACTGTACTGAGGTACAGTGAAAAGCTTTTGTTGTTTCTGCTCCTATGACTTATAAAACCAAGACAGGACTTGTACATAAAATGGTAGAGCTCTGAAAAATGTTATAGAACAGAGAGAACTGGGAGTACAGATGCATTATTCGCTGAAAGTGACGAGTCAGGTGGACAGTGTGGTGAAGGAGACATTTGGCATTCCTGTCTGCTTGGGCGTCCTGATGTGGCAGTGGGGGAAGTGGAATATCCATTTCTGGAGATTTTGCCGTTCCCAGAGGCTTTGCAAAGCAGAAGAATCATTGAGAAATTCATTCAAAGGTCCAAAGGTTCAAAGGTTCTTTATTAGTCACATACAACAATTGGTGTAGAGAAATGCCTATTGCTAGATGCGCATTCAACTTCATTCAATTTCTCATCTCAATTTGTTGATTTCTCTCAACAGTCGGTGAATCAGTTCCGTAGTTCATCCTAAGCCATAGCAATACGGGAAACCAAAAATCCAAAGGTATCTTTGCCATCCAGGTTCTAATAGCTTAACTGAGGAAAAATATATTGTGTAAAACTGCTTATTTTGTGTGCGTGCATTTTTGTGCCTCAAACATTTGCATATTTTCCTTGTAATCGCATGGGTTACAGCTCAACCACCCACCCCTCATCCATCTTGGTACTTAGGTTTCTTATCATATTCATGCTTGTAGTTGGCTGCTATGTTACGTAGAACAGTACAGCACAGGAACATGTCCCTTCAGCCCACAATGTCTGTTACCCCCAAGTGTGGGTATGTGGCTAGCAGGAGAGTCTGGGTAGAGTTGGTAGATATGTGAGAGAGAACAGGTAACAGAGAAAATATGTCGGAATGAAATGGATGGGATTGCTCTGAAAATTGTCATTGACTGCAGAAGGACCAGATAGGTCGAATGGCTGCCTTCTGTATCATTAAGGAAACATGAAAACTTCTAATATGTGGCTTGGATTTGCAGCGGTTAAAGCTACAAGTAAAGAAAGCGAATGGCATGTTGGCCTTCATGACAAGAGGAGTTGAGTATAGGAGCAAAGAGGTCCTTCTGCAGTTGTACAGGGCCCTAGTGAGACCACACCTGGAGTATTGGGTAGAGGTTTGGTACCCTAATTTGAGGAAGGACATTCTTGCTATTGAGGGAGTGCAGCATAGGTTTAGAAGGTTAATTCCCGGGATGACGGGACTGTCATATCCTCAGAAAATGGAGTGGCTGGGCTCGTATACGCTGGAGTTCAGAAGGATGAGAGGGGATCTTATTGAAACATGTAAGAGTATTAGGGTTTGGACACGCTAGAGGCAGGAAACATGTTCCCAATGTTGGTGGAGTCCAGAACCAGGGGCCATAGTTTAAGGATAAGGGGTTAGAACCATTTAGAACGGAGATGAGGAAAAACATTTTCACACAGAGAGTTGTGTGTGTGGAATTCTCTGCCTCAGAGGGCGGTGGAGCTTGGTTCTCTGGATACTTTCAAGAGAGAGCTAGATAGGGCTCTTAAAGATAGCGGAGTCAGGGGATATGGGGAGAAGGCAGGAACGGGGTACTGATTGGGGATGATCAGCCATGATCACATTGAATGGTGGTCCTGGCTCGAAGGGCCGAATGGCCTACTCCTGCACCTATTGTCTAAGCATATTCCACACCACTGGCTGCCAAATCAGGAGGCTCAAGTAGGTTAACCCCGTCTGATTTGGATTTTTTAGTTTGTCACTCTAATCCTTAAAATTGTCCTAAAAAATGTCAGAGTCCACGTTGCACGGAGGAGGCAGATATAAAGAATACAAACGCTTTGCTCTATGTTTTGTATTTCATCCTTAAAGGACGAGTGAAGGTTTCTGAATTATTAATCTGCCATCAGCAGACAGTGCAGAGCTCATTATCTTTCTTCATCTTTATGTTGTAATGATTTTTTTTTCCCATTCCCATTTGTGATTGTGTTATATTTCCTTTAGAAAGGAATGCATGCAAAATATGTGTTTAAGAAAATCTATTTTGGCTCTTGTTAAATTGCAACTGAAGGCTTTTAGCCAACACGATTTTAAAATAATGTTAAAAGTATCTTAAAATGTTTGAGATACTAGCAGAGAGCCTGTTGTTGAAGTTGTAGGGCCTTCAATTTTTATTGCTAAGGTGACACACCAAGTTCATATTGGTCCCGGAACATTGGAGTTCAAGTATTTTCCAAATCTTTCCATTTATCTTGAAAACTAAACTAAGTGGGACCCGTTGGGTCCCTGTCACACAGGAGGCTTGGTCCCCCAATGCAATATTCCACCACTCACCCATAGCCCCCAACTGCACAGGCACAGCTCATTTCCCCTCATCCCTCGCACTCTCTCCCCCTCCTCCACCACCCTCCCTCTTCTTTCCCCCTCCTCCCCTAATCCCTCCCTTACCTCTCTCCCGCTCCTTTCCCCTACCCTCAGTCACTCCCTCCCTCCCTCACCCCTCCCTACCCCCCTCCTATCCCTCTATCCCCCACTCGTCACCTTCCCCTATCCCCCCACTACCGCTCCTCACCTTCCCCACTGCCCTCCTCGCCCTTTATTCACCACTCCCTACCTCCCCCACTCCCCCCTCCTCTCCCTCTATCCCCTCTCATCCCTCACTCTCCCTCCCCAGGATCTCGAGGTTGCCGCTCATCTCCCTTGCTAGTGTGCCTCGGAGTAGCATCAGCCGTTGGTGCCCTTGATCCAGGCCTCGGATCTTCAGCTTGGAAGCACCAGCAGCTGCAGCCCCGCCAGTGTGTGGGTGGGGTGGAGGAGAGCTCGGTGAAAAAACTGGGGGAGAGGGGGGGTATCATGGGGGAGGGGGGAAGGAGGCAGCAAGGGGGACCAGAGGGGAAGGAGCTGGAGTTGCGGGGCGTTGTGATGGAGGTGCGTTTGGGACTCACAGCGGGTGCAGGACGCTCTCCTCCACCAGGTTCAGACTCTCCGCAACATCTCCAACTCAGGGCCGGAGAGATTAGTATACAAACTTAAAGTATACGGCATTGGGGGTTCAGTATTGATGTGGAAAGAGAAGTTGAACTGGCTGGCAAACAGGAAGTGCAAAGTGGAGTAGTCTGTTGGCACATATGTCCAATTAGCGGGTCCTTTTCACAATGAATCCTGCAGGCAGTGACTAGTGGGGTAGAGTCAGTTATTAAAGATGGGATAGCGCAAGGATCAGTGCTGGACCATGTCCAGCTAATTTACAATATATATTAATGATCTGGATGAGGGAATTGAAGGCAATATCTCCAAGTTTGCAGATGACACTAAGCTGGGGGGCAGTGTTAGCTGTGAGGAGGATGCTAGGAGACTGCAAGGTGACTTGGATAGGCTGGGTGAGTGGGCAAATGTTTGGCAGATGCAGTAAAATGTGGATAAATGTGAGGTTATCCACTTTGGTGGCAAAAACAGGAAAGCAGACTATTATTTAAATGGTGGCCGATTAGGAAAAGGGGAGATGCAGCGAGACCTGGGTGTCATGGTACACCAGTCATTGAAAGTAGGCATGCAGGTGCAGCAGGCAGTGAAGAAAGCGAATGGTATGTTAGCTTTCATAGCAAAAGGATTTGAGCATAGCAGCAGGGAGGTTCTACTTCAGTTGTATAGGGTCTTGGTGAGACCACACCTAGAGTATTGCGTACAGTTCTGGTCTCCAAATCTGAGGAAGGACATTATTGCCATAGATGGAGTGCAGAGAAGGTCACCAGACTGATTCCTGGGATGTCAGGACTGTCTTATGAAGAAAGACTGGATAGATTTGGTTTATACTCTCTAGAATATAGGAGATTGAGAGGGGATGTTATAGAAACTTACAACATTCTTAAGGGGTTGGACAGGCTAGATGCAGGAAGATTGTTCCCGATGTTGGGGAAGTCCAGGACAAGGGGTCACAGCTTAAGGATAAGGGGGAATTCCTTTAAGACCGAGATGAGAAAGATTTTTTTCACACAGAGAGTGGTGACTCTCTGGAACTCTCTGCCACAGAGGGTAGTTGAGGCCAGTTCATTGGCTATATTTAAGAGGGAGTTAGATGTGGCCCTTGTGGCTAAGGGGATCAGGGGGTATGGAGAGAAGGCAGGTACGGGATACTGAGTTGGATGATCAGCCATGATCATATTGAATGGCGATGCAGGCTCGAAGGGCCGAATGCCCTACTCCTGCACCTAATTTCTATGTTTCTATCTGTTCAATTCTATGAGAATTATAGATCTGGAGGAAAGAAAAGCAGTGAATACATTATATTTTAAAATTGTTCTTAGCCAGGAACTTGGCACCAGCAGATCAACATTGGATGAAATGTAGGGGCTGTTTCTCAGAATGGCTTTGATGTCAGACAGCCCACCACTCCCAGCCCTAACAGCCAACTAAGCAATCACTCACTACAAAAAAAATGTTAAAGGAAAATTAAAGAGTAAAAAACGTGGCCAATTAAAAACAATCAGACCAATTATATCAATGAAAAAACTTGACTCCTCATTTCTCCTCGTGGCTGATTTTGGCCACTCTTTGTTACAAGACTGCTGCACTTGTATTGCTTCTAACCCAGAACAGGCTCCACGGCAAATTGCATTGCTTGAGAACAGGGAACTCTGCAGAAGGGGGAGTGTCACTATCCCACTAAACACCATAAGGAATCGACCAGCATGGCAGGCTGCTGCTCTGCTGGGTAGAATGCCTTTGAATGGAAAACCCAGTTAAAGGCTAACCTGCCAGTGGAGCCAGAGAAATCTTGGTAGGTTTTGCCTGATTATCTTTAAATAAATGTCCAATATTCACAGTATTTCAAAAAATTACAATTTGTGATTCCTATGCAAGAAGCTGCAGACATGTTCAGTGTGGAAATAAAACCTGCAATGAGGGCACAGACTCAGAATGAACACTGACGCAGCTATTTTATCTATTCAGCAGACAACAGTAACCAAGTCCTAAATGTAACAAAAACGAGAAAGTTTGAACATAAATGCTAAGTACAAATTCCATGTATTGTATACATATTCGATGATGTATTGTAGTTATTCTTTTGAATAATTCTTAAATTTAATTCTTAAATTCCTTAAAATGTTGCCACCTTCGGTAATGGAGCAGACAATGGCTGTGGACACTGTGTTACTTGCTCACGTGGGAGTTTGCTGCATGCAAACTAGGAGACTTTTCTCCCACACCACACTGAAAATGTGGTGTGGGAGAAACAAATAAAAAAGACATTAAAATTGGATAATTTATCACTTTCGCTCCCTATTGCAAATAACCCTTCATTTAAGCGGTATTGGATAAAGGCTTTACACAATGGAAAAACTATGGAATTAAAAAGATGGGACATCTTTATAGAAAAGGTGTGTTCCTCTCGTTTCTGGAGGTACAACAGAATTATGGATTACATTCAAATAATTTTTTTAGATATTTACAATTGAAAGATTATGTTAAATCACATACACAAGAAAACAGAATTAGAGAGCCAGTGATTCTAGATGAATGTTTGAATAAACATCCCAACACAGTTAAATTAATATCATATATTTATAATATTCTGTTAAGATAGCGAGAATCCGTCGACGGAATCACATAGACAAGCATGGGAAAATGAATTAGTTCAACCCATAACGAAAGATATTTGGGATGAAAGTCTACAACATATCCATCAATGTTCGTTAAACACCAGACATTCTTTAATACAATTTAAAATATTACACAGATTGCATTATTCTAAAACAAAATTAAATAGAATTTTTCCTAATATCTCTCCTATCTGCGATAAATGACAATACTCTGAGGTTAATTTAACCCATACCATTGTAAATTGCAAAAAATTAAAACATTTTGGGTGGATATTTTTTTAATTATTTCCATAGTGGTTAATATTCAACTGGATCCCGATCCTAAATTAATAATATTGGGCATATCTGAACTATACCTAAAACTGACAATAAACCAAAGAAATTTCCTGGATTATAGTATAATAACTGGGAAAAAACTAAATTAAAATTTTGGAAAAACCCTGCATCCCCTACAATTAAAATGTGGATTATGGAGATGTCGGAGACCTTAAATCTGGAAAAAATTAGATTTGTCTTAGTTGACAAACCAGAATTATTTATTAGAATATGGTCGCCGTTCATAGATTATTTGAAGGGGTAGAATGGGCCAGCGCTGAGGCTTGACGGAAGCTTGATCCCAGGACTAGATGAATAGTTTTGTTTTCTTACCTACGGACCTATCTCCTAAGTTGTATTATGGATAGTTTATTTTATGTTTCTAAGTGTTTTTTTTCTTTCTCTTTATTTTTTCTATTATAAAAAAATAAATAAATAAATAAATAAAATAACATATTCGATGATGTATTGTAGTTATTCTTTTGAATAATTCTTAAATTTAATTCTTAAATTCCTTAAAATGTTGCCACCTTCGGTAATGGAGCAGACAATGGCTGTGGACGCTGTGTTACTTGCTCACGTGGGAGTTTGCTGCAAGCAAACTAGGAGACTTTTCTCCCACACCACACTGAAAATGTGTTTTAACAGGTATTTCACTACCTACAAAGTACTTCAGCACTTCCGTAGCTTGTAAAGGTCGCATGAAAAGCATTTCCTTCACGATGCCGTAGATAACGGCATTCTTATCAAGGCTATTCAGATTTTAATTCATTCAACAATTTCAATGCTGAGTATTTTTACCAGCTGGTGTAGATAAAACTGACTTATTTGTGTTACTTCAGGTACGTGATTTGGTGGGTTGCCAGAGGAATTTCTTGACAATTAATTTTAAAAGATCTTGCAAGCTGGTTCCTATCCAGAATTTTGAAAAATGAAAAATGAAAAATGCAAATGTAAACAACAGCAGGTTGTATTAAATTACGAAGATTTTTTTAATAATTGGCTGTTATAAAACTCCAGGCAGGATAGGTTAGAGGAGCTTTTAATGGGATCCAAAATATGCTTCAATTTTAGGCAATATGTGAACTTGCAGAATTTCAGAAGTCTAAATGATTATATTACTGTTCAAACCAAATGTCTGCTTAGAATTTTCATCCATCCAAAATGGCCTAAACCACTATATATATCAGCCCATTCAAAATTTTATTTTTAGTATTACATATAGAACATAGATCATAGAAAAGTACAGCATCGGAGCAGGCTCTTCGGCCCACAATGCCGTGCCGAGCATGATGCCAAGTTAAACTAATCTCCTCTGCCTGAAGGTAATTCATATACTGTGCATTCAGAAAGTATTCAGACCCCTTCACTTTTTCCACATTTTGTTATGTTACAGCCTTATTCTAAAATGGATTAAATTCTTTTTTTCCCCATCAATCTACACCCAATATCCCAGAATAAAATAGCGAAAACAGGTGTTTAGAAATTTTTGCAAATTAAAAAGAAATAACTGAAATATCACATTTACATAAGTATCCAGACCCTTTACTCAGTACTTTGCTTGAGGCACCTTTGGCAGCGATTACAGCCTCAAGTCTTTTTGGGTATGACGCGACAAGCTTGGCACACCTGTATTTGAGTCATTTCTCCCATTCTTCTCTGCAGATATTCTCAAGCTCTGTCAGGTTGCATGGGGAGCGTTGATGCACAGCTATTTTCAGGTCGCTCCAGAGATGTTCAATTGGGTTCAAGTCCGGTCTCTGGCTGGGCCACTCAAGGACATTCACAGACTTGCCACAAAGCCACTCCTGCATTGTCTTGGCTGCGTGCTTAGGGTCGTTGTCCTGTTGGAATGTGAACCTCCGCCCCAGTCTGAGGTCCAGAACGCTCTGGAGCAGGTTTTCATCAAGGATCTCTCTGTACTTTGCTCTGGTCACCTTTCCCTCGATCCTGACTAGTCTCCCAGTTCCAGCCACTGAAAAACATCCCCACAGCATGATGCTGCCACCACCATGCTTCACCGTAGGTATGGCATTGGCCAGGTGATGAGCGGTGCCTGGTTTCCTCCAGATGTGACACTTAGCATTCAGGCCAAATAATTCAATCTTGGTTTCATCAGACCAGAGAATCTTGTTTCTCATGGATCTCAGAGTCCTTTAGGTGATTTTTGGCAAACTCCAAGCGGGCTGTCATGTACCTTTTGCTGAGGAGTGGCTTCCATCTGGCCACTCTACCATAAAGGCCTGATTGGTGCAGTGCTGCAGATATAGTTGTCCTTCTGGAAGGTTCTCCCATCTCCACAGAGGTACTCTTGAACTCTGTCAGAGTGACCATCGGGTTCTTGGTCACCTACCTGACCGAGGCCCTTCTCCCCGATTGCACAGTTTGGCTGGGCAGCCAGCTCTATGAAGAGTCCTGATGGTTCCAAAGTACTTCCATTTAAGAATGAAGGAGGCCACTGTGCTCTTCCGGACCTGCAATGATGTAGAAATTGTTCCATACCATTCCCCAGATCTGTGTCTCGACACAATCCTGTCTTGGAGGTCTACAGACAATTCCTTCCTCTTCATGGCTTGGTTTTTGCTCTGACATGCACTGTCAACTGTGGGACCTTATATAGCCAGGTGTGTTCCTTTCCAAATCATGTACAATCAATTTAATTTACCACTTGTGGACTCCAATCAAGTTGTAGAAACATCTCAAGGATAATCAGTGGAAACAGGATGAACTTAAGCTCAATTTTGAGTGTCTAGCAAAGAGTCTTAATAATTATGTAAATGTGATATTTCAGTTATTTCTTTTTAATAACTTTGCAAAAATTTCTAAACACCTGTTTTTGCTTCTTCATTCTGGGGTATTGTGTGTAGATTGATGATAAAAAAAAAGAATTTAATCCATTTTAAAATAAGTCTGTAACGTAACAAAATGTGGAAAAAGTGAATGCACTGTACCTCTATTTCCTGCATAATATTGTTGAATCTCAAGGTTATTTGAATTTGTAAAACTATCACAATCTACTGGTGATTAAAAAATAAAGCAATGAACTCTCGTTCTTTTATTTGTAATATAAAGGATGTTTTCCGCTAGCTTCTTATCTAAAGAAAGATTTTAAGATTAATTTGTACACTAAATAGCACCACCAAATCTTAAAGGAATTGACATATACAAAAAATATATATTTAACATGTGCATTGATTACCCAAGCGAATAGAGTATTTTCCAGTGAAATCAGAAAACACTTTGCTCTGAGCACCCAAGTATTTATTATTGCTTTTAACCATCAATTTCATTTCTAACATAGGTTAACCTGGGGCCAATTCTCACCTGAATCCAATTAAGAATGAATGCAAGATAGCTCCGACTTCTAACCGTTAACCACATGAAACTGCAGACTATGAACTCACATATGAACTTACATAAAGTCCATATTTATTCAATTATACATATTTCACAAAATCATTGCAGCATTCTTGCAATTGGTTAACTCGGTGTAAAGGGACTTGGGAGTGCTGGTGCAGGATTCCTAAAGGGTTAATTTGCAGGTTGAGTCGGTTGTAAAGAAGGCAAATGTAATGTTAACATTCATTTTGAGAGGACTAGAATATAAATGCTGAGGCTATACAATGCACTGGGCAGGCCACATTTGGAATATTGTGAGCAGTTTTGGGACCTATTTCTGTGGAAGGATGTGCTGGCATTGGAGAGTGGATAGAGGTGGTTTACGAGAATGATCCAGGGGATGATTGGTTAAATGCATAAGGGGTGTTTGATGGCTCTGGACCTGTACTCATGAAGTTCAGAAGAATGCGGGGTGATCTCATTCAAAGCTACTGAATAATAATAGGCCTAGATAGAGTTGATGTGGAGAGAATGTTTGCAGTTGTGGAAGAGTCTAGAAACAGAGGGCAGAGCATCAGAGTAAAAGGACATATCTTTGGAATTGAAATGAGGAGGAATTTCATTAGTCAGAGGGGGGTGAATCCGTGGAATTCATTGCTACAGTTGGCCGAGGAGATCAAATCATTGGGTTATTTTTAAAACTGGAGATTGATAGGTTCTTGAGTAAGTAAGGGTTTCAGAGGGTATGGGGAGAAAGCAGGAGAATGGTGAGGGAAAAATAGATCAGCCGTGATCAAATGATGCAGCAGACTTGATGAGCCAAAAGGCCCAATTCTGCTCCTATGCCTTATGGCCAATGCCTGAGGTAGACAAATTGTTCCAAGAAACTGAAGACTGGTTTCAAATCACCATGAATTAACATTAAACCGGGTGGCGCCAGCAATGGTTGCCTCGCCAAAAGTCTGTTTATCCCTTCCTTCTTTGTGTTTTAATAGTATGTTAAATGTATGTTCTTTAGCTTCTTTTATGTGGGGGGTGGAGGTGGGGGGTTTGGGGAAATCTTACCTCGACAGAGATGCGATTTTATTCCGTATCGTATCTCCGTCCGCTCTGAGGACTAACATCGAGGTAGTGGAGGCCTTCACTGGAGACCGACGTTTGAGAGCTCCACCGCAGGTGCCTGCGGACGTACCATCGTGGAGCCCGCGATCCCTTTACCAGGGATCTATCTCGGAGCTCCAACTGTGGGTTCTTGTGGAGTTAACATCACGGAGCTCGAGGTCTCTGGTCAGAAACCTTCTTTCTGAACTCCAAGCCACAGGTGCTTCGACTGCCCCGATGCGGGAGTTTTGATCGCTCCGACGTGGGACCTTCGATCGCCGGCTGCGGGAGCTTCGATTGGCCCGACAGATGCTTAGACTGCCCCGACAGCGGGAGAATAAAGAGGAAGAAGATTGGACTTTGCCTTCTATCACAGTGAGGAATGTGGGGAATCCACTGTGGCGGATGTTTATATTGACTTTTACCTAGTTGTGCGTCTTGTTGCTTTTTTTTCGGATGGCTGTATGGTCATTCGCATATCACTGTACCTTAATTGGTACATGTGACAATAAAATACCTTTGAAACCTTAAATTAGCACAAAATGTTTATGAACTTTCTTGTTATACATTCATTAACTTCATATTATGGATTCCATGTGTTGGGTGTTGTCTATGGGCAGTTTGCATGTTACCATGGTGACCGGTGAGTTTCTACAGGTGCTCTGGTTTCCTCCCATATCCCACAGACATGGTAATAGGTTAACTGGCTATTTATGCCTCCTCGGACAATTGTGGCAAAGGGATCAAAAATATGTACATGGAGATATATGGGAAAGAATAAGGACAGAATCAAAGAAGGGGAAGGAAAATGGGACTGTTGAATTGCACTCATGGCTGCCAGTATGAATTCCGATGGGGTGAATAGCTTCTACATTGTAAACAATTGGATTGGTGTCCAGTAATTGTAATTTACTGCAGACCGGAATAATGAGAGCATAGCTCGGACTGCAGAGTCAGCAATAGAAAGTAGAATGGATTAAACAATTTCTACAATATACAGACAGAGCCTTTGTTCTACCCATTGCCTTCTGTTATTTTGACTAACTTGATTTCTCTTTCTCACTTCCTAACCATCTTCCATCAAAAAGTGTTAGGTGGTTTCGCATTCAACAGATGTTGCTTGACTGGCTGAGTCCTTCCAACATTTTTGTTTCAGATTCTCATCTCTGCAGTTTTTTTTTTAAATTTGTTTTTAGTTGTTGACCATATTATCCATTTATTTCCCCTGCCCAATCGTGAATTATGCATTCAAGTATGCATTCAATTCCGTGCATTTGCCCAGCCTTGCAAATGCATGGCATTAAATGGCTTATAAACTCCGAGATGGCAATCAACTGAACAGACAACATATTCAATACACTTCCGCAAGCAAAGGTCTTAGCTGATAAGACACAAAGAAGGAAGCTCGCATGCACAGTCATTGCAAAGCACTTAAAACGACAAAGTACAAATGTGAGGTCATTTTCACAGAACTGTAATCAAACGCATCAGTCAAAGAATTTTGAGAATCTTATTTTTAAAAAAAAATCTATTTTCCAGGGCAAGATAACTCGGGAGACTGCATGTTAAAACATAAAATCAAGTTTGGGGTGGGGTGAGGGGGTGTATGAGGTCTGAGAGAGGGGTGAGAGAACTAGCAGTCAACAGGACACCCAAGAGTTGTATAGGGCTCTGGTGAGACCACATCTGGCGTATTGCGTACAGTTTTGGTCTCCTAATTTGAGGAAGGACATCCTTGTGATTGAGGCAGTGCAGCGTAGGTTCACGAGATTGATCCCTGGGATGGCGGGACTGTCATATGAGGAAAGATTAAAAAGACTAGGCTTGTATTCACTGGCGTTTAGAAGGATGAGGGGGGATCTTATAGAAATGTATAAAATTATTAGAAGGACTGGACAAGCTAGATGCAGAAAATATGTTCCCAATGTTGGGCGAGTCCAGAACCAGGGGCCACAGTCTTAGAATAAAGGGGAGGTCATTTAAGACTGAGGTGTGAAAATACTTTTTCACCCAGAGAATTGTGAATTTATGGAATTCCCTGCCACAGAGGGCAGTGGAGGCCAAGTCACTGGATGGATTTAAGAGAGAGTTAGATAGAGCTGTAGGGGCTAGTGGAGTCAAGGGATATGGGGAGAAGGCAGGCACGGGTTATTGATAGGGGACGATCAGCCATGATCCCAATGAATGGTGGTGCTGGCTCGAAGGGCCGAATGGCCTCCTCCTGCTATTTTCTATGTTTCTCTGCTAAGAAATCATGAAAAGCTCTGTTCCATAAAAACGGCATTATACAGAGACCAAGGATATTCAGCAATTTCAGGACAATAATCTTCAGCCATTTAATGTTAACCACTTTTAACCAGGGGTAAATGATATACTTAGTTATAAAATATATACTGGTTAAAACAATATTTCTCCCAGAATTGATAGGAGCATTCAAGCTAATATGGAGAAGCTTGAGGCAATTGTTCTGGAGCTCTTTATAAACAGTGGTGGGAACAGATCACCTCACAAACTACTCATCTCTACAAAAGGTTGGCATCAACTGCTCCAACTAAAGTCAAAGTCAAAAGAGTTTATTGTCATGTGTCCCTGACAGGACAATGACATTTTTTCTTTGCATAGCACAACAGAACATAGTAGGCATTGACTACAATTATATACGTAAATACACACATTAATTAATAAATTAATAAAGTGCAAATAACAGATGGAGGGGTATTAACATTCAGAGTTTTGTCCGAGCCAGGTTTAATAGCCTGATGGCTGTGGGGAAGTAGCTATTCCTGAACCGGGTCGTTGCAGTTCTCAGGCTCCTGTACCTTCTACCCGAAGGTAGCAGGGAGATGAGTGTGTGGCCAGGGTGGTGTGGGTCCTTGATGATGCTGCCAGCCTTTTTGAGGCAGCGACTGTGGTAGATCCCCTCGATGGAAGGAAGGTCAGAGCCGATGATGGACTGGGCAGTGTTTACTACTTTTTGTAGTCTTTTCCTCTCCAGGGCACTCAAGTTGCCGAACCAAGCCATGATGCAACCGGTCAGCAAGCTCTCTACTGTGCACCTGAAGAAGTTAGAGAGAGTCCTCCTTGACAGACTGACTCTCCGTAATCTTCTCAGGAAGTAGAGGCGCTGATGAGCTTTCTTAATAATTACATCTGTGTTCTCGGATCAGGAAAGATCTTCGCAGATGTGCACGCCCAGGAATTTGAAGCTCTTCACCCTTTCAACCATTGACCCGTTGATATAAACAGGACTGTGGGTCCCCATCCTACTCCTTCCAAAGTCCACAATCAGTTCCTTGGTTTTGTTGGTGTTGAGGGCCAAGTTATTGTGCTGGCACCATATGGACAGTCGCTCGATCTCTCTTCTGTACTCCGCCTCATCCCCATCAGTGATACGTCTCACAACAGTGGTGTCGTCAGCGAACTTGATGATGGAGTTCGCACTATGACCGGCTATGCAGTCATGAGTATAGAGTGAGTACAGCAGGGGGCTGAGCATGCAGCCTTGAGGTGCTCCCGTGCTGAATGTTATCGAGGCTGACACATTTCCACCAATACGAACAGACTGTGGTCTGTGAATGAGGAAGTCGAGGATCCAATTGCAGATGGATGCGCAGAGACCCAGTTCTGCGAGTTTGGTAACCAGCTTGGCGGGGATGATTGTGTTAAATGCCGAAGTTAATGAATAACAGCCTGACATATGAGTTTTTGTTGTCCAAGTGGTCCAGAGCGGAGTGGAGGGCCAGCGAGATCGCGTCCACCGTTGATCTGTTGTGGCGGTAAGCGAACTGCAGTGGGTCCAGGTTTTTGTCGAGATAGTTGATTTGCGCCATGATCAACCTCTCGAAGCACTTCATCACCACAGGTGTTAGTGCCACAGGTCGATAGTCATTGAGGCACGTCACCTTGCTCTTCTTGGGCACCGGTATTATTGATGCTCTTTTGAGGCAGGTGGGAACCTCAGACCTCAGAAGTGACAGGTTGAAAATGTCTGTAAAAATCCCAGCCAGTTGGTCCAACTCCAACTATGAAAGAATGTGGCCACACGTTGACCACATCAGCTATCTTGTCACCCACAAAACCAGATTGAGTAAGGACAAGGAAAAAACATCTAAACTAGAACTGTGTTTAAAATTGGCAGACTGTGATGGTCAACGTACTATATTAGATTACATAGTGTTATGTGGGAATCAAACAGATATCCTAATTAGGACACAAAACACCATGGAAAAAAATAAAACTTGAGGAAATTAAACATTCAAAGAACCACATCATTGACTTATAGGACATTTGTGACAGAATACAAGTCAATTAATGTAAGGATCCCTTAAAAGGAGAAGCTAAGTTAACAAAGATAATAATAAGGAGGCAAAGATGCCATCAATACTTTGGGTCATGACCCTGCACAAGGACTGAATGGAGAGGGGAGCAGGTAGAGACAGACTGGAAGGTGATAAGTGGAACCAAATAAGGTAGAGATAATGAGGAGATGAAACCAGGTGGGAGCAGCTAGTAGCCTGTGCTAAGCTAAGGCATGCAAATTATACATCTATTAGTATTTTTCTGCTGTCTGTATGATGGACCCCGCCCCATCCAGTTGAAATTATTTGGCCTCTCAGATCTGTCACATCCATATAAGGCGCATTCTTCTTCCAGCGCATGCTACAAGCTAAATTTCCACTTCACATACTTTACAGGAGAATTTAATATGAATTTTAAAGCAGATTTACATTGCAGCCCTTTGAATTAAAAGGTATCATTTTTGAAAATAAGGCAGCAAGTCACAAAATAATGAAAGAAAATTAGTTTGCAATTCATTACTTCTCTGCTCCTAACATACAAATTAATATCTGAAGTCTGAAGAAAGGTCTCGACCCCAAACATCACCCATTCCTTCTCTCCAGAGATGCAGCCTGTCCTGCTGAATTACTCCAGCATTTTGTGTCCATCTTTGGTTTAAACCACCATCTGCAGTTCCTTCCTACACATACAAATTAATGTATTCTTTCGCCTGGCAGTCATCTGCAGAGATTCAAATTAATATCAGATGGATCAGGTGAACGAACCGAGTTAAGACTAACAAAGTGGGTGGGAATGCAGTGAAGAATGACATGTTATGCAAATATCTTGTTTATCCACCGAAATGCTCAATTACAGTGCATGCACAAATTAAATCACAAGTGTCAAATCAAATGTGTTCACAGCAATTAAAGCAATGGATGCTCTGGCAAAATGGAATACAGTCAATGTGTAAGAAGGAACTGCAGATGCTGGTTGGTGTATACTGAAGATGGACACAAAAAGCTGGAGTAACTCAGCAGGCTAAACAGCATTTCTGGAGAAAAGGAATAGGCAAAGTTTTGAGTCGGAACCCTTCTTCAGACAGGTTCCGACCTGAAACGTCACATATTCTTTTTCTCCAGAGATGCTGCCTGACCTGCTGAGTTACTCCAGCATTTTGTGTCTATTTTCGCCATACAGACAATGTTGTAGTGAGATTGCATTCTTAGCAGCTGACTCATTAATGTTTTATTTTCAAACCACCGCTCAAAGGTGTTTGATGGAAAAATCTACCAGTCATGCCCATTGTCAAACGACAACAAATGACTTGAAATTATGGCCATTCTGGAGACTTAGTAGCGAGAGAGACAGGATTGGCAGCACAACATCCCAGGGTATTCGATGTGATGGAGGCAGAAGAGGTGGAGGAGTTGCATTACCTACCAGGAAGAATGTCACAGCTGCACACAGAGAGGACATACGGGAAGGTTCACCCACGAGGTAATATGTTTGTAGTACAAAAATAAGAAAGGTGCACTCATAAATGGTACAATGTCAAACGGGGTTTCGTTTGAGCCTCTCTGAGGTTCGAATGACAAGTAATAAAATGTAATCTAATCTAATCTAATTACACAATGGGCCTCCAATAACCAGTCAAAAATAGGCCATAAAAGCAACAGTGTTGGTGTAGAGGGGAACTTTTAACTTCCCCATATATTGACTGGAACTTCCTTAGTGCAAGAGGCTGAGAGGCACGCAACAAAAAGCTTTTCACTGCACCTCGGTACACGTGAACTAAACTAAACTAAACAAAAAAGAGATGGGCAAATTTTTGTTTTGTTTCCAAAACGGTTTCCAAAAATAGTTCAGAGGAGGGATAGAAACATAGAAACAGAAAATAGATGCAGGAGTAGGCCATTTGGCCCATCAAGCCACCACCGCCATTCAATATGACCATGGTTGATCATCCAAAATCAGTACCCCGTTCCTGCTTTTTCCCCCATATCCCTTGATTCTGTTAGCACCAAGAGCTAAATCAAGAGTCCAGAGTGTTTTATTGTCATATGTCCCGGACGGACAATGAAATTCTTACTTGCTGCAGCACAATAGAATATGTGAATATGTAAACATTGTATATAAAGGGGGAAAAAATTAAAAGTTCAATAAATAACAAATATAGTGAAAATAACATTTAATAATAGTCTTTTGCAGTTCAGAGCTCACAGCTTATTCGTTCTGTTTAAAAGCCTGATGGCTGAGGGGAAGTAGCTGTTCCTGAACCTGGACGTTACAGTCTTCAGGCTCCTGTACCTTCTTCCTGATGGCAGTGGTGAGATAAGTGTGTGGCCAGGATGGTGTGGGTCCTTGATGATTTTGGCTGCCCTTTTGAGGCAGCGACTACGATACATCCCTTCGACGGAGAGGTCAAAGCCAGTGATGGACTGGGCAGTCGTCACAACCTTTTGTAGTCTTTTTCGCTCCTGGATGTTCAAGTTGCCGAACCAGGCCACGATGCAACCAGTCAGAATACTCTCTGCCACGCACCTGTAGAAGTTTAGGCGAATCCTCTTTGACATGCCGAATCTCCGTAATCTACTCAGGAAGTAGTGCGCTGATGTGCCTTTTTTTACAATTACATCGGTGTGCTTGGTCCAGGAAAGATCTTCAGGAAATCAAACTCACTCTTGAAAACATCCAGTGAATTGGCCTCCACTGCCTTCTGTGGCAGAGAATTCCACAGATTCACAAGTCTCTCGGTGAAAAGGTTTTTCCTCATCTCAATCCTAAATGGCCTTCCTCTTTATTCTTAAACTGGGACCCCTGGTTCTGGACTTGCCCAATATCGGGAACATTTTTCCTGCATCTACCCTGTCCAATCCCTTAAGAAATGTATATGTTTCTATGATCCCATCCTTCTAAATTCCAGTGAATACAAGCCCAGTCGACCCATTCTTTCCTTATATGTCAGTCCCGCCATCCCGGGGATTAACCTGTACTCCCTCAATAGCAAGAAAGCCTTTCCTCAAGTTAGGAGACCAAAACTACACACAATACTCCAGGTATGGTCTCACCAGGGCCCTGTACAATTGCAGGACCTCCTTGCTCCAAACCTCAAATCCTCTCGCAATCTTCACGACCTGTTGTACCTGCATGCTTACTTTCATGTACAAGGACACCAAGGTCTCGTTGCACCTACCTTCTTGTTCTTGCCACCAAAGTGGATAACCTCACATTTATCCACATTATACTGAATCTGCCATGCATCTGCCCACTGACCCAATCTATCCAAGTCATCCTGCAGCCTCATAGCATCCTCCTCGCAGCTCACACTGCTACCCAGCTTTGTGTCATCCACATACTTGGAGATGTTATTTTTTAATTCCCTCGTCTAAATCCCAACACTGAGCCTTGCGGCACCCCATTTGCCATTCTGAAAAGGAACCGTAAATTCCTACTCTTTGCTTCCTGTCTGCCAACCAGTTCTCTATCTATGTCAATACCCTACCCCCAATACCATGTGCTCTAATTTTGCACACTAATCTCTTGTGTGGGACCTTATCAAAGGCCTTTTGAAAGTCCAGATCCCACCACATTCACTGGCTCTCCCTTAATCAATCTGCTTGTTACATCCTCAAAAATTCAAGCATGATTTCCCCTTCATAGATCCATGCTGACTTTGACCGGTGCTGTCAATGCTTTCCAAATGTGTTGCTATTACATCTTTAATAAATGACTCGAACATCCCACTACCGATGTAAGGCTAACTGGTCTATAATTCCTCGTTTCCTCTCTCCCTCCTTTCTTAAAAAGTGGGGTTACATTGGCTACCCTCCGGTCCACAGGAAGTGATCCAGTCGAGAGAACATTGGAAAATGACCACCAATGCCATCCTGCATGATACTTGGAAATACCTTGGCTAGATGATTGATATTGTAATGGGAGACCAGTGATCACAGCAGCAAAGGTTTTAAGGTTGTCATGAATAAATCTGGACATGGGGGGGGGGGGAGGAAGAGAGCAAATTGGAGGATACCAAATTACAACATTGTTGGGGAGCAGCTATACATTAATTATGTTTGGAGTCAAAGAATGTAGGCAAGGACTTTGCATTAGTATTCATCAAGGAGAAGAACTTGGAGTATAGTGAGATCAGTGTGGTGTATACTCATATGCCAGGGCATTTTGAGATCAAGAAGGTGGTGATATTGGAGACCATTAAACTCATTGTATCCTAGCTCGCCACAGACGAGATTTCTGAGGCCTAATGCTGCACAAGTGGCCTATGCTTACTGTGGGATGTATATGTGACAGCGTCTTCATGAGGCACTATTTAAGCATTTGAGGTGAGCTACTAGACATCACCACATATTCATGTGCCACTGCGTGTCAAAGGCTTCAAGGACTCAGACGCAACTTTGCAGTATTTGTTTCAGTGCTCAATTTTCATTCTGCACATAAATATTCCATTACGCATTTCCAGACCAAAGTCAATACTTTGCATGTCTGGTTCTGTCCGTCATCATTGGAAAATAAACAGCCTCAAGCAACCTCCAGAAATAAAACTGAACAAGAAGCAGAGACGCATAGAAAGATACTGCTGTTGATGTAGGCATTTTACCCAGAAGCTCTTGTCAAAACATGGACCATTTGTCCCATTCAGTCGAGGTGATGGACAAAATTACCCATTTCTGGACAATAAGGTTCACGTAATCCACAGAAATATAGGATATTACGACACAAGGACATCACGGTTTTTGGCATATTCAAGGTCAATATATTCATTCTAAAGCAGAGCAAGTTCAGCCTCGCTATTAAATTCTTCGTGAATAAAACATGAAGATACCATCGTAATTTATATTATTCACAAGTCAATCTCCTTCTCTGCAAAATTAAATCCCCTTGAATGATCTATTCAAAAATCAAAATACTCTTGTTCACTCTTAGGATACATAACACAACACAGTTAAGAAACAGCTTTGATATGGTTAAATTTACCTGTGAATAAAGGAATATTCAAGGTACAAATGAAACCTTCAAGTGTCAAGTTTTATTGAAATATTTAATCAATGACCATATCCTAATTTTATATAAAACATTTTTTTTAAATATTGAGTTACAGTGATGATAAGGTAATCACTTTACACCTTACCTGCTTACATTCCAACCAGATAATTATTGTCTATTAGATAACTAGTTGGTTTGCACTATATTCCATACATTAAATTAAAATTTGAAAAACTGTACAGCCACTTGCATAAGGCAGTTTACAATTTGAGTTCTTGCAATCCCAGTCATGGATGATTGGTAAAATTGCAAAATCTCTACTTCACATCATTGTTGTGTTGCCATAGACAAGGCGTGGCTTTTAAATAATTAAACTGCAAATCATTCCACAGGCAGAACAAGATGTCCGAAGTTTTTACCTACCCTCATAATTCACGATAATGATAGCCAGCATATAATCTTTCCCCAGCATCATTACGAGCACACTAATAAATGTCCTCATGTAATTTAACTAATAACAGAAAATCCCATGAAATGGTTAGTGCTAAGACAAAAACATTCAGAAACAAAACTTCCAGGTTGCGTCTGGTGAAACGCATTCATTGCTAATAAGATTATACACAGAATGATCGTTTGGTGCATTCCGCCTTCCCCTGCTCAGCACATTGTGTTGCTATGGCAACCAAAAAGGAAAGTCTCCCTGCAGTCTTTCAGCAAAACAATCTCATGACTGATGAGACACAGCTTTGCAAGGAGACTTCATTTTATTGATCATCTAAATAGTTTTTTCACAAATTGCAAATATTAAAGCTCAGAGGACAAAAGGTTCTTGTCTAATATATATGTTGGATAATACTAAAGGGAGGTCAGGGATTAAGGCTTTCCAATTGTACAGCTGCATTAGACTACCAGAACAACATTTTTAGAGAAAAATAAATCCTTTATATGCAGGTAGACATCTCCAGGCATCCTTTGAAAACACAAGCGCTCAAAGTCAACATAGGACAGTACAGGTAGACACAAAATCGGGAGTAACTCAGCGGGTGAGGCAGCATCTCTGGAGAGAAGGAATGGGCGATGTTTCGGGTCGAGACCCTTCTTCAAACTGATGTTAGGGGAGGAGGTGGGACAAAGATAGAATGTAGTCGGAGACAGTAAGATTAGTGGGAGAACTGGGAAGGGGAAGGGGATGGAGAGAGAAAGCAAGGGCTATCTGAAGTTAGAGAGGTCAATGTTCATACTGCTGGGGTGTAAACTACCCAAGCAAAATATGAGGTACTGCTCCTCCAATTTGCGCTGGACCTCACTGACATTGGAGGCCCAGGACAGACTGGTCAGATTGGGAATGGGAGGGGGAGTTGAAGTGCTGAGCCACCATGGACTTAGGGGAGGTGTTCAGTGATCTCGCCGATGTCTTACACACAGAACAGTACCGCACAGGAACAGGCACTACGCCCACAATGCCTGTGCCCAACACGATGCCAAGATCAACTCTTATCTGCCTGCACATAATCCATATCTTTCCATTCACTGCATATCCACGTGTCTATCTAAAAGGCTCTTAAATGCCACTGTTGTATCTACCTCCACCATCAAACCGGCAGCACAATTTAGGCACTTCCCACTCCCTGTGTAAAAATCTTGTCCCACACATCTCCTTTAAACTTTGCCCCTCTCACCTTAAAGCTATGTCTGTTAGTGTTTGATATTTCAATCCTACATTTGAAGTTATGATCCAGTGGTTGTTTTCAGCACGCCAGCACCCAAAACAATATTCTGGATGTTATATGCGGGGAGAAATAAATCTTCGTCCACAATTACAATGTACGTGTACACTTCACACCTGCTCCATCATAGAGCTATATTCCTTCCTGAAAAACTCCCACTGCCTGCCACATTTAATTTGTTGCCAGGCATCTTGCCCAATTGCTCATCTTTTTATTGGAAGACCACACTTGCTGCAATTAGTAATTCACTAAATTCCATGCATTTACTTCAGTTAAGCATAGTTAAAAGACAGAGCACAGGATCTGATGCAAGTGACATAAATCTTAACAAAAACTGGAAATTAATGTATAAGAATGCGTAGTTGCATGAATTACAGGTAGATGCTCATTACTCATGGATATAAAAAACAATTAATATTTGTAATTCACTACATCTTATTGAATGCAAATGGCTTCATATGGAAAAACTCTGTAAGGTGGCATGTGAGGAGATCTTTGCAATGAAAAACACAGACAACAGCAAAAATGAAATATTGAAAAGTTGAATGAAAGGCAATGTGTAAGTTGAGAAAGATAATGCACACACACCAGTATTGATAGAAAATAAAGCCGTAAGTAATTTCACATAAATCTAGTATCTCTAGTTTTTGCTGCACCCTGTAACTCAAGATCATACAAAAATAATCTATAAAAGACTGCACAGAATTCCAAAGGCAAATACTCCAACTGTTAGAAGCATTAGGCCAACAGTAACAACAATCACGGTATAAAATGACATGGACATATTTTAACCGTCATCAAGACTAAATAAGGTTCTAATATCTTCAGCGAACACACTGAGTTCATCATAGATCGCTGAACAAAAATAAGCAACTAACCTTAAAATGGGGAATTATAGACCAGTTAGCTTTGGACCAGAAACATTTGGAAAGCAGTGATGGGATCAGTCAAAGTCAGCATGGATTTATGAAGGGGAAATCATCCTTGACTAATCTTTTGGAATTTTTTGAGAAGTAGAATGAATAAGGGAGAGCCATCTGGACTTTCAAAAAGCTTTTGACAAGGTCCCACACAAGACATTAATGTGTAAAATTATAGCACATGGTATTGGGGGTGAGGTATTGACATGGATAGAGAACTGGTTGGCAGACTGGAAGCAAAGAGTAGCAATTAATGGGTCCTTTTCAGAATGGCAGGCAGTGACCAGTGGCGTGTCGCATGGCTCGGTGCTGGGACCCCAGTTATTTACAATACATATTTACGATTTAGACGAGGGAATTAAATGAAACATCTCTAAGTTTGCGGATGGCACAAACCTGGGTGGCAATGTGAGCTGCGAGAAGGATACTATGAGGCTGCAGGGTGACTTGGATAGTTTGGGTGAGAGGGCAGATGCATAACAGATGCAATATAATGTGGATAAATGTTAGGAAGGCAGATTATTATCTGAATGGCGGCAGATTAGGATAAGGGGAGGTGCAACAAGACCTGGGTGTGCTTGTACATCAATCACTGAAAGTAAGCATGCAGGTACAGCAGGCAGTATAAAAAAGCTAATGGCATGTTGGCCTTCATTGCGAGAGGATTTGAGTTTAGGAGCACCTGGAGTATTGTGTGCAATTTTGGTCTCCTAATTTGAGGATGGACATTATTGCTATTGAGGCAGTGCAGAGTAGGTTCACCAGGTTAATTCCTGGGATAGCGGGACTGACATATGATGGAAGAATGGGTCGACAGGGCTTGTATTCGCTGGAATTTAGGATAAGAGGGGATCTCATAGAAACATATAAAATTCTTAAAGTATTGGACAGAGTAGAATAAGGGTAGGTCATTTAGGACTGAGATGAGGAAAAACGTTTTCACCCAGAGAGTTGTGAATCTGTGGAATTCTTTGCCACAGAAGGCAGTGGAGGCCAATTCACTGGATTTTTTCAAGAGAGAGTTTGATTTAGTTTTTAGGGCTAAGGGAATCAAGGGATATTGGAAAAAGCCATAACGTGGTACTGATTCTGGATGATAAGCCATGATCATATTGAATTAAGGTCCGAATGGCACACTCCTGCACCTATTTTCTATGTTTCTAAGGGTCTGGAGGGAGCGAGGTTCAAATAAGCTTATTTGCAACATAAAAGTTCTCCAACATGTTCAGTTAATGTCATTCTAAATAATGCACGCTTGTATCTATCAGCATTGACAACTTTGGTAATGCTTTAATCTTGTGCTGGTCACAAAAATCTGAAAACATTCTTCCAGTAATTAGGAAAGGACATTTATGTTTCCCCAAGAGTAGGATTAAGGGTATAGAATCATAGAATCATAGAAAATAGGTGCAGGAGTAGGCCATTTGGCCCTTCGAGCCTGCACCGCCATTCAATATGATCATGGCTGATCATCCAACTCAGTATCCTGTACCTGCCTTATCTCCATACCCCCTGGTCCCTTTAGCCACAAGGGCCACATCTAACTCCCTCTTAAATATGGCCAATGAACTGGCCTCAACTACCTTCCGTGGCAGAGAATTCCAGAGACCCACCACTCTCTCTGTGAAAAATGATCTTCTCATCTTGGTCCTAAAAGACTTCCCCCTTATCCTTAAACTGTGACCCCTTTTTCTGGAGTTCCCCAACATCGAGAACAATCTTCCTGCATCTAGCCTATCCAACCCCATAAGAATTTTGTAAGTCTCTATAAGATCCCTCCTCAATCTCCTAAATTCCAGCGAGTACAAGCCGAGTCTATCCAGTCTTTCTTCATATGGAATTCCTGCTATCCCAGGAATCATTCTGGTGAACCTTCTCTGTACTCCCTCTATGGCAAGAATGTCTTTCCTCAGATTAGGAGACCAAAACTGTATGCAATACTCCAGGTGTGGCCTCACCAAGACCCTGTACAACTGCAGTAGAACCTCCCTACTCTTGTACTCAAATCCTTTTGCTATGAATGCCAACATACCATTCGCTTTCTTCACAGCCTGCTGCACCTGCATGCCTACTTTCAATGACTGGTGTACCATGACACCCAGGTCTCGTTGCATGTCCCCTTTTCCTAATCGGCCAGCATTCAGATAATAGTCTAACCTCCTGTTTTTGCTGCCAAAGTGGATAACCTCACATTTATCCACATTATACTGCATATGCCTGCCATTGTGAAAAGGACCTATTTGCTCCCACTCTTTGCTTCCTGTTTGCCAGCCAGTTCTCTATCCACATCAATACTGAACCCCTAATGCCGTATGCTTTAAGTTTGTATACTAATCTCTTATGTGGGACCTTGTCGAAAGCCTTCTGAAAGTCCACATAAAACACATCCACAGGTTCTCCCTTATCCTCTCTACTAGTTACATCCTCGAAAAATTCTATAAGATTCATCAGACATGATTTACCTTTCATAAATCTATGCTGACTTTGTCCAATGATTTCACCACTTTTCAAATGTGCTGCTATCCCATCTTTAATAACTGACTCGGGCATTTTCCCCACTACCGATGTTAGACTAACTGGTCTGTAATTCCCCGCTTTCTCTCTCCCTCCCTTTTTAAAAAGTGAGGTTACATTAGCTACCCTCCAAACCTCAGGAACTACTCCAGAATCTAAAGAGTTTTGAAAAATTATCACTAATGCATCCACTATTTCTGGGGCTACTTCCTTAAGTACTCTGGGATGCAACCTATCTGGCCCTGGGGATTTATCGGCCTTTAATCCATTCAATTTACCTAACACCGGCTAACCTGGATTTCACTCAGTTCCACCATTTCATTTGACCCCCGGTCCCCTGCTATTTCCGGCAGATTATTTATGTCTTCCTTAGTGAAGACAGAACAAAAGTAGTCATTCAATTGGTCTGCCATGTCCTTGTTCCCCACTGCAAGGGACCTATTTGATTACAGATACCACCCTGTTTAAGATGACATAGGGCAACATTCACAAGGTCTAGATCTGTCCAAGAAGATCACCAAGATTGCTGACAAGTACCCGATTAAATAAATTATTTAATGGCCTAGAGAAGCCATTGCCAATTAAATCTAAATAACTCTTTTTTTTTGCAATAAACTGAACTGCAAGATTACTGTGGTGGCGATTATAAATCTTAAAGATTCAACCAATATCCAAGACAAATAGGAATAGCGGTCGCTGAAGTAGAGAGGGAGCCACATTGGGATTACCAAAAGCAGTAGATGAGATTGGAGAAGGCGCACTTGAAACTGGTAGGGCTGTTTGGGTCCCTGGATGGTGAACAAGGAGGCTGGGCAAGAACAAGTGTTATACCTCCTGTGGCTGCATGGGAAAGAGTCAGTGGTCAGCGGAGGGTGGATGGGTTTGCATGCACCATGCACCTCAAAAGAACAAGATTCTGGTTTTGGTCAGGAATCACAGAGGGAGTGGTCCCTGTGGAAGTTTTCAAGAGCTGGTGAGGAGATGATGCGGTGGGATGTAGTGGCAGCTGGCGGAAATGAAAAATGCTAATGTGCTGGATGCAGAGGCAAGTGGAGTGAAAGACAAGGACTACAGCAGGGGTACCCAACCTTTTCTGTCCCCTTTACCCCAGGTAATTTTAATAGCACATAACAACGTTATTTCACTTATTTATGAACAACTAATGATGAACAGATACTGGTATACCAGAACCAAATACAGTCAGTCAATGAGAAAAAATGTACAAATCCAGAATCAACAAATTTACCTCCTGGGTAGGTGAAATTTACCCCTTGGTTGGGAACCTTTAGAAACATAGAAACATAAAAAATCTGTGCAGGAGGAGACCATTCGGCCCCTCGAGCCAGCACCGCCATTCATTGTGATCATGGCTGATCGTCCCCAATCAATAACCCATGCCTGCCTTCTCCCCATATCCCTTGATTCCACCAGCCCCTAGAGCTCTATCTAACTCTCTCTTAAATCCATCCAGTGATTTGGCCTCCGCTGTCCTCTGTGGATTGTGAATTAGTGGACTAATTCCCCTTGGACTACGGGAACTTGTTTAGTACATTTCTTGCATTTATGCACAGGCAATGTAAATCTAACTACGTTCTTCTTGTTCTCTCTCTTAATCCAGTCATATTTTAAACTTATGAATTGTGGACAGGAATGATATTCATCCCCGCAAGCATTCTTTGCCATTTACTAAGATCATAGCTAATCTGACCGTATCTTTAACTCTGCATTCCATTCTACCCATGTTGCACTTCACCCCTTTGCTTATGAGGATGATAGTTCAGATTAATGTTCCTCACCGTTTCCATTCAGCGAGTCTTCTCTCTTCAATGTTAGCTTCGGGTCCCAATGTCCTCCACAGCTAAATTAGTTTGAACCTTCCCACGGCATACCCTTGAGAACCCTGGTCCCAACTCTGTTACAGTGCAATCTGCCCAGCCTGTATGTATCCACAACTATCCTTGACCTGCTGCAATGCCCCAGGAATCGTTAGTCCTCCTTCTTGCACCAACTCTTCAGCCACAATACTCCTGCAGGAACTGTATACTCACGGAGATTGGGAGCAATCAAGCAATTCATCTTTGAGGTTCTGCTTTATATTTATTTTCCTTTCCTTAACATTATCCGTGAAGTGATATCCTTCATCTTAGCACCAGGGAGGTACTCTACCACTCTGAAATCATGTCTGCAACCACAGAAATGTCTGAACTGATTACAATTAGTACAGTTTCAAAAACTGCAGGAGATGCCATTAGAAGCTTGTGATGAGACCATAGATGGATAAAGGAGGCAAAAGCACCATCCGTAACCAAACTTATCTTCAACTTCAGACAGCCACAAAGTGCTGGACTAACTCAGCGGGACAGGCAGCATTTCTGCAGAAAAAGGATGGGTGACGTTTCGGGTCGGGGCCCATCTTCAGTTAGCATCTCTGGTCCATTCTTCAGTCTTAAGAAGGGATCCGACCCTAAACATCACCCATCCTCTTTTCCCCCACAGAGATGCTGCCTGACCCACTGAGTTATCCAGCATGTTGTGTCAATCTTTGGTATAAACCAGCATCCGCAGTTCCTTGTTTCAACTTATCATCAACTTTATTGGATAGGATGGTGGAAATGTGGGAGAAGATATAATTAGATAAATAAATAATAATTGGATTAACCGGGTGGTGCAGTATGATGGCAGCTTCGCCAATAGTCTGTCTCATCCTTTTCTTCTTTGGTTGTTTTTAGTCTGTTGTTAAGTGTATCTTTAGTTTTGTATTATGTGGGGTGTTGGGGAAACTTTTCTTTCTCTTTCCTTGACGGAGATGCGACTTTTTCCATATCGCATCTCCATCCGCACTGTAGCCTAACTTCGTGGAGCCTGTCCCTTTGCTGGGGATCGGCTTCGGGAGCTCCAATCGCGGGAGTCTGCGGACCTAACATCGTGGAGTTTGCGATCCCTTTGTCAGGGATCACCTTCGGGAGCTCCAATCGCGGGAGCTTCGACCGCCCTGCATGCGGATGGTTCAAATGCCCCGACCGCGGGAGAAAAGAATGGAAGAAGATAATACATTATTGCCTTCCATCACAGTGTGCTGTGGTGGATGTTCATATTAATTTTTATGTAGTTGTGTTTCTTGTTGCTTTTTTTGGTATGACTGTATGGCAAATTGAATTGAATTGAATTTCTTTGTCATTCAAAAACAAGTCTGAATGAAATTTCGTTACCATGCAGTCATAAAAGTAAAACAGCAACAAAACACACAATTAACACAATTTACCACAAACATTCTTCACAGTGACTCTCCTCCAGGCACATCCTCACTGTGATGGAATGTAAAAAAATTCTTATCTCTTCTTTGCTTCTTCTCCCGCGGTCAGGCAGCCAAACCGCTGCATCGAGGCGATCAAGGCTCCTGATGTTGAAGCCCACGCAGGGCGATGGAAGATCCCGCAGCCGATTTTAAGCCGCCCGGGCGATGAAAGGTCCTGCGAACGAGCCGATCCAAGCCTCACGATTCGGGGCAGACAACGCTGCTGTTGCTGGAGCAACCGAAAATCCGCAGCCGCAGCGCCACCACAGCCTCCAAAGTCAGCCTGCTCCGCGATGGTAAGTCCACAAGCTTTGCGTCCAGAGCCCTCTAGGTCGATTCCAGTTGGAGGCCGCCAGCTCCTCGTTGTTAGGCCGCAGCACGAACGGAGATACGACATGGAAAAAGGTTGTATCTCTCTTGAACAAAGAGATAAAAAAGTTTCCCCCACCCCCCACATAATACACAACTAAAGATAAACTATAACATACATCCAACATTAGCAATAAGACAAAAAAGGAAAAAACAGACGGTCTGAAGGCGAGCCGCAGCTGTAGCACAGCGTCCCCAAATCAAATTCCTTGTATGTTTTTACATACTTGGCTAATAAATTAATTACAATTACAATTAAAGCTGAAATTTGCTATATTTGTTTCTCAATCCTCTCCTCATTTAGAAAATAGACTATGCCTTTGTTCCTACCATCAAACTGCATGACCGCACAGTCTGCTATGTTGTATTACATCCGCACCTCTTTATCCACTCTCCCAACCTGTCCAAGTCCTACCACTGACCCCCTGTGTCCTGTACACTACCTGCCCCTCCACCTATCTTCATATCATCTGCAAACTTGGCCACAAAGCCTTCAATTCACTCATCCAAATCATGAATATAATACACGAAGAGTAGCAGCCCCAGCACCGAGCCTTGTGGAACTCCGCTAGTCATTGGCAGGAAAGCAAAAAAAGCTCCCTTTATTCCCACTCTTTGCCTTTTGCCATTCAGTCAACCTTCTATCCATGCTAGTATTTTCCCTCTAATACCATGGCCTCTCATCTTGTTTAGTAGCCTTATGTGCAGCATCTTTCAAAGGCCTTCTGAAAGTCCAGGTAAACACCATCCACTGATTCTCCCTTGTCTGTCCTGCTATTTACTTCCTTAAAGAATTCCAACAGATTTATCAGGCAAGATTGCGCCTGCACAAAACCATGCTGACTTTGTCAATTTTATCATGTGCCTCTGAAACCTCATCCTTAATAATGGAGTCTAAAATCTTACTAATCACTAAAGTCAGGCTAACCAGCCTATAATTTCCACTCTTTTGACCCGCTTTCTTCTTGAACAGCGGAGTAATATGCAATTTTCCAGTCCTGATGCTACTGATTCTTGAAAGATCACTACTAATGCCTCCATAACTTCTAAAGCTACCTCTTTCAGAACCCTGGGGTGTAGTCCATCTGGTCCGGGTGACTTATCCACCTTCTGACCTTTCAGCATCCCAAGCACCTTCTCCTTAGTACCAGCAACTCCATTAACTTCTGCTCCGACACTTGAATTTCAGGAACATTGCTGGTGTCATCCACTGTGTAGACTGATGCAAAAAGCATATCTAATTTATCTGCTATTTCTTTATCCCCCATTACAACCTCTCCACCATCATTTTCCAGTAGTCCAATGTTCACTCTCTTTTACTATTTATATATCTGAAGAATCTTGCTATCCTTTTTTACCTTCATAGCTTACCTTCATATTTCATTCTATTCCCCCCTTATTGCCTCTTTAATTACCTTCTGTTAGTTTTTAAAAGCTTCCCAATCTAGTTTCCCACTGATCTTTGCAATATTATATGCGTTATCTTTAAGTTTTATGCTGTATTTGACTTTTTCTGTCAGTCACCGTCACCTCATTCTCCCCGTAGAATCTTTCGTCCTCTTTGGGATGAAAAGATCCTGTCTCTTCCGAATTGCTCCCAGAAATTCCTGCCATTGCTGCTCCACAGCCATTCCTGCAAGGATCCCTTTCCAAAACCTCCACAATCAGCATGTCATTCCCTGACATTTCCGCCACCTTCAATGTGGTCTCACCACAAGTTACATATCCCCGTCCTCACCTCCATCTCTTTCCATAGAAACCTCTCCCTTCACAACTCTGTGGTTCGCTCATCCAACCTAGTCTCTTCCCAAGCACTTTTCTCTGCAACCGCTGTAGATGTAACTGATGATGCAAGAGATGCCCCTACATCTCTTCTCTCATTTCCAACCAGGAACCCGAGCAGCCCTTCCAGATGAGATAGGGGCTCACATGTTCCTCTTCCATCCTCATCTATTCCATTCGGTGCTTCCGTTGAGGCCTTCTTTACATCAACAAGACCATGCATAGACCAGGCAACCGTTTCACCGCATACTTGCACTCAGTCCACCAAGGCCCGCTGGTGCTCCCCGTTGCTAATCATTTTAACTGCCACACTGACATTTTATTCCCACACTTAAACCCGGTCTTGAACCCGATTGAACATCTCTGGGGGGACCTGAAAATTGCCGTGCATTGACGTTCCCCATCCAACCTGACAGAGATTGAGAGGATCTGCAGAGAAGAATGGGAGAAATTACCCAAATACTGGTGTGCCGAGGTTGTAGTGTCATACCCAAGTGACTTGAGGCTGTAATCGCTGCCAACGGTTCCTCAACAAAGAACAGAGTAAAGGGTCTGAATACTACTTATGTAAATATGATATTTCAGCAATTTACTTTTAAAATACTTTGCAAAAAATTCTAAACACCTATTTTTGCTTTTTTATTATGGGGTATTGTGTAGATTGATGATAAAAAAAAAAGAATTTAATCAATTTTAGAATAAGGCTGTAACGTAGTAAAATGTTAAAGTGAAGGGGTCTGTTTACTTGCAGTGCATTCAGAAAGTATTGAAGTAGGTTAACGAGGGCTGGGGCATAAATGTAGTCTATATGGAGTTCAGCAAGGCCTTTAATAAGGTTCTGTGTGTTAGACTGCTCTGGATCACATGGGGCCCAGGCAAACCTAGCTATGGGTACAAACTGGCTTCAAGGTAGGAAGCAAAGGGTAATGGTGCTTTTCGGAGGCCTGTGAATTTGGGTGAGTCTCAAGAATTGGAGATAGGCCGATCGCTGTTTGTCATCTGGCTGTAAATATTGCTCATTGAGCAACATATAGCCAGAACCATATTCCATATACACAAAAAGGACGTTGGGTACATAGAATAA
Source organism: Okamejei kenojei (assembly GCA_035221665.1). Taxonomy (NCBI): domain Eukaryota; kingdom Metazoa; phylum Chordata; class Chondrichthyes; order Rajiformes; family Rajidae; genus Okamejei; species Okamejei kenojei. Next base: position 104,326,453 of record CM069131.1, read on the forward strand.
GCTGTCACAAGCAGCTGGTTGAGAGGTACTCTGCCCTACTTTGACAAAAGGAAGCAACTGACAGAAAGGCGTTTCCTTGTAAATGAGGAAAACGTGTTTTTCTTTCAGATGGAATTTCTTACTTTTCTGGTATAAATATTTTCAAATTGTACTCAGAGAAGACATTATTTTCACCATTGTGTAGAGCATATCTCAAAAACCCTAAAACAAGCAATAACTCAATTTTGACAAAATTGTCAGTTGCTTCCTTTTGTCAAATTAGAGTAGTACTGTTGTTCTCTGTTCTATATTATGTTCTATGCTTATATGTAGGTGGATAGGAGTTAGTCTTGACACAGACATTGTGGGTAGAAGGGCCTGATCTCTGTTCTGGTTGGGCAAGTGTTATGAAGAATAGCTAATGGAGTTTAATTCACACAAGTGTGAGGTGTCACATTCTGGGAAGTCAAAGCAGGGCAGGAATTTCACAGTTAACAGTTTGACCCTCGATAGTGTTGTAGACAAGAGGGATCGAGTACAAGTACTTTGTTCCCTGAAAGTGGCGCTGCAGACAGATGGTGCTTTTGGCAGGCTAATGATGCTGGTACAATAACGACATTTAAAAGACATTTGGACACATTCATGGACAGGGCTTTAGAGGAATATGAGCAAAACAGGGGCAAAATGTGACCAGTTCCGCGTTGTCCAAAAGGCCAATTTCCGTGTTGTATGGTTCGATAACATTTTTAAGATCAGACATTCGTTTGTGGACTGTTAAAATAAATTTAGTGCTAATGTTAAATCTGGAGCAATATTCCTGCTTTCCCAAGCCAAATTGATCATGTACAAAGTTCTTGGCAAGAGCTACTTTGATTACTCTGGATCATTGGCAATCCTTCAATGTGCACCAGTGATGGAATCAATTGACCTCAGACATTATTCTTCCTACTGCCCAATACAGGATATAGCTTTGAATGCATGGAAGATATTTTAAGATGTCATTGAAAATAAATAAACGGTGCCAGCAAATTTTTGAAGAGATAGACCCTGCAATGGTATGATATCTCCATGAAGTTTCACATGTTATTTCATACAAAATATTAATAAAAATGTATAATTTGAATGTGCTTGTATAGCGAGTTAAAAACAGCAGTACATATTGCTATACTGTATTGTATACATTCGTTCATGAATTACAAGGTAAATGATAGGCTAGAATTTGTGCTCAGACCCTTGTGGTGAAGTTTTGTGCATCAACAAAGCTACCTTGTTTCTGCTGGTGAGAGAGTTTCAAATGAGGAGACACCGGATCCTTTTTTTATAATATAAGTGAGTATTAATTTCTTGTTGCAGAGCATGGTGAATCTCAAACTCTCTTCCCAAGATGGTGGTGGAGACTAGATCACTTGAAGACGAGGGAGATTAATTTATGAAAACGGTTGTCTGAGCGCAGAAGAGTTGTTGAATGAGATCCAGGGCAGATCAGCCCTATTCAGCCGGCTGGGGCAGCCAAGCACCTACATCTTGCAGGCTGTCTGAGTGTAGAGTGAAACTAAGTGCAGAAAAGAAGAGGTGGAAATGACTAATGCTGTCCATAAAAATACAAGAAAACTCTAAAGAGAATCAAGATAAAGCCTTTTTTGGCTGATCGCTATATCTCTTAAATTATCTAAATGTTCTGTCATAGACACATAGAGTGACAGTGTGGAAACAGGCCCTACGGCCCAACTTGCCCACACCGGCCAACATGTCCTAGCTACACTAGTCTCACCTGCCTGCGCTTGGTGCATATCCCTCCAAACCTGTCCTAACCTTGTACCTGTCCAACTGTTTCTTAAACGTTGGGATAGTCCCAGCCTCAACTACCTCATTTGGCAGCTTGTTCCATACACCCACTACCCTTTGAGTGAAAAGGTTACCCCTCAGATTCCTATTAAATGTTTTTCCCTTCATCTTGAACCTATGTCCTCTGGTCCTCAATTCCCCTACACTGGGCAAGAGTCTCTGTGCATCTAACTGATCTATTCCTCTCATGATTTTTTATATCTCTATATGATCACCCCTCATCCTCCTGTGCTCCATGGAATAGAGACCCAGCCTACTCAACCTCTCCCTATAGTTCACACCCTCTAGTCCTGGCAACATCCTTGTAAATCTTCTTTGAATACTTTCAAGCTTGCCAATATCTTTCGTATAACATGGTGCCCAGGACTGAACACAATATTCTACATGCGGTCTCACCAACGTCTTATACAACTGTAACATGACCTCCTGACTCCTTGACTGCTGAAGTCACTCTAAAACTTTATGAAACTTTCAAAAGGTAGGAAACGATTTGAATCTATTAAAATTTAACGTTTAAAAATTGTCATTTAAAAAAAAAAGAAAATTAAAGCATTTAAGATTCATTACATTCATATGCTCAAAGAATTTTGTAAAAAACCTCAACTAACAAAGACTTGTCTTTATCCCTTGCAGCCAAATCCTTCCATTGAGTTAAGGGCCTGTCCCACTTGGCGATTCTTTCAGCGACTGCTGGCGTCATATCAGCGTCGCCAAAAGATTTTGAACATTTCAAAATCCAGCGGTGAGCTGATACATCAGTCAATGATACCGGCAGTCGCCAAAAAAAAAAATCGGCAAGTGGGACAGGCTCTTTACTACCTTCGAAGTCCTGTTTGTTAACTTTTTACCCGGCTCCCGATAATCACTCTACACAACCTCATCCAATTTCCTACTTATGTCATTGTGTTAATATGCACAGTTAATTCTGGCCTCTCGCCCTCCCAATTACGAACGTTCAGCAACTGCTCCAAGACATACTGGGCCCCGACACCAGAGCTCTCTCTTGAAAGCATCCAGAGACCCAGCCTCCACTGCTCTCTGAGGCAAGGAATTCCACAGACTCACCACTCTCTGTGAGAAAAAGTGTTTCCTCGTCTCCGTTCTAAATGCCTTGCCCCTTATTCTTAAACTGTGGCCCCTGGTTCTGGACTCCCCCAACATCAGGAACACGTTTCCTGCCTCTAGCATGCCCAAACCCTTATTAATCTTATGTTTCAATAAGATCCCCTCTCATCCTTCTAAATTGCAGAGTACACAAGCCCAGCTGCTCCATTCTCTCAGCATATGACAGTCCCGCCATCCTGGGAATTAACCTGGTGAACCTACATTAGCAATTCCTTCAATAGCAATATCCTGTCACTATAGCCCGGCTTGATTTTATCCAGCCTCACTGTGCCTCAGAGCCGAAGCCTATTGCCATGGACCTGATTGCTGTTCACCTCTGAAAGGTCATAACCCCCATCCTCAACAGTATCCAAAAGGGGAATAGCCACTGGGAATGCCTTCGCTCTGCCTACTTCCATTCCCTTCACTCATCTACTTTTGTATGTACCTTTGGTGTGACCACTTCAGCCATGATCATATGGATGATCAGCCATGATCACATTGAATGGCGGTGCAGGCTCGAAGGGCCGAATGGCCTGCTCCTGCACCTAATTTCTATGTTTCACTATATCTCCTATCTAGAATGCTCTCATTCTCCTGGATGATACTATGATTGTATTTCTGTAGCTCCAGTTCCTTCATACAGTCAGTCGGAAACTGTAGCTGGATGGCCTTCCATAGGTATAGTCCTCAGGGACACTCAAAGCTTCCCTGTCTTCATACATCCTGGTTGATGAGCATACCAGTGCCCTAATCTGCCATCTCTATTGCACTAAGACCACGGAAGAGTCACACAAAAAAAAGTTCTTACTTTACCATGCCATCATCCTCCCCTAGCCTCATCGCTGAAGCTCCACGAGTCACTTAACCTCAACAATGCACTTCACCTCACAGCCTAAGGAAGCTCCTAATAGGTCACTCCGCTTGTGCTTGCCTTCCTTTTATACACCACAAGGACAGTCACTGCAGGATGCTAATGGCTACAATTTAAATCACCTGCGCTGCCCCTCCTCTCAGTTGCCCACTCTCCAGTGATACTTGTTCGCATTTAGAATAATTGGGAGAGCAGACACAATTTAGTAATAGTCAGAGTCATATAGCACGGAAATTTGCCCTCCAACCCAACTGATCCACACCAACCAAGATGCCCCACCTAAGCTAGTCCCATTTGCCTGCATTTGGTCCATATCCCTCGAAGCTTTTCTTATCCATGTACCCGTCCAAAGTTTTTTTTTAATGCACATTACAGCTTCTGCCTCAGCTACCCCCTCTGCAGCTCAGTCCATATATCTGCCACTTTCTAAGTGATAAGATTGCTCCTCAGGTTCCTTTCCAATATTGAGCCTCTCACCTTAAACCTATGTTCTCTGGTTTTTGATTCCCCTACCCTGGGCAAAAGACGGCATTCACCCTATCCCCTCTATTTATACACCTCCATGAGATCCCCCTCTGCCTCCTGTGCTCCAAGGAATCCGAATCCCAACCCCTCCCTTTAGCTCAGCCCCTCAAACCATGGCAACATGTTACTACTACTATTATTATTATTAAATCGTTGAAAACATTAGCGACGCGGTGGTGCTGGTTTCCAACGGGCACGGTGACAGACGCACCACACATCTCTGTCCTTCATACAGCTGGCAAGCTCCTCTTTTATCTCTGCACATGCGTCTTCCATCAAAGTCTTCAGCATCGTCTTGATTGGCCATCCGTGGCCACGTCTTCCATGTGTAAGTTCCCACAGCACAACCTTGTTTGCTGGCATAGTTGGCTGGCGGTGCCAGTGACCAGCGAGCCTCATCCTTCTCGACCTGATCTTCTCGGTCAGAGGTGGAATCTCCCCATGGAGCTGGGCGTTGGTGATGTGGTCCCACCAACCGACATTTTGAACTTTTCTGAAGCATTCGGGTGTCGGTACCATCGAGAGACTTGAGAGTCCATGCCTCACACCCGTACAATAATATGGTCTCTACAGTAAGAATATACTACAACTAAAGAAAATACAGGAAGGAAACCTTTGGATCCAAATTTGTTTCCTGAAAAATATTATTAATTATAGTCATGAGTCTGTAAAAAAAAATCAAACTACTCATCAGGTGGAAATAATTGTAATCACTTGTTTACCCTTTTCTACTTTGCAGTTTTCTTTTTTGATTTGATCCTTCTATTTGTTTCTCTCTGTTTCTCACATTTTAGTTCTACATGCTCCTTCATTTCAATGTGATACCCTGGCAAAATATTTGATGTGTTTTTATTTTGAATAAAGAATTGGTAAAATTAAAAATCGCAACATTTTAGCAACATTAACAATAGTTTCCTGGCAAAATGAAAGTCTCCTTTATAGCCCAAATTAAGCAACAGTAATGCACGATCCTCGACATGAACAGAATTGCAGACGCTAGCATGAAGAGAATTGACGTACCTTTTTCAGTGGCTTCTCTCCAGGTTAGCTTCTGATCTACAACCAGCAACATTTTACTTAAGGGTGTGCATGCTCCACTATCTCCATTACTCCACTAGCTGCATCAGTGCCCTATCAACATACACAGTAGCAAGCTGAGCAGAATGAGGGCTCACCTACTGCACGGTACATACACATTAACATCTGACGTAAGGTCATTTTCTACCATCTCTCTCTGCTTTGAATCCTAAAACAAAGCATTACTCCAAACATTAGTGCCAGTCTATTTCAATAAACATGACAGAACACAGCCATGAGGAAATAATAGCAATACATTCGTACAATGCAGTCATTACAATATAGCCTCTGACTGGCAAGACATGTATTTATTGGCTGATTTTGTTTAAGAGTTGACATTTTGAAATGGTACATTTTGACTAGCAGCATTCATTTATCACTCACTGCAATGCTTTAAACAGGAATGAGTACCCTCTGCAAATAAAGAACGCTTGCTGCTTTTAGTCACTTAAATCAAATGTAAAAGTCAATGAATCAGCTGAACTTCTTTGGGAATGCTAGCCACTAATAGAAATCTTGTTTGGGTTTCTAACCTTCAGCTCCTGTAGCTGCTCTTTAGCTATAGTATGAATTGATTTAGTGGATGACTTTCTATTAGCTAGAGTGCTGCTCTCAACACGAAGACCTACCTCACTATATGATCAATAATTCAAACCAAGCCCAACAAAAATGTCAATCAGACCAGCCTAACAAATCACCCATTTGCTTTATCCTCCAACGATTAATTGCAAGGTTATACAAAAAAGTGAAAAGACTTTAAATAAAATATGATGTATACTTACCTGATAGGTCAGCAGGCACACGTTTCAGATACACATTGATGCAAGGTCCAAAGAGAATTTAAATTACAAATTTAATTTTTATTATAAAAAGCCATTAAGAGCAAACTGATGGTATATTTTGCATCTCTCAGATAAACATGGCAGCACAACGCTGACTGCAGCCCACAACTCAGTAAAATCTGATTAATGGTGGCGGTCACATGCAACAGCATAATGGGCCTATTTCTCCAGCTTTAGAAATAAGGAACTGCACATGCTGAGATGAGGAGGAATTTCTTTAGTCAGAGGGTGGTGAAGCTGTGGAATACTTTGCCACAGAAGGCTGTGGAGGCCAAGTCAATTGATATTTTTAAGGCAGATAAAGATAGATTGGTTCTTGATTAGTACAGGTATCAAGGGTTATGGGGAGAAGGCAGGAGAATGGGGTTATGAGAGAGAGATAGATTAGCCATGATTAAATGGCAGAGTAGACTAGGTGGGTCGAACGGCCTAATTCTGTTCCTATCACAAATTACCTTAATACACAAAAGAACACAAAGTGCTGGAGTAACTCAGCAGGTCATAGAGTAATACAGTGTGGAAACAGGCCCTTCATCCCAATTTGCCCATATCGACCAACATGCCCCAGCTACACTAGTCCCACCTGCCTGCATTTGGTCCATATCCCTCCAAACCTGTCCTATCCATGTAACTGTCTAACTGCTTCTTAAACGTTGGGATAGTCCCAGCCTCAACTACCTCCTCTGGCAGCTTGTTCCATACACCCACCATCGTTTGTGTGTAAAAGTTACTCCCCAGATTCCCATTAAATCTTTTCACCCTCACTTTGAACCAATGTCCTCTGGCCCTCGATTCCCCTACTCTGGGCAAGAGAGTCTGTGCATTATTCCTCTCATGATTTTGTACATCTCTATAAGATCATCTCTCATCCTCCTGCACCCCAAGGAATAGACACCCAGCCAACTCAACATCTCCCTACAGCTCACACCTTCTAGTCCTGGCAACATCCTCGTAATTCTTATTGAACCCTTTCAAGCTTGACAATATCTTTCCAATAACGTGGTGCCCAGAACTGAATACAATTCTCTAGATGCGGTCTCACCAACGTCTTATACAATTGCAACATAACCTCCCAACTTCTATACTCAATCCTCTGACGGATGAAGGCCAATGTCAGGCAGCATCTCTGGAGAACATAGATAGGCAACGATTCAGGGCTGTGTTACTCCAGCACTTGGTGCCATTTTAGTCTCCAGATCTCTCATTACCTGACATTAAAAAGTTATAAAGAAAGAGAGTAGGGAAAAAAACACAAGCATACAACAGGGAATGATTTTTTACATATAAGGAGATATTTGACAAGTACATCTTTTCCACAAGTACACATCATAGAAACATAGAAAATAGGTGCAGTAGTAGGCCATTTGGCTCTTCGAGCCAGCACCGCCATTCAATATGATCATGGCTGATCATCCAGAATCAGTACTCTGTTCCTGCTGTTCCCCCATTTCCCTTAATTCCGTTAGCCCTAAGTGTTATATCTAACTCTCTCTTGAATACATCCAGTGAATTGGACTCCACTGCCTTCTCTGGCAGAGATTTCCACAGATTCTCAGCTCTCTGGCTGAAAAGGTTTTTCCTGATCTCAGTCCTAAATGGCCCACCCCTTATTTTTAAAGTGACCATTGGTTCTGGACTTCCCCAACATCGGGAACATTTTTCGTGCATCTAGCCTGTCCGATCCTTGAAGAATTTTATGTTTCTAAAAGATCCCCTCTCATCCTTCTTATTTCCAGTGAATATAAGCCCAGTCGATCCATTCTTTCATCATATGTCAGCACCGCCATCCCGGAAATTGACCCGGTGAACCTACGCTGCACTCCCGCAATGGCAAGAATGTCCTTCCTCAAATTATGAGACCAAACCTGCACATAATACTCCAGGTGCGGTCTTACCCGGGCCCCTTACAACTGCAATAGGACCTCCTTGCTCCTAAACTCAAATCTTCTCGCTAATCAAAAATGGAGAAAGCTTGGAGCAAAGGAAAAGATTAATAGACTCTAAATTTCCTCAGCCAGCTGTTCCCATGTCATTGTGGGAGATGTATGGAGATTCCAGAAAAATACTGGGTCACAACATGTGGCAGCAGCAATCCACCTGTGATCATTGTTGATCGAAATTTCAGGTATGGATTTGCCTTTTCTACAAAGTTTTTTTACTGTAACTCAATACATGTGACAATAATAAATCTGTACCGATACTAGGTTAATGTCGAAAGTGATAAAATTGACAAGATCCACATGCAGGAAGCAGCATCGATGCTATGGTCCATATAACTGGGAAATAATTGGTGGGTGGAGGCAGAGAATGTTGGTACCAGAGAATAGGGAGTCTGTAGGTTTCACTTAGCTAGATTCTGCACCTTCTCAGAATTTGAGCAAATTGGTCCCTGTTCAGGAGAGTGAAATGGTTAAAACAAAACCCTGCTACCAACTTGAGGCTCTGGCCATATATGTGTAGCATATTTAAAGCAAGGCAGTGAACTTTCTGCCAACAAAATTACAGAACATCCTATCCTTGGCATAACAATGGTGGACATTTATATATCATTTCAACAAAACGAGAAGCCATTTACTCAGGTCTTGCATCATGCAACCTAATCACATAGTTAAGCTCATTTACCTCAGCCAGGAAAGTGGCTGATAATGAGGCAGTTCAATGAAGTCAGAAATTGACCAGATGGACATTGAACCCATTCCTTCTCTTCAGAGATGCTGCCTGTCCCCCGAGTTACTCCAGCATTTTGAGTCTATCATCAATCAAGCAGTTGTCCAACTGCCCATATTGGTATTACCCTATTCTGTGGGTCTTCTCCTTTAAAATCTTTTTATAATTTTTTCAAAAACAAAAAAACAAAAAAAGAAAAACATAACAATGATATTGATACATAGGGATCAGGATTACATTAATAACAAGTATAACCTGAGTATGAGTCCAGTGTCAAAATAAACATTGAGTATAGACCTCCCGGTCTCTATGTAAATATAGTTAAGTGTTTAAAAGGGAACTTGTATATATAAAAACAAAAAGATAAAAAGAGAAAAAAAAGAAAAAAGAGAAAAAAGAGAAAAACAAAACCCCCTAAACTAAAATAAGCAAAACAAAATCTGGGCTGAAAAGAATTTCAACCGTTTGTCGTCAAGTCCGTTACACCATATAAAGGTAAAATAAATATTATAACTGTTGGAGAGGGAACAATTTATATTGTGTGAAAATGCTGAATAAAGCTTCCCCAAGTCCTATCAAATTTAACCAAGGGTTCAACAATGTCACTCCTAATTAATGTAGTAAAAGCAATCAGCCAATGGGTGGAATGGGACAGATGAGTAGAATCTAACATTGGTAGCCCAAAAATTGCAGTAATAGGATGAGGTTGTAAATCAATACCTAAAACTACAGAAATAGTATCAAAAATCTATTTCCAATATTTTTCCAAAAGTGGGCAAGACCAAAACATATGAGTCAGTGAGGCCACTTCAGAATTACATCTGTCACAGGTAGGATTTATATGACCATAAAAACAAACTAACTTATCTTTTGACATATGAGCTCTGTGAACCACCTTGAATTGTATCAGGGCATGTCTTGCACACATTGAAGAGGTATTAACTAATTGAAGAATCCTCTCCCATTTCTCTATAGGTAGAAAAATTTGAAGTTCTCTTTCCCAGTCATTCTTAATTTTATCAAATGTATCTATTTGTAATTTCAAAATCAACTCATAAATAGTTGTTATTAAACCTTTCTGATAAGGGTTCAAATGTAATTTTTTTCCAAGATTTCGGTTTGATGTGGTAATGGAAGAGGGTATAGTAGCCTTCAAAAAAAGTCTAATTTATGTAAAATGTCTATTCTATGGGTCTGACATGTTTTCAACCTTGATACAATTATAAGTCAAGGAATCATCACCCTAAGCTAACTCGAGACTGTAATATGGACCCAATTCCTTGACCAACCTCATTAAAGATCCTACAAACATGTTTGCAGATTTTAATGAACCTTCTTCAACTTACATAAAAACATTGCCATTTTGTTTCATTCATACACAGAATAAGCCATAGCCCCCAAACGAGTATAGTTTATCAATCAAAGCAATAAGACACTAATTAATTTTCACCTGCACAAATGGTGCATTATTTTGCCTGCATTGTCACAATAGTTAAATCTAAATGTACGAGAATTACAGTCAAGGAACCAAAATACAAATAAAATCTTTACGTTCAATAAAGTAACCATGCTGTAATGATTTAGGAGAAACAAGACATGCAAGAAAAAGACAAATACGGACGTGCATTGAAACAATCGTCTCTGTAAACCACTCAATCATGTATTCCTTTGCATCATGAACACTTGAGTGGCTTGATCGTACATAGAGTTTATAGAAATTCGAGTCACACCAGAATGCAATGCCTTATTAGTCAGATTTGTGTTCTTCTAGCCATTTGCCTGCCAAACTGTAGTTTTTTTAAAAAAGCCTTTCCCCCCTCTCGTCTCCATTCTCCCTTTTACACAACTTTTGAGTTTTATAAATGAACATTCACCATCCTCCCTCAGTCAACACAAGTGCCACTTGCCTCTTTTGATCTTCACCAACTCATCACAGACATTTATTTGATTTTCCACCGCTCTGCAACTTAAACCATTTGATTTTTCACTTTTACAGGTCCGATGAATGGACAGAATCTAAACTGTTGATTCTGTTTCTCACTTCACAAATGCAGCTTGACCTGTTGAATATTTCTAGCATTTTCTATTTTTATTTCATATTTCAGGTTTCTCTAGATTTTCTTATTTGTTTTTCTATATTAGAGCAGAACTCAAATGAATTATGATCATCACATTATAAATACTTTACTGCAGATTTGTTCCAAGCATCAGGGAGCAAAATCAATGCCACACAATTGTTTTCTCAGCGCTGATGATCTTGAAATTTTCCCATTGCCATTCAACTGACCAGGAATCTTCAGAACCATAAATTACAGTACAACACAAAATTCAAACTGTTGTTCTCTATCTATTATCCTTTAATTCTGGGTTTACAAGTATCTTATTTTAGTTATTCATAAGATGCAGGCAGCACCACCATTTACATCCCATAGTTTGCTGCTCTTAAACTGAGTCGTTAACTTGCCCATTTCAGAGGGCAGCTTGCAGTTAACCACAATGCAGTGGTTCAGAAATGTTCAAGATTCATCAACGCTGAACATAAACAATCCTTTCCTTTTGGGATGTTCGTATATAAAAAGTGGTATGCACCAATGTTAATCGCAATATAATCAAGGTGTTAATATATATATACCAAAAGGAATCTCTGTACCTGTTTCTTCAGGTGAGCTCAATGAAGCACTGTCCTGTGACAGGGTGGTCCAACTTGAGTCTTCATCACTGGGAGCCATGTTCTGCATTTTATTTAATGCACAGTCAGTTTTCCCTCCAAATCTGGATGGAGCCTTCTTTGATTCAGAACTGGAGGAAATAGTGGCCATTTGACAATCTTCAGGACTGGCAGACGAACTTTCATCACTGACCACATCATTGCTTGCTGTAGATTTATCATGAAACTGGTCAGCATTTTCCTCACCCGAGCCAACGCCATTATTTTGCTCTGATTCATGGGTGGATGATTCCAGGTCTGCGTAGTAATTGAGAAAGTTCTTGCTTTTTCTTGGTTGCGTTGTCAAGGGCTCAGTGCAAGATGGATCTTGCAAGTTTGGCTCCTTGCCTTCCAATTTTTCTGAAATTATGTTTTTGACATCATTTGCATTGATGTTTTTGTTCATGTCCTGCTGGCCTTGCTCTGCGGCCTTGCGCAGCTGGTTTTCTCCGTTTTTTGCCAGTTTGGAATTGGTATTGTTTGCTGTAACTGGTACTACTGTTGTGTCTCCCAGGCCCATTGCTGCCTGGATATTAGTCAAGGCATATTTCTTCCTGCATTTTGGAGGAGTATTGTTCTTGATTTCTGTGTTCTTTATTCCCGAGTTTACTAATTTATTGTGGGAAGAACGAAGGTTAAGTGTGTTTGGTGGAGTAGCTGAACTGTTGCGATTCACTATATCGGTTTGGCTGTTGGCGGTGGCAAGGAACACTGACATAGTGTCCACAGAGTCTTCAACTGCAAAAGAGGACAGGAAACAAAAATCGAGTCAATCCCAGAATGCACAGTTCCTCATTGTAAACTCTGACAATAGCATGATGAAATAAAGATTGCATAATCATCAGGTCCCAGCTGAGGTTGTACTTTGGTCATTTCAAGGCCCTAACAGTTGCATAAAGCTGGAAGTCAACCAGCACAAACGGAGGCTAATCCTCAAAAAGTATAGAAACACGCGTCAAGGAATTAGGGATGAATGGGGGTTGAAAAAAAAAGGAAAGTTACTTCTCCAAAACGACTTTGTTAAACTCTTGTAGACTGTGTCATCTGAATATCAACATTGATTAAATTACTTTCAGCCTTGTACATTAATGAAAACTAAATTATGGAAATTGTGGATTTTAAACTAAGATCATTAATAAGTAATTTTCAAGCAAACAGTGCTTTTACCCGGTTGTCTCTGGCTCCTGTTTTAGACGATTGAAAAAACCCTTGTGTAATAAAGATGAAGAATATTAATTCCATGATAAAATTCAAGCATTAAAATAGACAATAAACAAAAGACAATATGTGCAGGAGTAGGCCATTCGGCCCTTCGAGCCAGCATCGCCATTCAATTTGATCATGGCTAATCATCCACAATCAGTAGCCTGTTCCTGCCTTCTCCCATATCCCCTGAATCCTCTATCTTTAAGAGCCCTATCTAGCTATCTCTTGAAAGTATCCAGAAAACCGACCTCCACCTCTCTCTGAGGCAGAGAATTCCACAGACTCACAACTCTCTGTGTGAAGGTGGACAAAAATACTGGAGAAACTCAGCGGGTGAGGCAGCAAAGGAGAAACTCAGCGGGTGAGTACAAAGTGTTTCCTCATCAGCTGTGGCCCCTGGTTCTGGACTCCCCCAACTTTGGGAACATGTTTCCTGCCTGTAGCATGTCCAAACCCTTCATAATCTTATATGTTTCAATGAGAATCCCGCTCATCCTTCTAAATCATATCAAATTAATGAAATAAAAATTCATTGACTGAATTAAGAAGAAAGCCTTTATACACTCATTATTTTGAAGCAATCTATTTCATTATTAAATTCCGCCATGATTAATAAAGCTGGAAAACTGTTGAAAACAATCAGAAGTGAAATTATTATTATTTAACCTTTTAACATTTTTGCAACAAATTGCTCTGATCATAATACATAATGCTGTCCCAATAGCAGAAGCAGCATCATTGTAGCAATATGTTATGAATGGAGTTGGAATGAACACAGGAAATATATATCTGATCATATACCTGTTGCTATGTCAATAAATGTTGAACATCTACCTGTGGTATCCAGAGATGGAAATAGCTTTAACACAGAAAAACTGGACTGCACAAACCTCACAAAGGAATACATCTTAGCCTATTATGCTCATACAGATAAATCCTTAAACAATATTCATCTACCTAAAGATGCAATAATGTGTAGTAATGTTAATTGTAAGGATGTGAAGCACAGGAGATATATCTGCTCCATGTATAATGATATAGTAAGCGCTTTATATGTAGGCAGTAAGCCATACTGCAAGCACAAAAATAAGACGCATAACATCAGGCCTGGCTGGAATAAGTATGTAGCTGAGTATCATACTGAAGCCCATGAAGCCACTAAACCATGGGCTATGGCAGGTAGACCCAGACAAGGGTCTGTTCTTGAGAACAAGAAGCTCACTAATGCAAGATGTAAGTATGCTGTTCGCTTCATCTGTAAAAATGAGCAAGCTATGAGGGCTGTTTCCATGGCTAAGAAGCTGCTAAGTAACAATGCTACTGATTTTTGGAAAGAAGTGTGAGCTCTTAACAGCTGCAAAACATCTCTACCATGCACTGTAGATGGAATCTCCAGAACAGCTAATATCGCGGAGTTATGGCAACAACATTATAGTACTTTATTCAACTGTGTCCAAGGTGATTTGTACAGGGTGGACAGTATTGAGAGTAATGATTCAATGTTGATTATGTCACATGAGGTGTAACATGCCATGAACAAGCTGTCCAAGAACAAAGCAATTGGCTTAGATTATATTTCTGCTGTACATCTTAAGTATGCGAGTACGAGGATAGCTCCTCTCCTTGCTATTTGTTTTACTGGCTTTTTGATTCATGGTTTGTTACCAGACTCAATGTTGTCTGTTCTGCGGTGCCGGTCATGAAGGACAAAGCTGGTCAAGTTGGCAGCCTAAATAATTACAGGTCCATCGCTTTAGCCAGCATATTGTCAAAGTCCTAGAAATAATTCTGCTGGATAGATTAAATGAGTTTGTTAACTCCACAGATAACCAGTTTGGTTTTAAAGCTAAACATGACACTGACTTGTGTATATATGCCCCAAAGAAGATTGTAAACAAATATAGAGGTAAAAACTCATCAATTCTTATATGCTTTATTGATGCTTCCAAAACCTTTGACTGGGTTAATCATAGAAAGCTGTTTGTTAAATTGAGTCAAAGAGGGGTGCCTGAATACATTGTGAGAATTCTGGCTTACTGGTATGCCCACCAGACTATGCAAATAAAATGGAGCCATAGGGTCTCAGCCCCATTTGGGGTTAGCAATGGTGTTAGACAAGGGGGAATCTTGTCCCCAGTCCTTTTTAATCTTTATATTGATGATCTGTCCAAGCAATTGAAAGCCTGTAACACTGGGTGCATGATTGGTAATACTTTAGTGAACCATATTATGTATGCAGATAATCTTGTGGTCTTTAGTCCATCTCGCGCTGGTCTACAGCAGTTCCTTACTATATGTTCTGTGTATGGTGTGGAACATAATATCAAATATAATGCTGGTAAGAGTGCTGTTATGATCTGTAGAACCAAAGAGGATAAATGTCTAAAAGTTCCTGATTTCAAATTGTCTGACAAGAATCGTAGTATCTGTAATAAGGTAAAATATCTTGGACATTTTATTACAGAACAAATGACAGATGATGAGGATATTTATAGGCAATGCCGTATGCTGTATGTATAAGCAAATATTCTCTTACTCAAGTTTGGTGTGTGTACAGATGTAGTGAAGATGTCTCTGTTCAGAGCATATTGTACACCACTCTATACTGCATATCTGTGGTCAAACTACAGAAAAACAAGTTTGCAGAGATTTAAAGTAGCTTACAATGCACCACTCTATACTGCATATCTGTGGTCAAACTGGTCAAACGATGCCACGAGAATACTACTAAAGAAACCTAGATGGTGTAGTGTAAGTGAAATGTTTGTGGCTGCAGGAGTCAGTTCTTTACAAGCCCGAAGAAATCATATGTATAAAATTGTTTGCAGGATTAATGACTCTGAAAATGAAATCTTGGTCTTATCAAACATAAGGTTTTGCACTACACGCTACCAATCCCAGCTGTGGAGACATTGGTATAATTGTCTCGTTGTAGGACACTGATCTTTCTTTTTATTCTGAATTTTAAATCATATATTGTGTTTTTGTATATAATTTATGATGCCCTTAAGTAATTTACTAAGCTTTTATATGTATTTTATGATGTTTTTATATGCAATGTATTAATACTATGTAATGTCGTCTTTTATCTGGACCTTGAATTTGAAAATAACGTCTAAGAAAAAACAAAACAAAAAAAACAAAATAAATTAAAAATATAAAGTGACCAATTGTGAAACTCCTGTGGCAGCAAAGTTGTATGCGACTTCATTTATTTCATGCTATTCTATTTGTGCCGACTCATTCACTTATGTGGAATAAATAATTCAGAATATAATTATTTTGGTTTGATTATTCAATTGATTAAATATGATTTATTTAAAATGCTAAAATTCTCCCACAATCATTTACAATTCTTCTATGCGGCTCATAAATTCCCACATTTCAGTTTGAAAATTCAAAGTCTGCGTTTAACTATGGAGTATTTAACAAGTAAACATTTCAAGTGTTATACAACCATAACAGAAGAGCCTGTTTCTGATGAAATGGGGCTTCCAAACCGGACTTTGGCTCACCCTTCTCCAGTTGTTCCATTCCCTCTCAATCACCGCATGATTAAAGGTGCTAAGTGCTCAGTTCCCACAGAAGGGTTGAGTTATCCACTTATTGCTGGCAAAGATCCAGAATTAAATTACCTATCCATGCTCTCAGACAACATAAGTGTACAGCCTGGGAAGAAGCCAAATGGTACTTTCAAACAAAATGAAATTAAAAAGGTGCAACATAAAAATGTAAAAACTCGATGGATGTGAAGGAAATGTAAAATGCGTGGCAATCATAGATGCAATAAATGAAGACTTACCAAAAAAAAAGAAGCACCAGCAAAAAGGTATTCCCAAAGCCAATTCCTACAAGCTGAAATCAGTGTACATCATGCTCTGCTTTTCAGAAGTTGATCTAAGAATTCATAATCTAGAACATATGTCAAAATCTTAAAAGAAAGAATCTTACTTTGACCTGGGAGCACTTCTGATAGGGATCACGGGGCTTCAACAATGAGGAGACTGGAGTATAGGCTAAATGTAATCTGAAAAAAGGGATCATTCAATTAAACAAAAAAATTACCAAAAACAAAATAAAGGAGGCAAAACAAGCATAAAACAAGCTTTTCAGCCTCAGGCAGTAACTCAAATTTATCATGCAGACGCCAAAAGTATCCGATGACATTAAAACTGCCAAGATTTAGTACTTCCATGCCCAAATTACCACATAGGACTTGCAAATAATATACAATTAGCTTAGCAACATAATATCCAAATATAAATTGACATTCAAATTTAATATAGGTTATTATAACTTGCAAGCCTTGAGTGCACCTTCGTTCCCAGTGCTCTTGACAGTTTGTTGAAGTATTCAACACTGTAAAATTCAGTGACACTTTCACAATAGTGAATCATATTCAATTCTATATCTTCATTACACTTTTTGTTACTGAGACAACATGGAGTGGTTAACCCATGACACCTCGGGGAGAGTAACCATGATCCTTAAACAGCATAACATTTACAATTAATTCCATTGTGTGTTTGAAGCTTCATTTTCAGAAGGAGCATTAAATAAGTTTGGTATTTAAATATGCATAATCATTTTGAACAGATGAAGCCTGTATAGTGCAGCACTCGATATAGTGAAGCACCCGATAACAAGAGGCAGACGTAACGTAAAATATTAAAGTATTTGCTGGAAATCAGGAAAACTTCAACTGTAGCATACATGGCAGCACTTACAGGAGATTTATTATTTTAATTCTTCTCAAAAGAATCTTTGATTTGTATGGTTGCAAAAATGTAAAGCTAACTAGGACAAGAACAGACCATTAAGCCCATATTATTTGGCTTGCAGCACTATCAAATATATATGTGTACTCATTAACAATGTGGTCACTCACAAATATCAAAAATACAAAGAAGAATACAAGACTGTTCAAATGAAGAAAATCTGGAAATGTTGGTTCCCAACATTGGAAAGAGAGATCAGATCAACTCATTAAACTGCTGGCTGGATCTGTGTGTCAAGCAGAATGCAATTCCTTTCAGATAAAGCAGACAGAAGAACTCTCAGTGAATGAGTGAAATTGAGGTTTAATATTAGATAGTTATCTCCCTTCTATTTAACAGATTTGTAATTATTGATTGTTCAGTGAGCTGTGATAAAGAAAACATCAGTTAAAAAGCTCAGTTCACATTTGGGTGCATATAAAGTTTCAATATTTAGTCGATTTAAAATGGTAAGAAAACACGGAGGAAAATGGTAATTATTTACAGAAGAGGACAGAAGATTCAGATTTTACATCATATCATACAGAACAAAAAAGATATTAGCTAGGTTTTTAATAATCAAGTAACTTTTGAAAAGGTTTGTTCCCCAAGGTTGTTTTAAACCAATAACGCCACTCCTAGATTATAAAATTGATCAGGCCTTTCTGCAGTAAGTGAGATATCATTTGATTTGTGCGTGGAAATTAAAATCTACAGAAAAACCATGTTTCTATGCAATAGAATTTTTGTTAACCATTTTAAGTATAATTAAGTGAGAATATTAGGTTGGAGATTCTAGCAAGTAACAACTCCGTTTTTTTTAAATTCAGTTATAAGATGAGAGTATTAATATCAAACTCAGTACTATTCTCAGCATATTTTTGCTTTTGACAAGCAAGTAGCTTAATAGTTAGTTTCAGAGTGCAACATGGCTGACTCGAGATTGGAGACAGAAGTTGACCCAACCAGGCAAAGCTGATTCCCTTCTTTCTAGCACTAGATGAGAGTTTTATTTGTGTCAATCTACTCATTTCATGGCCCTTACTACTGAAACAAGCACTTTTAATTCCAGGTTCATCAAGTGACTAAATTTGATTTCCACTGTTGTCCACCAAAATTGAAATCCTACTTATATTTATTCTTCCAGAAATTTATGCACTGCATAGGTGTAGACCAGACAGAGCAGAAAATATTGTATAATCCTCACAGGGTTTCCTTCCCACTCTCCCCCATTAGCCGTCTAGCTACATTATATTCTTTCTGCTAGCTACATGATATTCTTTCTCCTCCCCTTTCCAGCTCTCCCACAACCCACTGTCTCCGCCTCTTCCTTTCTTCTTCCCGCCCCCACCACCCCCAAATCAGTCTGAAGGCGGGTCTCGACCCGAAACGTCGCCTATTTCCTATCGCCTATAGATGCTGCCTCACCCGCTGAGTTTCTCCAGCATTTTTGTCTACCTCTGATATTTTCTCATCATCACCATAACAATTTATAACTTCACGTGCTGTTTTGAACATGTACAAAAGAGCAGAAGAGCCAAATACTTGGCCTCTGTAAAATTGGCCCTTGTGTGTAGGGAGTGGATGAGAAAGTGGGATAACATAGAACTGATGAGAATGGGTGATCAATGGTCAGAGTGGACATGGTGGGCCAGTTTCTGCACTGTGACTCGGGTTGGACTAAACTAAATTACAATTTCCTGCTCCAAAACAGCTTCTATCAAGTCCAGTATTAATCTGAAATAAAGCCATAGCCAAAGATGATATTCTCATTGAAATTCAATTTTTATTTGAAAGAGGTATAACACTTTTTCATTCCCCACACAATTATTTTCATGGAGATAGACACAAAAAGCTGGAGTAACTCAGCAGGTCAGACAGCATCTCTGGAGAAAAGGAGTAGGTGACGTTTCAGATGGTTCGAAACCCTTCTTCAGACAGAGTCAGGGGAAGGGAAACAAGAGATATAGACAGTGATATAGAGAGGTAAATAAATGAAAGATATACAAAAAAAGTAATGACGATAAAGGAAACAGGCCACAGTTAGCTGTGGGCTATGTGAAAACGAGTTACAGACAATGACTTGGGTGAGGGAGGGACAGAGAGAGAGGGGATGCAAGTTGAAGTTAGAGAAATCAATATTCATGCCGCTGGGTTGTAAGCTGATTGGAAATGATAGGAGCATGCCGATCAACGACTGTCAGAGTAATACATTTAAAAATAATTTTATTTCTTCTTCTGCATGCCTTGACAAAGAGGAGTGCAGGCAGTTAAGTCAAAGACAATCATCTTTGTTTTGCAATTTACAAGCGGGAGAAGGGCAAGATTGGCATAAGAAATCATTGGTAAACCTACCCCGAGTTAATCAATGTTTCCAGAACTGGAAATATACATCAAAATATATATAGACTGGAGACACAAGAGACAGATGTTGGAAGCTTGAGCAAAAAACAAAATGCTGGAGGAACAAAATGGGTGAGGCAGCATCTATGGAGGGAATAGTGAGGCAGTGTTTCGGATCTGAAGAAGTTTCCCGACCTGAAACATCGCCACTCCATTCCTTCTGTCCAAAGATGGTCCTGACCCAAACATCACCTGACCCGCTGCCTTTCTCCAGCCCTGTTTTTATTTGGGGTTGTTTCAAACCCCCTTTTTTTTTAAAGAAAAGCTCAACATTTTAGGTAAAGGAATAACCAAGATGTTGTTATACCACAAACAGCCAACACTAAGTCATCAGCATGTAGTGCAGGACAAGTACAAATTATTGCCATCTATTTCCAACTGCAGTCACATAATGATACCTTTTATTTCAAGATTAAACCATATCACATGCAAGCTGCTGATTATGCTTCAGAATTTAGTACTCATAAGTAATGACTGAAGCACAAATATTGTCATTGTGATAAAACCATAAAGTTAGAAAAGCATTGATAAGATCATTAAGCATGTTATTGTTCTTTTAAAGTTTGATTACAATTGTTTTTTCTCCACAGCTCAGATGCAAAGTAGTAAATACAAGGCATTAAATGTATTACCTTTTACCTGTGATTTATTTAAATTTATTTATTCACAAATACCATTAGTTAGATCTAGGACAGGTCTGTTTTAATTTATCTCCCCAGCTACCTTATCTCCTATAGCTCACCCATATATAATTTCAGATTCAAAAGACATTAAATACTCATTCTGTTTCTAAGCATTATAAAATACAGCTCATGGGACAGGAGTTAGGAGATGACCTTCGGAGTTTATAAAATGATGAGGGACATACTGAGGATAGTTAGTCCCAGTGTTTTTCCCCCAAAATTACAGCATCTAAAACTAGTTATATGTTTATGAGTGGAAACAAAGTGAACGATTTGGGGGTAAGTTTTTCCACAAAGGGTAGTGGGTATGTGGAATGAACATCCAGGGGGAAGGTAGAGACAGGTACAATTAAAACATTAAAAAACATTTAAACAGACACATGTATAGGAAATCTTGAGAGACATGAAGGGCAAATGAAGACAAATCTATCTAAATGGCGTCAAATTGGGAAAAGGGGAAGTACAACGGGATCTGGGGGACCTTGTACATCAGTCTATGAAAGTAAGCATGCAGGTACAGCAGGCAGTGAAGAAAGCGAATGGCATGTTGGCCTTTATAACAAGAGGAATCAAATATAGGAGCAAAGTCCTTCTGCAGTTGTACAGAGCCCTAGTGAGACCACACCTGGAGTATTGTGTGCAGTTTTGGTCCCCTAATTTGAGGAAGGACAATCATGCTGTTGAGGGAGTGCAGCGTAGGTTTACAAGGTTAATTCCTGGAATGGCGGGACTGTCATATGCTGAGAGAATGGAGCAGCTGGGCTTGTACACTCATTAATTTAGAAGGATGAGAGGGTATCTCATTGAAACATATAAGATTGTTAAGGGTTTGGACACGCTAGAGGCAGGAAACATGGTCCCGATGTTGGGGGAGTCCAGAACCAGGGGCCACAGTTTAAGAATAAGGAGTAAACCATTTAGAACGGATGTGAGAAACATGTTTTCTCACTGAGAGTTGTGAGTCTGTGCCATTCTCTGCCTCAGAGGGCGGTGGAGGCAGATTCTCTGGATGCTTTCAAGAGAGAGCTCGATAGGGCTCTTAAAATAGCAGAGTCAGGGGATGTGGGGAGAAGGCAGGAACGGGGTACTGATTGGGGATGATCAGCCATGATCACATTGAATGGCAGTGCTGGCTCGAAGGGCCGAATGGCCTACTCCTGCACCTATTGTCTATTGTCTATACATGAGATTAGGGTAGGTAGACATCTTGTTTGGCATGGATGAATAGGGCTCATAGGCCCGTTTCTGTGCTACATAACTCTTATGAATCTATGAAAAGCAAAAAATTAGGTTGTATAATTCATCATGCTGGTTCCATCATGCAGGACGATCACCCTTCACAATGAATTCCACTTTTCCACCTCATTTCCACATTCTTCATTTCTCTCAGTCCTCCAAAACCTATTCACCTCAGAATTTTATTAAGCATTCACGGCTCTCTGGGCTGCAAAATTCAAACTTTGCACAATCTGCTGAGATCACCTTATTAGAATCCAAAAAGATAAATATCTTAATTTAACAAACTCTCAGCATCTATCTTGTCAAGCCATCTATGCATTTTATGGATGGCAGTGAGAATTCCTCACATTCTTCAAAACTCATTCTCAAAGAACAAGCCACTTGTATCAAAATCATTTTTAAGGAGTAGGATTAAATTTCATCTGCCTTTGCACTATGTTACAAATTGATCAATATTTTTCTGCAGCTTAGGATGACCCATTACAGTATCAACAATGCCACAAACTTTCACGCCATCTGCGTTGTCAGCAATCATGCCTCCTACTTTCACAAAATGATTAATGTACATAACAAACATCAAGTGTCCTCACACTTATCTCTGTGGTACACCACTGGCCATAGGCTTCCAATCATAAAAGCAACTCTCCACCATCACCTTCTGGCTCGGTTAATGTAGCCAATTTTGGATCCAATTTGCCAATGTGCCCTGGATCTTATGGCTCTTTGGAACATGGACATTACTGAAAACCACATTAACTGCAATGCCCATCACCAACTAATTTTGCTGCTATTTTGAGAAAAGCAGTCAAATTGGTCAGACAAGCTGACCACTAATCCCTGCCTTTAGTGTAGATTAATCCTAGCCCTCAGAAGTTTTTTTAATAAATGCCCAACCACTGACTTTAGATTCACAATCTGCGGTTACCTGGTTTATCCCCAATGTCCTTCTTGAATAAAAGGTGCCGCATTCATCATCCTTCAGTCAAACCTTATCCTTGGCCAAAGATTTAAAATTCTCTGTCAGAGCCTTGACTTCCTTAACAGTCTGGGAAACATCTCCGAAGGCCCATCTTTAAGCCCTCTAAGACATCAAATACCTCCTTTTTAACTGTCGCATTCTAGAATTCCACCATCATCTTCACTGAACTATAAAGTCCTTTACATAAATCCATGTTCTAGGTACAGAATTAGGCTATTCGGCCCATCAAGTCTACTCCACAATTCAATCATCGCTGATCGATCGTTCCCTCTCAACCCTCTTCTCCTGCCTTCCCACCATAACACCCGACACCTTTACTAATCAAGAATCTGTCAGTCTCTGCGTTAAAAATATCCATCGACTTGCCCTCCATAGCCATCTGTGGCAATGAATTCCACAGATTCTCCACCCTCTGACCATAGAAATTCCTCTTCATCTCCTTTCTAAAGGTACATCCTTTTAATCCGAGTCTATGGCCTCTTGTCCTGGGATCTCCCGCTAGTGGAAACATCCTCTCATCATTCACTCTATCCAGGCCTTTCATTATTCAGTAAGGTTCAATGAGGTCTCCCCTCATCCTCCTAAACCCCAGCGGGTGCAGGCCCGGTGCCTTCAAACGCTCATCATATGTTAACCTAATCATTCCTGGGATCATTCTCATAAACCTCTCCTGGACCCCGTCCAATGCCAGCACATCCTTCCTTAGATATGGGGACCAAAACTGTTCACAATAATCCAAATGGGGGCTGACCAGTGACTTAGAAAGCCTCAGCATTAAATCAGTTTTTGTATTCTTGCCCTCTCAAAATAAATGCTGGCATTACAGTTGCCTTCCTTACTACCGATTCGACGTTTTCCTTGGAGTTTTCAGATATCAAGCCCATCAGCTGGATAGAACTTCTTGTGATATCTCTCTCTTCTACTATAAATACATTCACATAGTCCAGCACTCAATTTATTGGATTCATTACTTTGAGCTTCTCCTTGCACACTGCTTTGTAGCCTTGTGGTACACCAAAGGTACATGACTCATTGGTTTCAATTACACCAATGCTTCTGTAAGATATTATTTGATCCCAAGTCAAATTAAAATGAAATGTGTTGCTTTGGTATCAACAACTGGGTATACATGCATCTGACATTCCTTTCACAGACTTGACCTGTATATATATATTGTGCTCAACTAGCAGTCTAAACCTGGCCCACGTTCTGTTCCTGTATGACTACTGTACTCTGGACTTACAATGTAGCTCATTGTACACTGTTCGCATTGCCTCCTCATATGGAGGAAATTTCTTTTTCAGCTGCTTATATTGCTGTCCACAATATCTTTAATGGCCACACCATTCTATTGGGACTATTACGACTTTCAGCTGTGGTTTCACCAAATCTCTATACAAATGCATCAATTTGTATTTAAACGATGGTTCAGATGTCATTAGTCTGCCTTCAACCATTATACCTAGGAGACAGATTCTAAACACCATATAGAATCCCTTCCAATTAAGACGACATGGATATGCACTGAGAGACCGCAAACTACAGTTTAACTTAGTAATTTGTGTACAACATCCGCCAAATCCCATATACTAAGCATTGTTGCAATTCTAGCCATTACCCCATACTATTAACGCGCTGGCACCTGCACAACTCCCCGGCAATGCTGAAAGCTTTGGGTAGAGTTGAGTGGGTAGAGTTGAGTGGGTAGAGTTGAGGCAACTTCAAAATGGCAGCTCCTTTTTCACATATTCACAGCTTTGCCTCATAATTGATATCTCTGGATGGGCAGATATGAAAAGGGCATTCCTCCAGGTGCTGAAAAAGTGAGTGCAGCCCCATAGGGGTGGCAGACTTTGAGGCTCGATGTTTTTAAAAGTGATCAAGGAATAGTTCAAAGTTTTCCGTTCATATTCATAAAAATATTCTTTTTTTTTGCTGCTTTACGCAGCACTCATGTAAAGAATGCAAGTTTAAAAGTCACATTCATCATGGTGGATTTCCCTTCATCTCCTGAGAACCACAACCTGATATTGTGCTGAGGCAGAACCATCAGACCACCATGCTTCTTTTAGACAGCTGGTGGTCTGATCCGAATAAAAGATTTATTCTTTGCTTCCAATTTTATACGTTAATGCTGCCAAATCAAATAGAGTAATGTAAAATAATTACATTTAATGCAGAGTACAGAACCTCCCTTGTATCTCATTGCACTCTATTAAATGATTCAAACTCACCACTAAAACAGTAACAAGTCTTTCCAAAAGGGTACTTAACCTATCACAGCAGAATCTCTAAAGTTGCCAGTGCCCAAACAAGGCTAAAAATATCTTACTTTTAACAAACACTGCATTGAAGAGGTTTTTATTAATGGCTCTATTTTGCTTAACAGTGTTGCATTAAAAGCCGAGACGATTCCATGGCAGAGCCAGATTTTTTTTTAAAGTAAACTCTAAGTTTATAGTAAACTCCTCAATACTTCCTTGTGTTAGGAACTTTTCAACCACAATATTAAAACACAACTACTCAGAGAGATATGCCTCTTGGAAGCAGAGAGCGAAGTGTTCAAGGAAACAACCAGGATGAAACTTTATAGCAGTGCAGGTGGCTTCATAAAAGCACAATTGAAACTAGTATAAACGTCAATAAAAGCTGGATATTATGTTTTCCAACTGCTCTGTTATTTAGCAAATTAACTTTCAATAGACCAGAGTACAAAGATACAAATAATGTGCATTTACTATTTTATTAACCATAGATGCAGGAATATGACAAGTCCTTCTGCGGTTTATCTTTTAGTACAGAGTGTGATTCTTTGTGAACCCTGCCTCATGATACAGGAGGTTAATACACTAATGGCCCTGTCTCACTGTGCGAGTTGACCCACGAGGTACCCCGAGTGACAGACTCGTGGCTGTGCACGAGACTGCAAGTTTATGATCAAGTGTGTAGAGTTCCCACGGGTATGTCATTGCTGCGATGTTCCTAGTAGTTAGCAAGTTCCTCTCCCGTTACTCTTGAGCCAACCGTGAATGAAGGTATGTTTTAATAAAGCAACAATGTTAAAATACATCTCATCCTGTGGTTTTGAGTTATTTCAGCGCGGCGGCATCTATTGATATGACCTACAATGGGAAAATGCGCATCCTCCAGTAACCAAGCATTTCTTGTTGTTTTATGTTTTTAAATACTTTTTTGCAATGGATCTCTATTGTTTTGGAAGATTTTACTTCAGATGAAGGAAGCAGCTTTTAATTACCAGGAAATGCCACCCATTCCTTCGAGAGATGCAGCCTGTCCCGCCGAAGCATTGTGTGTGTCTAAACCAGCATCTGCAGTTCCTTCCCAATCCCACACTCTCGGCCCCGGGGGTTGGATGGAGCATCACACGTGGCCCCTTCGGCATGAAGCCACGGGGCAGGGGCGCCTCCAAGTGGCAGAAATAGACACAAAATGGGAGTAACTCGGCGGGACAGGCTGCATCTCTGGAGTGGGTGCATTTCGGGTAAGTCTGAAGAAGGGTCTCGACCCTATTCCTTCTCTCCAGAGATGAGTTACTCCAGCATTTTGTGTCTATCTTTGGTTCAGTCTTTACTCGAGCAAAAGAACAGATGGAGACACTAAACGCAGAACAGTTAATTTGACATTTTGTTGAGAGTGAAAACTCGGGGTCACTCGTGGGCCAACTCGCACAGTGAGACAGGGGTTTAAGCAAGTGCCTTCGTGATGGATTCTTAGAGCAACTTGTATTGGAGCCTACCAGCAATTCTAAATATATTGTTATGTAATGAACTGGATTTGATAAAGAAACTTGAGGTTAAGGAGCCATTAAGACTGACCATAATAAGGTAAGGGGGTGTCAGTGTTGCAGCACCCCAGCAGGGATGACAGTGGAACAACAATGGCAGGTATTTCTGTGAATAACAAAGGTGGTGCAGGATCAGTTCATTCCAAAGGGGAGTAAGGGGCGACCGTGGCTGACAAGGGACGTCAGGGACAGCATAAAAATAAAAGAGAAGATGTACAACGTAGCAAAGATGAGCGGGAAGCAAGAGGATTCAGTGATGTTTAAAGAGCAACGGAAGATAACTAAAAAGGCAATACATAGAAACATAGAAACATAGAAATTAGGTGCAGGAGTAGGCCATTCAGCCCTTCGAGCCTGCACCGCCATTCAATATGATCATGGCTGATCATCCAACTCAGGTACCTGCCTTCTCTCCATACCCTCTGATCCCCTTATCCAACTCACTCTTAAATATAGCAAATAACGAAGGTAAGCTAGCCAAGAATATAAAGCAAAAGCTTCTTTAGGTATGTGAAGGGGAATAAATTAGTTAAGACCAAAGTTGGACCATTGAAGACCGAAAAAGGTGAATTTATTATGGGGAACAAGGACATGGCAGATGAGTTGAACAGGTACTTTGGATCCGTCTTCATTAAGGAGGACACAAACAATCTCCCTGATGTACTTGTGGCCAGACGATCTGGGGTGACGGAGGAACTGAAGGAAATCCACATTAGGAAGGAAATGGTGTTGGGTAGACTGATGGGACTGAAGGCTGATGAATCCTCAGGGCCTGATGGTCTGCATCCCAGGGTACTTAAGGAAGTGGCTCTAGAAATCGTGGACGCATTGGTGATAATTTTCCAATGTTCTATAGATTCACGATCAGTTCCTCTTGGAGGGTAGCTAATGTTATCCCATTTTTTAAGAAAGGTGGGAGAGAGAAAACAGGGAATTATAGACCAGGTAGCCTGACTTTGGTGGTGGGAAGATAATGAAGATAACTAGGATAATGGACAAGGGAGAGCCAGTGGATGTAGTGTACCTGGACTTTCAGAAAGCATTTGATAAGGTCCAACATAGGAGATTAGTGGGCAAAATTGTGGGCAAAATTAGTGGGCAAAATGAGGGCACAAGGTATTGGGGGTAGAGTGCTGACATGGATAGAAAATTGGTTGGTAGACAGGAAACAAAGAATAGGGATTAACCGGTTTCCTTTCAGAATGGCAGACAGTGACTAGTGGGATGCCGCAAGGCTCAGTGCTGGGACCGCAGCTATTTACAATATACATCAATAGAAACATAGAAAATAGGTGCAGGAGTATGCCATTCGGCCATTCGAGCCTGCACCGCCATTCAATATGATCACGGCTGATCATCCAACTCAGTATCCTGTACTTGTTTTCTCCCCATACCCCCTGATCCCTTTAGCGACAAGGGCCACATCTAACTCCCTCTTAAATATAGCCAATGAACTGGCCTCAACTACCTTCTGTGGCAGAGAATTCCACAGATTCACCACTCTCTCTGTGAAAAATGATTTTCTCATCTCGGTCCTAAAAGACATCCCCGTTGTCCTTAAACTGTGACCCCTTGTTCTGGACTTCCCCAACATCGGGAACAATCTTCCTGTCCATCCCCTTAAGAATGTTGTAAGTTTCTATAAGATCCCACTCAATCTTCTAAATTCCAGCGAGTACAAGCCAAGTCTATCCAGTCTTTCTTCATATGGAAGTCCTGCCATCCCAGGAATCAGTCTGGTGAACCTTCTCTGTACTCCCTCTATGGCAAGAATGTCTTTCCTCAGATTAGGAGACCAAAACTGTATGCAATACTCCAGGTGTGGCCTCACCAAGACCCTGTACAACTGCAGTAGAACCTCCCTGCTCTTGTACTCAAATCCTTTTGCTATGAATGCCAACATACCATTCGCTTTCTTCACTGCCTGCTGCACTTGCATGCCTA
Organism: Okamejei kenojei; assembly: GCA_035221665.1. Taxonomy (NCBI): domain Eukaryota; kingdom Metazoa; phylum Chordata; class Chondrichthyes; order Rajiformes; family Rajidae; genus Okamejei; species Okamejei kenojei. The sequence goes on from CM069131.1 coordinate 104,355,089, forward strand.
CTTTCAATGACTGGTGTACCATGACACCCAGGTCTCCCTTTTCTAATCGGCCACCATTCAGATAATAGTCTACTTTCCTGGTTTTGCCACCAAAGTGGATAACCTCACATTTATCCACATTATACTGCATCTGCCATGTATTTGCCCACTCACCCAACCTATCCAAGTCACCTTGCAGCCTCCTAGCATCCTCCTCACAGCTAACACTGCCCCCGAGCTTCGTGTCATCCGCAAACTTGGAGATATTGCATTCAATTCCCTCATCCAGATCATTCATATATATTGTAAATAGCTGGGGTCCCAGCACTGGGCCTTGCGGTACCCCACTAGTCACTGCCTGCCATTCTGAAAATGACCCGTTTACTCCTACACTAAGCTTCCTGTCTGCCAGCCAGTTCTCTATCCACATCAATACTAAACTCCCAATACTGTGTGCTTTAAGTTTGAATGCTAATCTCTTGTGTGGGACCTTGTTGAAAGCCTTCTGAAAGTCCAGATATAACACATCCACAGGTTCTCCCTTATCCACTCTACTAGTTACATCCTCAAAAAATTCTATAAGATTCGTCAGACATGATTTACCTTTCATAAATCCATGCTGACTTTGTCCAGTGATTTCACCACTTTCCAAATGTGCTGCTATCCCATCTTTAATAATTGACTAGCATTTTCCCCACTACCGATGTTAGACTAACTGGTCTGTAATTCCCTGTTTTTTCTCTCCCTCCCTTTTTAAAAAGTGGGGTTACATTAGCTACCCTCCAATCCTCAGGAACTACTCCAGAATCTAAAGAGCTTTGAAAAATTATCACTAATGCATCCACTATTTCCTCGGGCTACTTCCTTAAGTACTCTGGGATGCAGCCTATCTGGCTCTGGGGATTTATCGGCCTTTAATCCATTCAATTTACCTAACACCACTTACCGGCTAACCTGGATTTCACTCAATTCCTCCATCTCATTTGACTCCCAGTCCCCTGCTATTTCCGGCAGATTATTTATGTCTTCCTTAGTGAAGGCAGAACCAAAGCAGTTATTCAATTGGTCTGCCATGTCCTTGTTCCCCATGATCAATTCACCAGTTTCTGACTGCAAGGGACCTACATTTATTTTAACTACCCATTTTCTCTTCACATATCTATAAAAACTTTTGCTGTCAGTTTTTATGTTTCTTGCCAGTTTTCTTTCATAATCTATGTTGCCTTTCCTAATTAAGCCCTTTGTCCTCCTCAGCTGGAACTGAATTTCTCCCAGTCCTCTGGTAGGCTGCTTTTTCTGGCAATGATTTAGATGAAGGGATTCAAAGTAACATTAGCCGTTTTTGCAGATGACACAAAGCTGGGTGGCAGTGTGAACTGTGAGGAGGATGCTATGAGAATGCATGGTGACTTGGACAGTTTGGGTGAGTGGGCAGATGTAGTTTAATGTGGATAAATGTGAGGTTATCCACTTTGGTAGCAAAAACAGGAAGGCAGATTATTATCTAAATGGGGTCAAGTTGGGAAAAAGTGCAGTAAAATGGGATCTGGGGGTCCTTGTTCATCAGTCAATGAAAGTAAGCATGCAGGGACAGCAGGCAGTGAAGAAAGCGAATGGCATGTTGGCCTTCATAACAAGAGGAGTTGGGTACAGGAGCAAAGAGGTCCTTCTGTAGTTGTATAGGGCCCTAGTGAGATCATACCTGGAGTATTGTGTGTAGTTTTGGTCCTCTAATTTGAAGAAGGACATTATTGCTATTGAGGGAGTGCAGCATAGGTTTACAAAGTTAATTCCCAGGATGGCGGGACTGTCATGTGCTGAGAGAATGGAGCGGCTGAGCTTGTATACTCTCGTGTTTAGAAGGATGAGAGGGAATCTTATTGAAACATATAAGATTATTATCGCTAGAGACAGGAAACATGTTCCCGATGTTGGGGGAGTCCAGAACCAGGGCCACAGTTTAAGAATAATGGGTAATGAGATTTGAGAGTCTGTGGAATTCTCTGCCTCAGAGGGTGGTGGAGGCCGGTTCTCTGGATGCTTTCAAGAGAGAGCTAGATAGGGCTCTTAAAGATAGCGGACACAGGGGATATGGGGAGAAGGCAGGAACGGGGTACTGGTTGGGGATGATCGAAGGGCCGAATGGCCTACTCCTGCATCTATTGTCTATTGACTCTCAGGCTATTTTTCTAAACCCTGTTACTCTAATCTAATGGAAATACAACTGAGCTGGTTTTCCACACTATCCACCTCATATCCTACAGTGATGGGATAAAAACGGATCAAATGTGGCTAGCCTGAGAGGGGCTAAGAATCAACGAAGAATTCAACACACATGCTATTGCCAATAACCTCGCCTGCAACAAATGTTGCTATGATGTGGCTACAGCCTTGTGCTATCTGCATCAAGGAGGCATGAGGCCAACACAGAGAAAGTATTGTCAACGTCATCACAGCCCCATTTTCCTCTCAAATGTTATGCCTCATTCCAGCCCAACTAATGGAGCATCTGCTTTATCAACTAATGCACTGCCAGAGATTTTATGACTATTGGCATCTTCAGCATTCTGAAACTTTATTGTACTAATGAAAGAATACAGAGCATCCAAGCAACGAGCCCCTTATTTTCCTCAAAAACTCGTCACTTGCTTGTCTATTGACTCAATAAATGTAGAAAAACAGCTATCTTAAGCTTTGTCACACTGTAGCTTCCACAGAAGCGTTCAACTGATAAAAAGGTGCAGAAACATTCAACTCGCGCATCTTTAAAATGGGAGTTTAAAATCAATACATTTATTCACTTACACCCTCAGAAGAATAGAAACTGAAAATGGAAATGAGCATCCTTCCATGTTTCCATGCAATAATATTCTCTGTTCCTGACAATGCAAGTTCACGGAAGCAACCCTATGTGTAGGTCACAGTGCAAATTTAAATATGACCAACCAAGAAGCTCGGGCAAAAACAACAGCTGTAGAAGAAATCGCTGTGCACCAAAACTGCTCCACAATGCTTTAATATCCAGAAGAGTTATGGCTTAAGACAATGGAAGTGTTCAGCATAGATATAATTTGAAGGCAATGTTTAGGATTTCAAACTTGCACTTTTAACATGACTGTCACTTTCTGGATCAGGGATTTAAATTGAAGTTTAATTATTTTAACTTATTGATAACAATAATCAATGTTAATTAGGTTAATCTATTTCCGTACTCATCGAGATTGGTGATGCCATTGCTTTGTGGTACAATAATTCAGCAGTATCATCATCAACCTCATCAACAAGTTAAGGTACATGAAAGTTGAAGACCAAAGGCATTATAGTCCATCCAAACTCAATCTAATTGCAGAGGCAATATGCACATTGGTGTATATATCCAGTCTGAATGAAGCTGATAATTTGTGGTGAAGCAAGTTTGGGATTAATTCAACTGTCAAGACTGAACATTTCATCCTATCAGATCAATTAATAAATATGACGTTTTAATTATTGCAGTGCCAAATCTTTTCAGATACATTTGTCAAGTTTAATGTGAATTGTATTTACATAGCAGCCATAATATAATTAGAAGCTCCCCATAAGGAATCACAGGAACATCTGACACCCAGGCCAGATAACACAAATTTGATTAGAGATTCCATTTTTTAGAAGCAGAAATATTTACAAAAGGAAATATGGAGCTCAATGCATTCTCAGCAAAGGTGTAACAGATGAAAAGTGGGAAGAAGCAAATGGCCAACGCTGGAGTGATTGGCTGTCCATTAGGTACATTAACTGTCATTCCCTTTCACTTCTGAAGTGGCCATGGGTATGCATAATTTACAAAATGCACATCAGTTACTTGCCAACAGCACATCCCAAATCTGTGACTGCCAAGGTGGAAAAGCATAGCAGGCGCATTAAAATATCACCTCCAAGTCACATAGGATCCCAACTTGAAGATATATTGCAGTCAATTAATTGTTGCTGTGTCTATATCTTGCAACTTCCTTCACAACAGTCCAAAGGAAGAATAGTGTGAATATCTATACCTGAAGGAAGAAAATGGTTCAAGAGGCACCACCTTCCTAAGATCAGTTAAGAATTGGCAACAAATGTTGGCTCTGCCATGCCATAGATGAATAAACTAAGCGAATATTTGGAAACAATATCTGAATTACATTTTCATGTGATATTCCACATAGGAAATAAATATAAAACAGATGCAGCAATTTTACTTAAATTCAGGCCATAAAAAATTCCAAGAAACAAAATAGGTCTAATTCTAGCATATTATTTATATTCCCAAGTGTCCTAGAGAGTCAATTCATGCTGCACAGAAACAGGCCCTTTGGACATGTCTCCATACAGACCAAATGCCCCATCTGAGCTGGTCATATTTACTGGATTTAGCCCATATCCCTCCAAATCTTTCGACATGCATCTGTGCAAGTGTCTTTTAAATGCTGTATAAGTACCTGCCTCAACTATCTGCTCTGGCCACGAATTCCCTATTACCCTCAGAGTGAAAATTATTTCACCTTTCTTGGTAAACCTATGTCCTCAGGTTTTTGATTCCCCTACTCTGGTAAAAAGAATCTGTGCATTCACCCTATCAATCCTCCTCATTATTTTATAATTCCTATATATGATCACCCCTCAGCCTCCTGCGCTCCAAGGAATAAAGTCTTAGGTGCTCAATCTCTCCCTTCAGGTCTGGTCCTCAAGTCTTGGCAACATCCTCGTAAATCGTCTCTGAAAGCGAGCAATTCTCTGCAATATTCTCTTGTACCGTATATTAAAATGTATTATTCCCATCTGCCTCCAATTGTACGATCAAGTTGACCTACAAATAATTCACATTGGAAACCAACTCTGGATACCCTTGAAAAAAATTCCAAAGACACAATAGTTGAATTGTCAGAATAGTTATCTCCATATTTGTTGCGGCAATTCTTATAGAACTAAAAGGAAATTAACTTTTGTACCGTTACGTACATTCGCTATTTGGACGATGATAAACTCCTGGGTATCGTCTGCCCATAGTGACTGCTCAGCACATTATAGCATCAGATAAGCACCGCTCAAGGGAAGTTCATGCCTGAAAAACATAAATAATTTATGATTTATCACAAAAATCATTAAACATCTTCCATTAAAATATTAACAATCTTTGTACCCTAAAGGGTGAATAAAGCCATGCACACTTATACATGTTAAAAGAAGCAGCCATCAAATCCTAATGCTCAAAGCACTATACAATAAAGCCATGCACACTATATACATGGTGGGCGAAAATGACGAGTGTCACAAACTCTAAGCATTTTAACAACAGGTTGCACATTGAGTTCAATTTCTAATTCAGCTTTGCCTCCTAAACAGTAGAATCAAGGCATCAAGACTTGTAATTTTAAGCAGACATCCATGTGCAAGATAATATGATAATACCCTAGCAACCAATAACAAAAGTATCAGATCAAGAAGAGTTATATTCGATGCATTTTCTTTTTTTTTGTGGGGAAACAAAAGTACATTTTGTCATGCTTATTATAGATAACCTGAAACAAAAACAGAAAAATATTGTGCCAATATCTATTGGTCAAAAGAGCAGTGATGTAAATCCCAGCATCTATTCAGTTAATTAAATTTAGACATACTAATTGGATTTCAGAATATATGAAATACCGTTGCTTATTAAAGATATTAGATATGGTCCCTCACATGCAGACCTCTTCCAAACCAAACTGCCCAAAAAGTCAAAACAAAAGTAAATTTGGTCAAGAAACTTAACGAACCTTCAAGGAAAGGGCAACCGGGAGACACTACAGTGAAACAATCCTCCTAAGTATTCTGAAATACTGCTCTGCCTCATGTTGCTGCAGCCACTACAAAAAGATCATAAACATACAATTAAATGCCACCATGGGCTGTGACTGTGACCCTTAAGCTCCCTCCAACTGAGTGCCTAAAGGTCTTCCTCACTGCTCTGTTCCACTTGCCGTTCACCACAATTCCAACATCCTCTATGAGATGGAAAAAAATCATGAGCAATATCAATCCACCACTGCACAAGGACCTGTCAAAACTATCAAAAACACATCTAAAATCAGGCACTTCAACAGTCAATACGTACTGTGAGGCCAACCCCACAATCCTGATGCAAGTATCAAAGGCACAAAGCAATATAGGGAACAAATACATTCTCACTGAATTCCACAGTAAAAGGGTCCCTTACTGCAACCTTCATCAAACACAAGGAGAGCCCTCAACAGAATCTACAGATGCCATGGATGACAATACCAGCTGCTCCGCAAATGAAAGGTACCAGATAACTCCAAGTAAAGCTACAGTCACAAGTCCCACCACTTGGTGCATATTGTGCCAACCTGCACATGAAGATCAGCTGGAAGAGCCAAAGAGCCAGATCTTATTTCCCAATTTGGCTTCCCAACAACATTAACCACATGGCTGGATTGTTCTTCCAAATGTGAAGTTGATCATGTCAGTTCAAAGAAGAAAAGTGAAGAAATGTTTTGAGTTGGCTGTAAGGATTTAACTCAAATCTTAATTTTCCAAATTTAAAAAGATTGCAATTGTCCAACAATTTTAAAGATCAAAAAAAATAATTAAGAATCTACAGCTAAGAACTGAACTGTTAGATAACAAAATCATTAATTTCTGCATTAATAACAGTTCATGAAATTGTGAAATTGTACAACCCAGAAGGTAGCCATTCAGCCTATTATTCAGCTAAAAGATGAGTAGAAAAAGATTTGGAGAAATGGAACTGTCAATAAAATTGTTACATTAAGATCAAATTACCATCTGTAGGACTTCTAATTCTCCAAGTAACCCAGCACGGTAAAAGCAACAGACACTGCATTGCAAATTAATGACAGTTCTCAACTTTCATGTGCTCCTACTACTTTCTAATCATTACCCGGTAACTATTTCCTTCTAATTCTATTGTATGAAACATGCAAAAATATCTCATTAAATTCAGTACTGCACTGGCACTCTGCTTACATTTCACTTGTCATCCCTAACAGGGCTTCTTGGAAATGTCATCAATTAACAATTCTTAGCATTTTCGCTGAGCAGTTAATCACTGTAGAGGATGTCATTCGACACACTGTTGGCAAGTTATTTAATTACTAATGGTCCAATTATCAGCAAACATCACTGCACAAAATCATTTCGCAAAAGCTGCTAGATTCAGTCAATTAAAATTACATGCATTCAAAAAAAAATTGGGAGTGACAAGGCATTATTTTTGCAATACATTTCATCTAGAGCACGGGACAATAAATCACCAGCTGGAAATTCAACAAAACTACTTCTCTATCTGACTTTCGCGTTGTTGACATTATCCACGAGTACAATCAAACCATTCACTGGTGCAAAGAGAAAAATAACCAGAGGTCAGAAAATAGTGCTACAACATTACATTGTTACAGCCACAGAGAAAGTGCAGATAAAAAATTAAAAAGTGCAAGGCCCGTAATGAGGTAGGCTGGAGATCAGAACTGCTCCCACAGCTTATGAGAGGACCGTTCAGAAGTCTAATTAACAGCAGGGAAACCGTAGTCGTCAATCTGGTGGTATGTGTATTCAAGCTTTTGTACCTTGTGCAAGATGGGAGAGGGAAGAAGAGGACATGACTGGTGTGTAAATGATTCTTGATTATGTTGGCTGCTTTTCGGTATCGATCAGGGGACACTTATTTAAGAGATAATTTGGGCTGCATCCATAACTCTCTGCAATTTCTTGCAGTCTAGGGCAGAGCTGGTCCCAAACCACATTGCACTGCATCCCATACACACAAGGAACTGCATACGTCGCCTTACAAATAAAAGCATAAAAACTGCAGGAATAACTCAGTCGGTCAGGCAGCATCTCTGGAAAACTCTGGAGACACTGATTTTATTTTTGCTGAATCTCCGATGATTCTGATAACTGAAAAAGGATCCCGACCCCAAACGACACCTATCCACGTTCTCCAGAGATGCTGCCTGACCTGCTGAGCTACTCCAGCATGTAATGCATCCTGATTTAGAAAGCTTTCATTTGTAGAAATTGGTCATTGGAAACATGCTAAATTTCATTAGCCTTCTGAGGAAGTAGAGGTGGTGGTGTGCCTTTTACGCCGGAGCAGCAATGTGGTCGGACCAGGACAAATTGGTGGTTATTTTTATGCCAGGAACTTCAAACTCTTGACTATCTCAATTTCAGCACCATCGATGGCATGTACACTACCCCGTTTCCTGAAGTCAATGGCTTTGCTAACACTAAGGGAGAGGTTGTGGTCTTGACATTAAGCTCTCCATGTATCTAGTCTCATCATTGTTTGACACCGAGGTGGGAGATTGCAGCCCTCACGTGGTCCACCCTGTTTCGACTAATGTAATCAACTTGACATGCGCAAAGAAAAAGATCAGATAGAACAAGTTGACCTCCAACTTTAGGCTGTGCACGCCATACGCTAGAAGAAGATTGTTTGACACCAAGTTAACTACAGTGATGCAAATGGAAGTCAGAGCAGAATTTGGTTGCACAGTCATGAATAGTGTTAGAGGGTGGGGATGTATCTCTGTGGGACACTGATGTTGAAAATGATCATGGAGGATGTTTTGTCACCTACCCTTCCTGATGGCAGTCTATGGGTCTGGAAGCTCGATTCTAACCTCTGCTGCATTCTGTGTGGAGTTTGCATGTTCTCCAATGTGAATGCATGGGTTTCTTCCAGAGGGTCCAGTTTCCTCCTGCATCCCAATGTCCATTTGAAAAGCAATACCAAATGGAAGGAGTCCTCGACCAAAGCACATTCAAGATCTCTGATGAACTCTGAAACACTCGATCATTCGTACATTTAGGAGGCCATGTGTGATGAGATTGGATGGTCCTCTGGGATGATTGACAGGGAAATCCTTGGAGACAGTTCATGGTTGTGCCCTTTTATATGTGGACAGGAGTGGGCCTCATTACCTGCCACTCTAACACAAACACACAGCTTTGTTGAGTTTTTCCACAATTTGGTTTTTACACCTGTACTGGCTTGCCTGAATATCAAATGATCAGACCCAAATTCCAACCCACTAATTCTATCTCCAGTAAGCCATTTTCTAAGTTCAGCAATATTAATAACGTTTCTCTCAATGCTCAAATCAATCAAGAACCATGAATCAAAATTCACATTGATGTTAATATATTGCACAAAACCAGTCGCATTCTTAACTTGATAAACCACTGAGTATAAGGTGAAATATAAAAGGAAATCACCTCTGGAAAGACAGTTTAGGTCAATTATCTAAAATTTAAGCTGCTTCTCTCTACACAGCTGGCATATGATCTGCTGGTATTTCCACCATTTTGTGGCTTTATTTCAGTCTTCCAGCATCAAAAGGTTTTACTTAGGTGTTAGACGCTAAGGTGACAAATATTTGCCACATCCAAGCTGCTAAAGTGACCTCGAACTCTATTATCTAGAAAACAGTTAAAATGTAGTGCTACTGAGAGAGGGAAAAAGAAAAAGGGGGATTAAAAAAAGGGTTCCAACACCAAAAGAAATCCATGTTCATTGATGCATTTTTGTTTGCACATATTCATGATAACTACTTCAATTCTTTTTTTAATTAGAATTTAATTTGCATGACAACGTTGCTGACTATTCTAATTAAACATAAAACTAAGTTAATTATAAAATTTACAAGTCCATTACTTCCACAAAGCTGAACAGGTTGGACAGATGAGATCATTACACAAGAAGACTTGATCCTTTTGGATACCTGAATATTCTGGGCACGTTCAGTGCAGTATGCGCACTGTGGATATTTCAAAGTAGGTTTACAAGCTCACCATGATTGCCAAACAAAAAGGAACATTATCTAAAATAAATACAAACTTTTAGTTATTTGGACACGGTCAAAGAAATATGATAGAGCAGAGGGCTGGCAGCTTAATGTTCCAGGGTGTGAAAATCTACGCATGACCGAGAGGGATGCAAAAGGAGCAGGAGTAGCACTACTAATTAGAGAAAACATCACGGCAGTATATAGGAGGATATCCTGGAGGGATCACCCAATGATGTAATATGTGAAGAACATAGGAATAAAAGTTGAGCCAACAGTTTTCTGGGGTCATACTAGAAGCCTCTCAATCGTTCAGCAGCAATTGGAGGAACAGATACCTGAGCAAACTGCAGAGGTGCAACAGCATTGGTTTTAGTGGGGAGAGGGATTATTACTTGTTTGATACTGATTGGGATTGCCTTAGTGTAAGGGGTGGTATGGTGGCGTAGAGGTAGAGCTACTGCCTCGCAGCGCCAGAGACCCGGGTTCAATCCTGACGACGGGTGCATGTCTGTACGGTGTTTGTACATTCTCCCCGTAAACTGCATGGGTTTTCTCTGAGATCTTCTGTTTCCTCCCACATTCGAAAGACGTACAGGTTTGTATGTTAAATGTAAAATTGTCCCTAGAGTGTGTGGGATAGTGTTAATGTGCGGAGATCGCTGATCGGTGCGGAATCGTTGGGCTGAAGGGCCTGTTTCCGCGATGTATCTCTAAACTAACCTAAAAAGGGGAGGAATTTAATTGCGTTCAAGTGGGTGTTTTTGAGAATACGTAGAGAGTGCGCCAAGAGATGGAACAATACTCAGCCTTGTCTTAGGAAATGACTGTAAATCGGGCAGATGGTGAAAATGTCAGTGAGGAAACACGTATAGGAGTTTATGTCACAGCTTCAAGGTAGTTCATGGAAAGGGTTATGGTTTGTCCTCAATTTTAGTCACTAAATGAGGGAAAGGCTGATTTCAATAGCACAAGAGAAGACCTGGGTAAAGCAGATTGCAAGATGCTCACAGGTAAAAACAACATCTGACAAGTGGCAGTATTAAAGGAGAGTAGTCAGGGTTTGGAACCAGACATTCTGGTAAAGGCGAAAGGGCAAAGATGGCAAGATTGGGGAACCTGGATGATAAAGGAAATTAAACCTTTGATAAAGAAGAAAAAGACCACATACAATAGGTATAGGTACACACAACTGAAATCAGATGAGTCTTTCATAAATATAAAGGGCTTGGGAAGAATTTAAGAAAAAGAGCAAAAAAGGTGCAAGAATTGGATGTTGCCCATACTGGAGGACTCTAGTTTTGGCGAGAGATTGGATCAGCTGGGTTTGTTTTCCCCATAACGAGGAAGGGTGGGGCGATCTGACCGATAGAGGTATATAAAGATATAATAGGCAAAGGTAGGTTAGAAGCTTTTTTTCCCCATTGCAATCTTTATCCCCCATTAAAAACAAAAAGACATAGGTTTAATGTGAGTGGAAGTAATTTTAAAGGAAATTTAAAAGGGAATCTTTTATTGTATGCTTTTTCGAGACACAAGGAATATTTGATATCTAGAACTTGCAGCCGGTGGTGGTGGAGGAATTGGATTCAATCACTACATTTAAAATGTAATTAGACAAACACTTGAATAAGCTAGGCAGAGGCAAGGATACATGTATTAGGTGTGCAAATGGGATTAGTGTAAGGGGCAAAAGGGTTAGACATGGAGCTGGTGGGCTGAGATGCCATACCTGTGCTATTCAATTCTATGAATCTATGAACACAAAATGAAGTCACTAGCAATCAGGTTCAACAGGTCATCTCTCTGACCCATACATTTCACTTTGCAAACTTAAAATTAACGTATTTGCAAAGAGTTTAACATCTAAATTCAAATGAGCCAAATTTCATTAAAAAAATAATTTCAAACCAAATCCTGTTGGTAACTCACTTCCATGCAAGATAGAGCATATTATAATTTTACAAGGTATACCTTTTTGCAATTATTGTTTGGTTGACCTTTTTTAGATTCACTGCCGAAAAATATGCATCTAAGATAAAGTGATTCATTATATTAACAAATACAATAAAGGCAACCACGTTTTGATCAAGAGTTAAATACTGTATATCTGAGCAAATAAACTAATGCAGCAAATGTTGGCAATACTTAGCAAGTCAGGTATTGCTTCTGCAGAAAGAGAGAGGAACACAGCTAACATTTAAAGCTGATAACCTTTTGTGAGAGTAAATAAAGAGCCAAGTTGGGATTCAGGAGTTCAACAAAATACAACCATTACTACTTTGAATCATAGGTGTACAAAACATTTTGCATGCAAGCTTCCAGGCAAATTGTAAGCAAAAAATAATCATAAATTAAGAATTTCAACCTCAACCTAAATATCCTTGAGGGACTATTTCAGAATATATTATGCATTACAGCTCCCCTTCACCTACTTTCCACATAAAAACCACAATAACTCACGGTCTTGTCACAAAACCAATTATGATTCTCAGTAACAGCACTCCAGGCGAGAAAGAAACATAAACAAATGTAATGATAGTCCAGACAGATCAGAAAATTATAAAACACCTCTTTAGAGAATTTCTTCTTGTCTGTTACATTCACCTTTTGGTGTGAAAGGCTGTCCAATAACGACCCTTGTTTGTCTGAGTTTCAAACATATTCCGATTTCTAATTCTCAGAATCTTTTTGAAAATGGCAACAGCTCGATAAATGTTGTAGTAAATGGGCAGTTGCAATTCTTGGCGGCTCTTCCTTGTTACAAGATGGAAATGGAATGCAAAGTAACGATGATTTGGAAAGTCCCATTATGAAAACATTGATGCACATAGCTGCAAAAAGTTTAAGTTATTTACTTAAATGGTTATTTACCCCAGGTAACAATTCCAGGGTTCGTTATACAGCAGTTAGAAAGGTGATCCACAGGATCTGGCCTTTGGGGGGGAGGGGGGGGGGGGGAGGAATGGACACAAGTGTTTGATAATTGAGTAAGATTTGCATTAGACTAGGAAGCCATAACAGCCTTTCAGGCAGAGCAAGAAATGCTGAAATCCGAGTGCACTCTGCTGACTCTGGATTTTTATGCCCCGTTGACATTTATTGATGCATGGAGTGAAAATCACAAAGCAAACATGAAGAATATCAAAGTGACTATCCACTGGGGAAAAAAACTCCAACAAAATAGACAAGTCACGGTGGCGCAGTGGTAGAGTTGCTGCGTTACGGCGAATGCAGCGCCGGAGAGCCGGGTTTGATCCCGGCTACGGGGCCTGCCTGTACAGAGTTTGTACGTTCTCCCCGTGACCTGCGTGGGTTTTCTCCCATACTCCAAAGATATAAAGGTTTGTAGGTTATTTGGCTTGGTAAATGTAAAAAGTGACCCTAGTGGAAGTAGGATAGTGTTAATTTGTGGGGATCGCTGGTCGGCGCGGACTCGGTAGGCCGAAGGGCCCGTTTCCGCGCTGTATCTCTAAACTAAACAAAAGTCATGCTTATGCTGGAGGCCATTCAGGAAATATTGTAATTAATATTTCCTTCACCTCAAAATGGAATAAAAAACAATCTAAGCCTTAAGGATTCCAAATATGCTTGAACTCTCTGAACATCAGAACTGTCAGCATTCCCCTATGTTCATATACAATAGCCCAGAAATCCTAACCACAGAGCATAGCGATATTTTGCATTATGATTTTGTTTTTGAATCTGTAAAATGATCTTTAAAAGCAATGGGCAACTTGAGGCGCGCATGGTGTGTCTTGGAAAGTTGGCATGCAGCCGTCTGCAGTGAAAAGGAAGCTAGTTAAACATACTAAAGGAAAGAATTTGCAGGGCTGAGAGGCTTGGACTGGAACAAAGGACTGATTGAACTGCAACGACTTAAGCCAGATTCTTTCCATGTTGTACCTTTTCTGCAACTGCATCTGAGGTGGATACAGATAAATGCTAGACCGACTTGTATTATGGAGAACCCACAATTCAAAAAACTATGCCTGGATTTTGCCAACACAAGAGACTGCAGATGTGGAAACATGCATCAGGTCAGGCAGCATCTGTGGAGGGAAATGGGCAGTCAATGTTTCTGGTCAAGACCTTCAGCTGGACTGAACGACTCATCCATATCAATGATTTGTAAGAATAGATTAACCCAAGCACTGAACCTAGCAACATCAGAATATTAGACAGACACAAATTCCTGGAGTAACTCAGCGGGTCAGGCAACATCTCTGGAGAGAAGGAATGGAAATATTGCCATGTGCCAGTCGGAGAGCTAAGGGATAAAAGATGAAGAAAAAAAAAATGACACTGAGACACATTTGGAAGAGTACAGCATCTTTTCTGCTTGATGTGATCTAGAACTCTACAAAGTGCACCCTTTTCTGGTCTTTGGCATGCAATACGGATGAGAAGAAACCAACTTCATATCGCTATTGTAAAAATGTAATCAAGATGTAAGCAAACAAAAGACCCTAGCAGCTGGCAAATAGTTTATCCTTCAGCAAAAGAGAATTACATTCCTGAAGACACATGTGATTCTCAGTGGGCTGAATTGGCAACCAACCTATTATTGTGCGGTGAACATAATGATGAAAGTTGGAATGTTTTTCTGGTGTGAAGCGGAGCAGAAACATGAGGGCAGATAAACTCACACAGGAAGGCAAGGCTTGGTTTTCCTCAGGATTTCCCTTTACTTGGTGTTCCAAACTAAAAGCAAGGAGTTCATAGGCAGTTTGCTCTCCACAGTTGATGTGTCAGGATTCAAGTTGCAGACTCCCAACCAAAATCACCAATTGCATACACATACAAGTATTTTATCAGATTCATGTTCATCAGAGATGTTGCCTAACCTGCTGAGTTACTCCAGCACTTGTGTCCTTTTGTGTAAAACAGTATCTGCAGTTCCTTGTTTCTATTTTTTGTTAGAATTTACTTGGATTTGTAGCAAATCTCTTATTTTTATTAGGTCCCTACTAATTAAGAAAGAACATCCAATCAACAATACCCAGAACTTGTGATGTCCATATTTGATTGTAATCAAATTTCTGTTCTTTGGTGAAAATGTATGAGATGAAGGGGTACCTCATTGAAACTTACCAAATATTGAAAAGCCTGGATAGAATGCATGTGGAGAGGATGTTTCGACGAGTGGGAGCGTCTCGGACAAGAGGCCACAGTCTCAGAATAACAGGACGTACTTTCAGAAAGAAGCTGAGGAATTTCTTTAGTCAGAAGGTGAATAATCTGTGGAACTCATTGTTACAAACATCTGTGGAAGCCAAGTCATTGAGTATTTTTTAAGTGGAGATTGACAGATTCTTGATTAGTAAGGGTGTCAATGATTATGGGGAAAAGGCAGAAGAATGCGGTTGAGAGGGAAAGTTAGATCAGCCACAATTGAAAGGCAGTCGACTCGATGGGTCAAATGGCCTAATTCTGCTCCTACAACTTATGACCTTATACCCATTCAGCTTGCTTTCTCTTCTCTCACTGGTTAAGCCCATACATCTCCATGTTTAAATTCAGTTAAACAAATAATAAAAAACATTAATCCTCATTTTAGTTTCCACCCAAACCATATTCCATTAACTAATCAAAATTATTAATCAGTAGGATCAAAGCAGAGTATTCCTCATCCCAGGCATCCATTAACACGTTACATCTACTTAGTGTCTTTATTATAGCAAAATCACCCAAAGCCTTTTACAGAACTCAACCAAATACTACTTTCAAACATCTATGGATGCATCTTGAACCATTTTGATGCCCCATATAAATTGAAGCACATAAAACCAAAAAGGTTTTCTTGATGCGAGTCTACTGATTGGCAAATTAGCAGTATTCCCGTAAACTCAAAATTAGCAGAGTTGAGTGTTTGTAGAGATGTTAGAATCCCACATAATCTACTTCCTCTCTTCTTTGGCAGTCCCTCAGGTTCAAGGACGAATCACCTCTAGTCCGATTCTATGGGCTACGAGGTAGCTGATGAGGCAGAGTGCTCCCAATACATGGACAATGGTCTCAAAAAGCCACCACAATGCTTTTCCATTTTAAGCAGGCATGGGCCAGCTATTAGGTTTTGTATAATCCAATTGAAAACAGAGGCAGATTTGTGTTTCATCTAAACTACAAAAAGCAAATCCACAGAATAATTTGGAAGTGTGAAGGAAGAATCTGCAGATGCTGGTTTACACCGATGAAAGACACAAAATTCTGGAGTAAATCAGCGGGACAGTCAGCTTTTCTGGATAGAAGGAATGGGTGACATTTTGGATCAAGATCCTTCTTCATACTCAGGGGAGAGGGAGACTGGGCGGTCACGGTGGCGCAGCGGTAGAGTTGCTGCCTTACAGCAAAATGCAGCGCCAGAGACCCGGTACGATCCCGACTACGGGTGCTGTCTGTATGGAGTTTGTACGTTCTCCCCGTGGATTTTCTCTGAGATCTTCGTAAGGAGTTTTAAAAGACGGCCTAAAAAAGCAAGGGAATCCAACACAGATGTGCAGGCAGGGAATTCCGGTTTAGTTTAGGAATACAGGTCCTTCGGCCCACCGAGTCCACACCGACTAGCAATCGCCACACATTAACACAAGCCTACACACACACACACTTGGGACAATTTACACTTATACCAAGTATACAAACCCTAGCCAATGTACAAACCTGTATTAAAATGGGATTAAAATGCAGGTTTGTATTGGTTGTCGGAGAGGGATTTCCTCGGGCTGCTAGCTGATGAAGAAAAATCGTTCAAGCTTCCCTTCTGGGTTTTTTTTTAATTTGCTGGACGATTTAATCGCTGCATTGAAGTTAAACGCGACTTCTAATGCCTTCAAAAGGCATGTTTATTTAACATATTATCTTGCTTTTTGGTGTGGCTTCATTTTAATCTTATGATGCAAAAAATGTTATTTAGGCAGTTTACGAATCGGCCATGTCTTGCCTACCGATATGGGCTTAAAATTTATGGCAAAGGCAACATTCCAATCGATCACATTCTAGAAACATCCACTCTCAAGATAATCAAATTTTTTTTTTTTGCACAATCATGTCATAAGAACATCTAAATCATCTATATTTTGTGTTATTGTCTATCCATGATCAATATTTTCATACTAAATATCCACGGTACAGTTTTAGTCAAATGTATTGTGCAAAACAAATAATGATTTTGATTATCTTGAGAGTGGATGTTTCTGGATTAATTTATGGGAATTAAATACTAAATTCCTTCCATTTGGCATATAAATTCATGACAAAGTGAGATTTAAAAATCAGGTTATATTGTGAATTCTTGTGTGAATGGGATCAGTTTGTTATATGTTATTTGGATACTTCGGCTATTAAAAATGTTAGCCTTTTCTTAAGAAATGGATAGATGTTTAGATCTAGTAATTGAATTTAGATGAATTTAATTGATTATATGAATTTAATTGATTTGATGAATGACGAATAGGATTTTTTTGGTTGGATATTTACTATTTATTTTAGCGTTTAACTTTATCATTTCTACCTTTTTTTCTAAAACTACAAATAATAGCTTGTTTCTGTTAATGCTGTTCAGTGTTTTTTTTTCTCTTTACATTTTAAACAGATGTCTCCGAAGAAGAAATGCATAATTGTCAATCCAAATGCCCAGCAGAAGACACTGATTTAGACTGCATTCGCAGAGATTATCCGAATTTGGACTACTCCAAATGTGATGATCTGCTGGACATTCTTAATGGGAAAGTAGTGGGCAGAAAGGCATGTCATGCGTGGTTTGAAGAGCAAAAATGTGTAGTTTACAATGCCAAAATTGAAAAGTTGAGGAAAAACAAGGTGTACAGAGTTGCCTATTGGTTACAATCTGAAGGAGTATGATGATGCTACTGATTATGATATGCCAATGTACCAGCTTGCAACTGATCCTCTCCATAAAGTCTTGGGCTATTGCTAGAAATTCTAATTTATTTACCTGTTACGGACTTACAGCATATAATACAAAAATATTAAAGTTCTGATCTTGAGAATATTACATCTTTGAATTTAAGGCAGTCTGGGTGTTTATTACTAATTTCCGTCACAACGGTCAATTTTGTAATTGACTACAATTAGGTCATTAACTAATTATTTGCTTTAATTTCAGGTCATCCAAGTAAGATGTTTTATATTTGTTTCAGAATGCTTCAATCTATAATAACTGAAAATTTCATTCAGTTCTCTTAAATTTTTAAGAAAGTTATGGGCTTTTGACCGTCCTTGATCACAGCTTTTGTGATAAGTCAATGCAAAGGCAATAGGGAACAAGATGCTGATTTCCGAGTATGAAAATGGCCATAACTTTTTTTATACTGAAGATATGAAAGTGAATCAGGTATCAAATTAAAGTTCTTTTTATGCTTTATCTGTTGAGATAAATTACAGGCTTGATTTATAAAATCTCAAACATTTGAAACATTCCTAATTATGACAATATTTTAAAACTGTCACATGATTGATTCAAATAAGTAGCTGCAGGAAAGATTGATCTTGGCAAGGAATGCTACAATCCAAAATTGTAGAGGAAAAGCGGTCACAGATGGGGCATTGAGGAATCGCATCTGTTTTTGAGGCAGGAAATAATGCATATTTGGAGGATGAACAGTCTCCCAGACAGGAGATTGAGCAAAAGAATGACACAAAGTGCTGGAAGTGACTCAGTGGTTCACCTGCTGAGTTAGTTACTACCAGCACTGTATGCCTTTTTTTGTAAACCAGCATCTGCAGTTCCTCGGCTATGCATAAGACTAATCAATATCAGCAAACGTGGGAGACAGGGAATGGGGTAGTTATTTCTGGGGAATGAGGACAAAGGAGCAACAAGGAATCCACATGAATGTTAAGATGAATTCAAAGTAGGCAAGACGGTTGAAAGTAGAGAAAGATGCAAATGGACAGATGGGATAGAATAGAGTAGGAAGGACCTTATTCCTTTCCTGAAGAAGTGACTCGACCCAAAACATTACCTATTCCTTTTCTCCAGAGATGTTGTCAGACCCGCTGAGCAACTACAGGTTTTTGTGTCCATCTTGGGAAAGAATGGAATCGGCAGAATAGCTGACAATTTCAATGGCAACGAAATGCAAATCTCCTCCCTTTTGATGTCAGAGATGAGTCAATGGAGGAGACAAGGGATTAAAGAAGGAACTGCAGATGCTGGAAAGTTAAGGGTACACAAAATGCTGGAGAAACTCAGCGGGTGCAGCAGCATCTATGAAGCGAAGGAGATAGGTAACGTTTCGGGCCGAAACCCTTCTTCAGACAAACACTTCCCTTGTCTCCTTCTTCGAGGAGACAAGGGAAGTGTTTAAGACGACAATTTGCAATGGAGCAAATATGGCAAGTCATCTTGCACTCTAGGATCAGTCTTGCCAGACTTGCCATTTGAAGATCACAGGAAGTCCAAAAGTGCATGGATAAAGCTGTTTACCTGATCCATATGAGTTTGTAATACTTGAAAAGGGAACAGGTATGCTAATTGGACAGGTAGAGCGGCCAGACTGAGAGAAAAACTGTAGCTATTCAGAATTATGGAGAGCAAATCAGTTCAGCAAATCAGCTAATCACTAAATATAGAGGACAAGTCTAGACAGGCAAAATGTTAGTTCAAATATGAGTGGACAGAAAATTCATCACACTCAATAGCATGGAATTTAAGGTCAAGTAATATATTTTAGAGCCCACATCAATATTAGATGCAGGCACTTACTTGAACAAACCTGTACAGTTGTTTAAGAAACTCATGACTATCCCAGATACATATTCTCCTTGACATGAATGAACCAGAGATGGATTGACTACTTTAGTGAATAGCCTTTAAGGTAACCACTTCATCATCCATTGCAGTTATAGCCATTTATATTTCCCAGTACTGGTCTTGTGGTAGGATTATGACAGAAGGCCGATTGACATTGCAGTAAGCATCCTGGTTGAATCCAATTACTTCATCAGTGGGATAAAATAAATGCTGAATTAAATTCTGATCACAAATGGTTCTTCAAATATATAAAAAATCCTTACTGTAAGTTGAAAAGCATGTTATATTTCAGGAGGAGGTGTAATTAGAAGCAGAAAAAATATTTTGTCACCGGAAGATGGGATATGAAACGCAAATACTAAAAAAGATGATTCATGTATCTGAAATTAATGAATTCAATGGATACAGAATAATGGCAATAGCAAATAATTAATATCATCACAGGAACGTCTCTTTCGCAAAGCTAGTAGTTCTGAACGTCTTGTAGACTCCATGAAAAGGCGCTGGCATGATAGGATGAACAATCCATTATCTCTTATTTCTGCAAATTTCTGAGTACATGGCATTAATCAAAATTAGAAACAGAGCTATAGCATTTTGCCTTTAGAGCTAATGTTTGATCAATTATTAAAGTTCCTATGAAAGCATACTTTACTTATTAAAGTACATTTCTCAGCAATGTTGCAAAACCTTCCAATCGAATGAAAAAACAATACTGACTCATGTGCAGGTATTGCCTGCTGTGGTATTGAGTCACATTCTGGGAAATGATAGGCTTGTTTACGAGACTAATGTTAGGCAGTCTTAGCTGTGTATATACACTAGTTGATATTGGCTATGCTTAACTATTGGCTCAGTTAGAAAAAGCGGAAAAAGAGGACCCTTGCCTCAAACCAAGCATTCCTTCCCGACTATACTGAATTGTCACTTTGGGTTACATCTGCATTTTTGAGGATTTAAACACATGCCTTCCTGATACTGAGATGACAATCTTGTTATTAAACTCTGCACACTGGCACACAATGCATAAAGGCTAACTCAATCTCCACTGCACATGCTGCCTAACATTCCGAGATTCATACTTGTTAATGCCCCAGGAAGTTAAACCCTTCAATTAGGCCTTGTACACCGGTCACTGAAAGTTGGCTTAGAAGGTACAGCAGACAGTGAAGAAAGCTAATGGAATGTTGGCCTTCATAACAAGAGGATTTCAGTATAGGAGTAAAGAGGTTCTTCTGCAGTTGTATAGGGCTCTGGTGAGACCACATCTGGAGTACAGTTTTGGTCTCCTAATTTGAGGAAGGACATCCTTGTGATTGAGGCAGTGTAGCATAGGTTCACGAGATTGATCCCTGGGATGGCGGGACTGTCGTATGAGGAAAGATTTAAAAGACTAGGCTTGTATTCACTGGAGTTTAGAAAGATGAGGGGGAATCCTATAGAAACATGTAAAATTATAAAAGGACTGGACAAGCTAGATGCAGGAAAAGTGTTCCCAATGTTGGGCGAGTCCAGAACCAGGGGCCACAGTCTTAGAATAAATGGGAGGTCATTTAAGACTGAGGTGAGAAAAAACTTTTTCACCCAGAGTTGTGAATTTATGGAATTCCCTGCCACAGAGGGCAGTGGAGGCCAAGTCACTGGATGGATTTAAGAGAGAGTTAGATAGAGCTGTAGGGGCTAGTGGAGTCAAGGGATATGGGGAGAAGGCAGGCACGGGTTATTGATAGGGGACGATCAGCCATGATCACAATGGATGGCAGTGCTGGCTCGAAGGGCCGAATGGCCTCCTCCTGCACCTATTTTCTATGTTTCGATGTTTCTAAATGGGACAATTAGCAGAAGGAAAATCTGTAGGAATGACCACTTGACCAAAAGCTCCAAGATGCTAATGTACTATTTCCCAGCATGGAGATACATTATATTTCATATAGGGCAGGAAAGAAATAAAGTTGATTGCAGCAATGTTAAAAAAAATATATAATAATAATAATGGGGTGGCACAGTGGTAGAGTTGCTGCCTTACAGCGCCAGAGATCCGGGTTCGATCCTGACTACGGGTGCTGTCTGAACGGAGTTTGTACGTTCTCCCTGTGACCGCGTTGGTTTTTTCCGGATGTTCTCCCACACCCCAAAGTCATGCAGGTTTGTAGGTTAATTGGCTTCTGTAAATTGACCCAAGTATGTAGGATCGAACTAGTTTGGTATTAGTGTATGTACCAAGGTACAGTGAAAAGCTTTTGTTGCATGCTAACCATTCTGCTGAGAGACAATACATGATTACGATCGGGCCATTCACAGGGCACAGTTACATAAGGGAATAACGTTTGGTGCATGATACGGACAGTAAAGTCTAATCAAAGATAGTCCAAGGGTCACCAATGAGGCAGATAATAGTTCAGGACTGCTCTCCAGTTGCGGTAGGATGATTCCATTGCCTGATGAAAGCTGGGAAGAAAATGTCCCTGAATAAGGAGGTGTGCATTTTCACACTTCTGTACCTTTCATCCGATGGAAGAGGGGAGAAGAGGGAGTGGCCAGGGCATGACTCGTCCTTGTTTCTGCTGCTGGCCTTGCCGAGGCAGCATGAGGTATAAATGGAGTCAATGGATGGAGTCAATTTGCTGCCATTTTTGTGGTCATGGATGGGGCTGTTTGCAAAGCAAGCTGTGATGCATCCCGCTAAAATGCTTATTTGGGTGCATGGGTGATCATGGTTGGCGTGGACTCAGTGGGCTGAAGGGCCCGTTTCCATGTTGTAACTCCAAACTAAACTAAACTAATAAAATTGCTGAATCATCCCCATCACAGAACTATGTTATTTCAGCTCCCTAATAACCTGCTCCGTTTTTCCATGCTGGTCACGTGACCCTGCGTGACTGTACTGAGAAGTTTTTTGGGGGTTTAAAAAAACCCCACTTAAATTGGGCTGACTATAAAGGAAGATTGAAGAGAGTTTTGCATTAACATTTGTCTATAAACAAAAGGCATTATCCAACCATCACATTATATCTTGCAGCTTTGCAGATGGGAACAAATGTTCAACATGGATACACAATGAAGTATGGCCATGAATGAGCTTCAGACATGCTGCACAGAGGCCCAAAAAGGTCAATTCCCAGGGGTCAGCAGCTGCTCTCTTATTTTATACTTTAATTTGTTTTTACTGTGGTTACAAACTGATGCATTGTGTAATTACAGATTATGATATTTAAAAGGATTTATTACTTTTCGGAGGAAAAAAGTTCAAGATTGCGAGATCAAGTACTGGCACCACTGAGAAAGGGATGGAAGAATAGGGAAGGGATGGGTATTGCAAGGCTCGGTGCTGGGAACACAGCTATTTACAATATACATCAATGATTTGGATGAAGGGATTCAAAGTAACATTAGCAAATTTGCAGATGACACAAAAATGGGTGGCAGTGTGAATGGTGAGGAGGATGCTGTGAGAATGCAGGGTGACTTGGACAGGTTGGGGGAGTGGGCAGATGCATGGCAGATGAAGTTTAATGCGGAATAATGTGAGGTTATACACTTTGGTAGCAAAAACAGGAAGGCAGATTACTAAATGGTGTCAAGTTGGGAAAAGGGGAAGTACAACAGGATCTGGGGGTCCTTATACATCGGTATATGAAAGTAAGCATGCAGGTACAGCAGGCAGTGAAGAAAGCGAATGGCATGTTGGTCTTTTTAACAAGAGGAATTGAAAATAGGAGCAAAGAGGTCCTTCTGCAGTTGTACAGAGCCCTAGTGAGACCACACCTGGAGTATTGTGTGCAGTTTTGGTCCCCTAATTTGAGGAAGGACATTCTTGCTATTGAGGGAGTGCAGCGTAGGTTTACAAGGTTAATTCCCGGGATGGCGGGACTGTCATATGCTGAGAGAATGGAGCAGCTGGCTTTGTACACTCTGGAGTTTAGAAGGATGAGAGGGAATCTCATTGAAACATATAAGATTGTTAAGGGTTTGGAAACGCTAGAGGCAGGAAACATGTTCCCGATGTTGGGGGAGTCCAGAACCAGGGGCCACAGTTTAAGAATAAGGAGTAAGCCATTTAGAACGGAGACGAGGAAACACTTTATCGCACAGAGAGTGGTGAGACTGTGGAATTCTCTGCCTCAGAGGGCAGTGGAGACAGGTTCTCTGGATGCTTTCAAGAGAGAGTTAGATAGGGCTCTTAAAAATAGCAGAGCCAGGGGATATGGGGAGAAGGCAGGAACGAGGTACTGATTGGGGATGATCAGCCATGATCATATTGAATGGCGGTGCTGGCTCGAAGGGCCAAATTGCCTACTCCTGCACCTATTGTCTATTGTCTAATACTAAAAACAATAATAATTTGAAATTGCTGAATTACTGAAATTGCACACAACGCTTCCAGTCTGATTGTGAATACACCCATACGTTCACTGTGTTAAGACAGTAATAAATTTCCAGCAATGGTACAATTCTGTCCAACCCTCTACACTTATCACATGATGCAAGAAAAACAAAATAATTGACAGGCAAGTAAAACAAATTCGGACAACAATCCGAGTACATTTCATATAAACGTATGAATGACTGTGTACAGCAAGGGTCCAATTCTTTTTAGAACCATCACGATCTTATACTGTGAAGATGAGGGAAAGCCATCACTGTAGGGCGAGTTTGTGGATAACACAATCAGTCAAAGTTATAAACTGCCCTAAAAAAATATTTAAAAATCAATGTAATATCAAGAGCAGAGCAGAAAATAAGTCTCAAGTATTGAACGCTTGATATCGAGTTTTGAACTAATTCGCAGTCTGCAGGTACAACCATAAGACTGAGGAGGATACAAGAAAGAATGATTTTGATATTGTTGACCTGCATGGGT
Organism: Okamejei kenojei; assembly: GCA_035221665.1. Taxonomy (NCBI): domain Eukaryota; kingdom Metazoa; phylum Chordata; class Chondrichthyes; order Rajiformes; family Rajidae; genus Okamejei; species Okamejei kenojei. The sequence continues at coordinate 104,379,531 of CM069131.1, forward strand.
GAATTGGGCCGAAGGGCCTGTTTCCACACTGTAACATTCTATGACTCCCACATGGCAGAAGATATCTGGAGCCCACAGCAGCTCGCAAATTCACCAGTTACCCAGCCTTGTTTACAACAGCTCTGCTCAAGAACCCAAGGAATTATATTGTGTGGAAGCAGCCCAGCCCATCACATAAACCAGCCTCCATTCCACCCACCCACCCTTCATAAACAGAGTCATGCAGCACGGAAACACAACCCTCGCCGCAACCAACAAATAAGTGCAGGAGTAGACCATTTGGCCCTCAGAGCCATTCAATATGATCATGGCTGATCAGCTAAAATCAGTACCCCATTCCTGTTTTTTCCTCCATATCTCTAGATTCCTTTAGCCCTAAGAGCTAAATCGAACTCTCTCTTGCGAATTGAATTGGCCAGTGAATTGGCCTCCACAGATTCACAACTCTCTGGGTGAACATCGGGTACATTATTCCTGCATCTACCCTGTCCAATCCTTTAACAATTTTATGTGTTTCTATAAGATCTCCTCTCATCCTTCTAAATTCCAGTGAATACAAGCCCAGGGCCTATTCTTTAATCATATGTCAGTCCCGCCATCCCAGGAATTAACCTGCCGAACTTACACTGCACTCCCTCAATAGCAATAATGTCCTTCCTCAAATTAGAAGACCAAAATTGCAAACAAAACTCCTGGTGCGGTCTCACCAGGGCCCTGTACAACTGCAGTGGGACCTCCTTGTTCCTAAACTCAAATCCTCTCGCAGTGAAGGCCGACATGCCATTAGCTTTCTTCACTGCCTGCTGTACCTGCATACTTACTTTCAGTGACTGATGTCTAAATAGTTTATATATATTATAAATAACTGGGGTCCTAGCACCAAGCCTTGTGGCACCCCACATCACTGCCTGCCGTTCTGAAAAGGACCAGTTAATTCCTACTCTTTGCTTCCTGTTTGCCAACCAGTTCTCTATCCATGTCAATACCTTACCCCCAATACCATGTGCTCTAATTTTGCTCACTAATCTCTGTCAAAGGCTTTTTGAAAGTCTAGATACACCACATCTACTGGCTCTCCCTTATCCCTGCTCCAGAGATGCTGTCTGTCCTGCTGAGCTACTCCAGCATTTTGTGACTAAACTGAGGATGTAGTTCTGATCTCCCAGCCTACTTTATTGTTGTCCCTGCACTATTTTGTTATCTGCACTTTAGTTGTACCTGTAAAGCTCATATTGTATTCTACACTCTATTTTTACATACCAGTTGTACTATTGTATGGGTTGATTGTGCTCATGTACAGTACCATCAGACTGGATGTAAACAAAGCTTTTCATTGTATTTCAGTACATGACAATAATAATAAATCAAATTAAACGTTCATTCGTATTTATAGGCTGCATGTGGTGAGGCATTTGTAAGCATTGCAATTTAACAGACTGGTACCCAAAAATCACAAGATCATATTGCATACTAAAGTGGTTTATCTAAAACATGAATTGGATGAAAAACTACACAAATGTATGTGATGCCCTCTTTGCAAACATTTTTTAAGATGTAATCCAGACTTTCAGATGAACAAAACCTAACGCATTGCACTTACGCACTCTGTGGCAAATTCCCTGCTCTAATGCATGGCATTATCTAAAATAAATCAGGGAACAGCTTTAATTTTCCTCCCGCACAGTCAGAAGTAAAATTCCAATGACGGTGAACAATCATGCAATAACATTCGAGATCAATAGCAGATACATGGTCAGATAAAGTTCAAGTCTCCTGTTACATAACAAATCGATCACAACAAAGTGGAAAGTAGATCATATCACAAGATGCCACATCGAAATGCTAACCATTAAAAATGTATTATTATTTTCAAAGTTAATGAGGCTTAGTCAATTAAATTACCCAGTAACATTAGCAAAATTACAGAAATTAGTATAAAGCTGATAGTCTTGGAACCAACTATTTACTGTTTCTCTTTCTATATATATACGGGCCAATCGGCTGAGAATTTTCAGCACAGTATTTTCTGCTTTTATTTTGATGGGATATGAAAAGGTCCTAAATTAGAGATTTAGCGTGGTTTTGTGCATGGGAGATGAGCATTCATAAAGCTAATTTTTTTTTTTCTGAGGATGAAGATTAATTTGATGAATGATGATTTTTTAGAGATCACCAGGCACAAGGTATCTTTCAGGAATCGTGGAATAGAGGAAGCAACGAGTCAGTTCAAACGAGAACCGATCTTCAAAACAAAAGGAGTTCACAGTGTAATATCTACTGAGACTCTGAAGTCATCAAACCAAGCCAAAGAGCGTGGAAATGCTGACTGCGTACCAATGTAACCACATAGGACAGCAATAGAGAAGGTGCAGAAAGAGTCACCAGGTTGTCGTCTGGAATGCAGGGTTATAGTTATAAGGAGAGGTTGGATGGGCTGACTTTATTCCTGCTTGGAAGCCGAGGGGTGACCTTCTACAGGTTTATAAAATTATGATGGACATAGATAGAGGGAGAAAGAAAGTCAAAATATTTTTCTCTGGCATAGGGTTCTAGAATAGAAAGCACGGGTTTAAGGTGAGCGGGAGAAATCTAAAGGAAAACTGAGGGGTACGTTTTCCCACACGATTTTCTCCAAGGTGACAGAATTTTTCAGTAACTAGCTGCTTGGTGATACTCTGACACCGAGAAGGAAATTGAGGTACAAGTAAACACGGTTAAAGTACATATTCAACGTTGTGTTTCTTCTTCCAAAAGTGCGGCAACAAGTAAGTACATCAAATGTTCCCACTTCATGAAATCAACCTACAATAAAATGTACAGTTTGAGATTGTTGTCATGTATAATAGTTCGCACCTAATAATAATTATCCTCAAAACATGTATGATTAATTTGCTTTAATAACCTACATACCAATCCTGGTATCTTCTACCTATACTATTACTAAAACTCTCATCTTGTCTTCCGGTTTGCGTTGTTTTTAAATTTGCGCACAAACGGTACCCTATATCGCTAGGATTTTTTCGCCACCTTACTCACCATTCACTTCTGCTACAAGAGCACCAAGTTTTGTTCTAATCGGTGGGATATTACAAAAGTTAGGAAGGTTTAAAAAAAATCGTGAGATCAGCAATTTGGTCTTCTCGCATGTCACTCACCATGAAGGTAACGCCCCTTACGGCACCCGCGGTCAATCACCGGGGCGAGGAGAGTAAATTCCCGGAAGCGGGGCTGAGTCCGTGAGCCGCGCTGATTGAGTCCACAAGCCATGCTGAGTGAGCCTGCAAGAGTGGAGTCGGGGAAGCTGCTGAGTGGAGCCGGGGAAGCGGCTGTGTGGAGCCGGGAGGTGCTGTGTGGTGCCGCGGCCGGTGGCCACTGAGAAAAGTCCCTCAGCCCCCCCAACACACCACCCCCTCCACATCCCCCTTCCCCCCCCCCACTTTACCCCTCTCCCATTCCTCCCCCACCACCTTTACCCCTCCTCCATTGCTCCCCCGTCCCCCATTCCTCCCCCCTTCCCCTCACCACCCCCCACCCCTTCACCTCCTCCTCCCTCCCCCACAACCCCCACAACCCCCCCTCCCCCAAAATAATATTAAGTGTGTGGCTTTCAAAAGAGTCTTGTAGAAGAACTTTACTGAGGTAATACAAAAAAACATCAAAAATGAAACAAATTTATGTGGATTCTCAGGGACACATGGTACAAAACAATCCATAATACAAACAACATGCTAACAATCCATTTCTTCCCTCTGGCTTTCATTCTTGAGATTTGTCATGTTATCAATACTTTGTATTGTGTTGATATTGTATCCTGTGTAAGGGGGCAGTATGAAGGCAAGGGCAGTGTACTGTTCTGGATGTCAGATGTGGGAGGTCAGGGAATCTGATAGCCCTCCAGTCATCCACATCTGCGCCAGGTGTGTTGAGATGGGGCTCCTAAAGGACTGTGTTAGGAACCTGGAGCAGCAGCTCGATGACCTCCGTCTGGTCAGGGAGAGTGAGGAGGTAATAGAGAGGAGCTACAGGGAGGTAGTCACTCCCAGACCACAGGACGCAGACAAGTGGGTCACAGTTAGGAAGGGCAAGGGGCAGAGGCAGGAGCTAGAGAGTATCCCTGTGACTGTACACCTGGAAAATAGGTACTCGGGTTTGAGTACGATTGGAGGGGACAGCCTAGCTGGGGGCAGCAACAGCGGCCGGGCCTCCGGCACAGAGACCGCCCTGATGCTCAGAAGGGTAGCAAAAAGAGGAGGGCAATTGTAATAGGGGACTCTATAGTTAGGGGGTCGGATAGGCGATTCTGTGGACGCAGTCGGGAGACCCGGATGGTAGTTTGCCTCCCTGGTGCCAGGGTCTCGCATGTGTCAGAACGTGTCCAAAATATTCTGATAAGGGAGGGAGAGGAGCCTGATGTTGTGGTACACATAGGTACCAATGACATAGGCAGAAAAAGTGACGAGGTCCTGAAGGGAGAATTTAGGGAGTTGGGGGGAAAGTTAAGGAGAAGGACCAAAAGGGTAACGATTTCAGGATTACTGCCTGTGCCGCGTGACAGTGAGAGTAGGAATGAAATGAGATGGAGGATAAATGCGTGGCTGAGGGACTGGTTCAGGGATTCAAGTTTCTTGATCACTGGGACCTCTTTTGGGGAAGGCATGATCTGTACACAAAGGACGGGTTGCACTTGAACCCGAGGGGGACCAATATCCTGGCAGGGAGATTTGCAAAGGCTACTGGGGAGACTTTAAACTAGAAAGGCTGGGGGGAGGGACTCGGGTAGAGGGGGCTAGGGGTCAGGGTGTGGGGCAAGAGGCAGAGAAGGGAAGCACTTGGACCCAAAATGTAGGCGAGAAAGATGAAAAAGATAATAGACAGAGAATAAGGGACGGTGGGTTTCTAAAATGTGTATATGTTAATGCTAGGAGCATTGTAAGTAAGGTGGATGAACTTAGGGCCTGGATTGACACCTGGAAATATGATGTTGTGGCAATCAGTGAAACATGGTTGCAGGAGGGCTGTGATTGGAAACTAAATATTCCAGGATTTCGTTGCTTCAGGTGTGATAGAATTGGAGGGACCAGAGGGGGAGGTGTTGCATTGCTTGTCAGAGAAGATATTGCAGCAGTGCTTTGGCAGGATAGGTTAGAGGGCTCGTCTAGGGAGGCTATTTGGGTGGAACTGAGAAGTGGGAACGGTGTAGCAACACTTTTAGGGGTGTATTATAGACCGCCAAATGGGGAGCGAGAATTTGAAGAGCAAATATGTAAGGAGATAGCAGATATTAGTAGTAAGCACAAGGTAGTGATTGTGGGAGATTTGTGCCTGGAAGGTCATATTTGACAAACCTTCTTGAATTGTTTGAAGCGGAAACTAGGGAAATTGATGAGGGTAAAGCAGTGGATGTTGTCTATATGGATTTCAGTAAGGCCTTTGACAAGGTTCCCCATGGAAGGTTGGTTAAGAAGGTTCAATCTTTGGGTGTTAATGGCGGAGTAGCAAGATGGATTCAACAGTGGCTGAATGGGAGATGTCAGAGAGTAATGGTGGATGGCTGTTTGTCAGGTTGGAAGCCGGTGACCAGTGGGGTGCCTCAGGGATCTGTGTTGGGTCCACTGTTGTTTGTCATGTACATCAATGATCTGGATGATGGGGTAGAAAATTGGATAAGTAAGTATGCAGATGATACTAAGATAGGTGGGGTTGTGGATAATGAAGCAGATTTTCAAAGTCTACAGAGAGATTTGGGCCATTTGGAAAAGTGGGCTGAAAGATGGCAGATGGAGTTTAATGCTGATAAGTGTGAAGTGCTACATCTTGGCAGGACAAATCAAAATAGGACGTACATGGTAAATGGTAGGGAATTGAGGAATGCTGTGGAACAGAGGGATCTAGGAATAACTGTGCATAGTTCCATGAAGGTGGAATCGATGTAGATAGGGTGGTAAAGAAAGCCTTTGGTGTGCTGGCCTTTATAAATCAGAGCATTGAATATAGGAGTAGGGAAGTAATGTTAAAATTGTACAAGGCATTGGTAAGACCAATTCTGGAGTATGGTGTACAATTTTGGTCGCCTAATTATAGGAAGGATGTCAACAAAATAGAGAGAGTACAGAGAGATTTACTAGAATGTTGCCTGGGTTCCAGCAACTATGTTACAGAGAAAGGTTGAACAAGTTAGGTCTTTATTCTTTGGAGCGCAGAAGGTTAAGGGGGGACTTGATTGAGGTCTTTAAAATGATGAAAGGGATAGACAGAGTTGACGTGGATACTTTTCCCATTGAGGGTAGGGAAGATTCAAACAAGAGGGCATGACATTCGAAATTAAGGGACAGACGTTTAGGGGTAACGTGAGGGGGAACTTCTTTACTCAGAGGGTGGTGGCTGTGTGGAATGAGCTTCCAGCAGAAGTGATGGAGGCAGGATCGATTTTAACATTTAAAAGTAAAGTGGATAGGTATATGGACGTGAAGGGAATGGAGGGGTATGGGCTGAGTGCAGGTAGATGGGACTAGGGGAAAACAAATGGTCGGCACGGACTGGAAGGGCCGAGAGGGCCTGTTTCCGTGCTGTAATTGTTATATGGTTGTTATATGGTTATATCTTTTGAAGTGAGTGTCAGATTAACTTCTCCTTAATAAAAAACAAAAGAATCTCCTTGCACAATTCGATCAAATGTAAATAACACCATACATTTTTTTTGCACTGTTCCAGCATTAATTTTTCGACTACAACAACATATATCCAATCATACTTCACACTGAGCCCAATTTAATTTTCACCGTAGGCTATCAGACATGCAAGAAAAGTAAATCACGTTTAAGAGTTCCCAAAATCTACTTCACAAGAAGTCTAGATGTACAAATAGCATTTTCTAATTGGGGTTAGTTAACCCATTAACCTATTGAAAATGGAGGTTTCATTTGCAAAAGGGCTAAAAGATCAAATGCAAGCAATCCCCTGCAGCACTGCAAACCTGCCTCATTTACTATTGGAACACCAAATCTGTCACTGAAAGTAGAATTGCTTCTGAATTTCCATCATCTTGGAGACAACCTTAAGTTCCAAAGAATCTCAATTTACCTCCATTATTTATGAGTTGGTCATCAGATTACTGACAGACAGGAGTTTAAACACAAGAGTGCTTCAAATTAATTTATAAATGTGGGAATATAAGGCAGTTTATAAATAGATTCTAAACCAGGAGATTAATTTGCAACTTGGAATGTATGCAAATACTGAAGGGTGAACATCTTTAATTCTTAAAATTAATAATCTAAACATCATTGTTAATGATTGCTGGTAGAACATACACATTAGAGACAAATCAAGTAAAAATGTAAAGAGCCTGCCCCATTTATGCAAATTCTTTGGCGACTTGCTGGCACCCATCATAGTTGCAGCAGGTTGAAGAAAATTTTCAACATGTTGAAAATCCGGCGGCGACCATAAAAAGGTACGACTCTTTGGGCGACTACTCACCACCCCGCGACATGACGGCTGTACGGTCGTGAGTAGTCAGCCAAAGAGTCGTACCTTTTTCTGGTCGCCGCTAGATTTTCAACATGTTGTGACTATGACGGGTGCCGAAAAAATCGGGTAAGTGGGACAGGCCCTTAATGTTCTTCATGGTGAGAGATTTCTGCCGAGTCCTCACTGTTAATACAGGTTACTTGCCAGCAGCTTGATGGCTTGGGGTCTCCAACAATTTCTAAAGAATCAGAATCCAGTATCGACATTTTCAAGAGGGGTAGATAGGAAACGAGAGAGGAAAACTGTTATAGTTTATTACTTTTGTAGAATTCTAGCACTTCACATAAAATATCGAACGGTGCCGCACGAGAACAGTCCCTTTGGCCAGTAATGCCTGTGCTGAACATGATGCAGGACCATCCCTTATCCACCTGCACTTTTCCCACCATTCCCTGCATATCCATATGCCTATCCCAAGTCTCTATGGCATAGGCAAAATATATTATCGTATCTGCCTCAACCACTGCCCCAGAAACGCATTCCAGGTGCTCACCACTCTCTGTATAAAATGGTGCCTCACACATGTCCTTTAAACTTTGCCCCTCTTACCTTAATCTATGCCTTCTAGTATTTGATTTTCCATCCTGGGGAAAAAGGCTCTGGCTGTCGACCTCATCAATGCCTCTCATAATTTTATCGGGTCTCCCATAACCTGTAGCATTTCAGAGAAACTAATCCAAGTCTGTCCAACCTCTCCTTGTAGCTAATATCCCCTAATCCAGGCATTATTCTAGTAAACCTCCTCTGCACCATTTCCAAAGCCTCCCAATTGTTCCTACAATGGGGCAACTAGAACATGACACAGTGCTCCAAATGCAGCCTAACCAAAGTCCCATAAAGCTGCGTCAAAACCCCTGCACTCAATTCCCGCGACCTACCATGGCGCACCATATGCCTTCTTTACCACTCTATCACTTGCCACTTTCAAGAAGTTATGGATTTGGACCGCAAAATCCCTCTGTACATCAATGCTGTAAAGGGCCATGCCATTAATTCAATATTTTCCCCTTATGTCTAATCTCTCAAAGAGCAACCCCTCACATTTGTTTGGATTAAACTCCATATGTCATTTCCTCACCTTTTTCTGTAGCCGATCTATATCTCGCTGTATACCTTGACAGCCTTCCTCTTAGTCTGTGACCCCAATCTTCCTATCACCTACAAACTAACTAATCAACGTCTACATTTATGTTGAAGCCATTTAAGTCATTGCACATGATAGACAATTATTTTAAAAAGTTTAATTGTCTTAGTGTAGCCTGGCAAACCGACTAAAATATAATTTATAAATCGTATGAAAGAATTTGAAATGCAATCAAAAAATCAATGTTGTTGTATTTTTCATATTTTACAGCAGCTAGGAGGCAACTAAATAACTTGGTGCTTCCCAGAAATTATTTGTAGACACAAGACAGTTTTTCAAATCATTTAATATTTTAACAATGAATAATGCATATTATAACTAACCTTTTAAAGGTTGCCACAGTAATGCAGCAGGTAGTCCTGCTGCAACATAACCACTGCAATCTAGATTCCATCGTGACCTTTGCTGATGCCTTTGTCAAGTGTGTCGGTTCATCCTATGACTCCCTGGAGATCGTCCTAATTTACTGCTGATTGATAGGTTGATTATCACTGGTGTGAGTGAAGGTGGCAGGAAAATCAGTGTTGAACATTGCAGAGGGAATATTTAGAAAATAAATAAATGGATTGTGTAGGAAAGAACTGCAGATGCTGGTTTAAATAAATTGAATTGATTGGATAGCTCCTAGAGTCAACATAAGCTTTATAAACTGAATGACCTATGTTATAAGAGGAAATGAGAAATATTAAAAAAAATCTATTCCTAATGTCAGTGGAAGGTAATGTTTACTCAAAAGCAAAGAGGCAGCTCATATTACCTCGATCTCGAAAGCTTCACTGGCGAGCGGAGAGCGAAGGAAGGAAAAAGACAATCTATCTACATGAAGTGCTAGTTTTTACTTAGCAAGCTCATTATATTTGCATTACTGATAGAAAGATGATTCTTTTGAATTATCTGCTTCCAATCCTACTCTCATCAGCCACACTAAATCTGGTGCTGGTCCGCACATTCAAATATCTGGTGCTGATTTATTCAGCATTTTGCCAGTAGCTTATTAGAAAAATACAACTTGATGAAAAATGTTTTAAGTACATAACATTTACTCTTCAATCTCTTAGCAACCTCCTGCCATTCCACAGAAGTGACTAAATTATATTTCCCAAGTGCCTGCAATGGTCTTCCTGTGTGATTTGTTGCAAAATAATTCATTGCCCATTTAAAATTATGTTCCTTTAATGATTACAAAAAGTCTGAGTTGTAGTGAGCTACATTAACAAAGAGCTTCTTTTCAGCTTGAATATTTGCAGGAGTGAACCCCAACCTATATAACGACATCTTGTACTCCATCATTCTAACATCAAAAGCACCTCAAGCAGATATTAGGAATCATGTACTGGGTCTCTAATAAAAGATTCCCAAGTAATTAGATGAACAAAATAAATACACTATACAATCAAGGAACAAAACAAGTTGCCATATTCTGGAGGCAATGTGACATGCAACACAATTCACTAGAGCTTTGGGCCTAAAAATAAACATTGTTTACTGCAGACTGGAAGTTCTTCATTCTACAACAGAAAACAAGAATCATCTGAGCAGCACATTATGCAGCAGCAGAAAAAAGTGTGCCAATGTGGCAGTCATACAACTCAACCCAGTCTGGGTGGCAGGGTAGAGTCAAAGACTAGGCCCACCTCATTATTTGATTTAGCTATCCTTTAGATTGACATGCTAAACTATACAAGGAGAAAATGTAGGTAAAGTTTATAAACTACACACTCACTCCTAATTATTACAAAAGCAAAATAGAACGAGTGTCCATTCACGACAGCGCAACTGTGTGTCCACACTTGATAATAAAATGAAGTAAATCATTCTGAGTTTCTGCAACAGAGTGAAACATTTTTATTGTAAAATCTGTCATGGCAGAGTAATATTGGGGTCAGTAAATTACTTTCGTAACATAGCAGTTTGTAATGATGCTTAGCTGAGGACGATCTCTGAATGGAAAATTACAGTACTTTCCGATCTCTTTCTCTGACAGGAGGCATCTGAAATTTTCAGGGAGCAAACAGTTAAGCCCAGCAATTGTTATCAGTCCATAAAGCACTAAAATTGCATGGTTCAGTACATGAATGGTAGCCTGGAGTTAAATGGAACATAAATAAGATGCAGTGGCTGAATGCTGTGCTCCAAAATTATATTAGCTGGTATTAAGCGAGATCCAGGTCTACACACCACAAAAGGCCACCACTCAGTCACCTTTATGGTATAAAAAGCTTAAGTTTGCATCAGCTTTCAAATTCAATTTTCACTATAATCCCATTATTGCAAGTTGAAATCAGGAGTGGTAAAATTTATGCTCAGAATATCCTCGATATCCAGCGAACATTGACTTCCTATTGGGCCCTTTTTGAAGAGTAACTCTGTGTTGCAGGTAACTGCATCAACCAAAGTGCACACAAGGATTGGGAACTAGCAAAAAAACAGTCAGTTTAGTTTAACAGTTTTAATTTTTAAATATTTGCAGAATATTTGCAGAACTCCCTTAAATAAGTCATGTATGCGCCGGAGGAATTATACAGGACGGCGGCACAGCAGTAGAGTTGCTGCCTTAAAGTGCCAGAGACCCTGGTTCGATCCTGACTACAGTTGCTGTCTGTATGGAGTTTGTAAGTGCTTCCCATGACCTGCATGGGTTTTCTCCGGGAAGCTCCGGTTTCCTTTCACACTCCAAAGACGTACAGGTTTACAAGTTAATTGGTTTGGTAAAATTGTAAATTGTCCTCAGTGTGTGTAGGATAGTGTTAGTGAGTGGGGATCACTGGTTGGTGCAGACTCAGTGGCCTGAAGGGCCTGTTTCCGCGCTGTATCCCTAAACTAAAACTAAACTAAATGACCTTTGCTTAATGTAGAAAAAAGGCACCTTTGATTGTGTGGCTATTCCTCAGTAATGTATTGAATAAGGAGTTAAATCTTGGAAGGCAGCTTGAATCCACAAACCTTTAACTCAGGAAATGTTTGATCAAGGTCAGCAGTAATTGCCAACCCATAGCCATTTCAGAAAGCTGTTAAAAGCCAATTTCCATGTTCAAAAGGTACAAATGGAGAATTTTACAAAGCTTCAGTGCAATTAAAAACAAATGAATTGGGCTTTTAGGTCTAATTCACACCAATGAACCGAACTGTTAATTAACCATATTTTTGGTACCATCCTCGATGATGATTCAAAAACCTTTCATACAACAGATGACTCCAAAAACTTCTCTATAATTCACTTATTTTCAAATAAGTCACGCGAGGACCATATAATCCTACTGACGATTGCCAAAGTCAACATAACTAAAGGTCACTGTGATATCTTTGTGTAATAGTGAGGGATATTTTCACACACATTCACTTTAGTATTGTCACACACATATTTTCACTTTAGTATTGAATGGGTAAAAGTAATGAAAACCGCACAAATTAATTATTTTAATAAATAATCAAGAAAAAAGCATGCCATTGAATACCCAAAGGTTATGTTCAATTCAGAATGTCATACAAACTTAATGTGTCAAATTCTGCCAGATTAGAAATAAAACTAGATAAAACAAGTGGTACTTCACAGCTCAGGGAGTATATGTGGACAGAAAGATGCTGCCTAACTTGTTGAGCTAATAGGTTCTGGCTTTATTTTAGATTTTCAGCCTTTACAGTTTTTGTTTTGGTTTTTGAGCAGTGCCAAATTAGTGTAGGCCAAGAAATATTTGCATATTTCAGGAGAAAAGGAAAGAAATGTAATATCAGTGAAATAGATATATTGCTTTTCGTAAGCAAGTTCCTCTCTAGCACGTATCAAGAACATTTAATGAAACCTTTGGATTTAAAAAATCTTTCCCCATAGTTGCAACTTTACGTTCTAACCAGAAGTTAAAAACCAGGGAAGGGAGAATATAAATTGGGGTTGGCCAACAGGGAAAAAATTCAATAGGGCTTCCCTTCCCCAACCAAATCCAGCGACTTATATACATGCAGATAGCAAAAGAGAAATACTTCAGCTCCCACATTGATGCAATGTTTTCATTTTAACCTGCAAATTCACAAAGAACGGCCAAGTAGTGGAGGTAGTCTCCCTAACTCTTCTCCCTCAACTAAAGCCTCCGCAGAGAATAGTAAAGCTGTACTATTAAAATAGAAATGGCGATGTCAGTCAATTAGGTAAATCGATAAAGACTAAAACAGTAATTTGTTGAAAAGGTAAACACATTTTCTACCCACTCAAATAAAAAAGGCCTTATTTCCACATCATAAGATTTAAATCACTGTTTAACTCACAGCATGTTCCTAATATGTGATTTTACAATTTAAATGGCAAACATTGAAATACCATGATTATAGTGATGGTATTAGATTACATAAATCCAATTACAGCACCACTCTGATTGATGAAATGATAGAAAGAAAGTTGACAAAATAACATTACTTAAGATTATAATGTGTTCACAAATGGGCAACACAATCCAATTGGAATTTTAATCTAATTGAAGTAACTTCTTTCCAAAGACAAATATTGGTTCTACTGTGAATACCTCCACCATCATTCCAAATATTTAATGATATTACGGGCCTTTCCTAAACAATTCGGGGCAGGCTTCATCCTGTGCCACTTGGAATGGCAAGTATTTTTGGAATGGACCTGCAGCCATTAAATAACACCCTGAAGCAGAAGGTAAATTGCACGGGTCAAGGAGAGGAATGCAAATTCTATTGTAAAAGAAAAGTTTGCATTCCTGTAAAGTGAAGAATGTGTAAAATAATCCTGAAAAAAAACAGCTCTTTGCTGAGACTGAACGATGTTAAACACATAGGCATTTTCTATACCAATCAATAAATGAATGATTTTCCAATTACAAATGTCATGGTAGAGTTGGAGTTGTTACATTCATATAAATGCAGCATTGATTTTTTAAAGGAGGAAATGAATGGAAGTTGGACAGATTCTAAACAAAAGAGCTGCAAAATACATGCCCAAGCAGTTACCACATAATACAGTGCCCTCCATAATGTTTGGGACAAAGACCCATCATTTATTTATTTGCCTCTGTACTCCACAATTTTAGATTTGTAATAGAAAAAAAACATGTGGTTAAAATGCACATTGTCAGGTTTTAATAAGGGTATTTTTATACATTTTGGTTTCACCATGTAGAAATTACAGCTGTGTTTATACATAGTCCCCCCATTTCCGGGCACCATAATGTTTGGGACACGGCAATGTCATGTAAATGAAAGTAGTCATGGTTAATATTTTGTTGCATATCCTTTGCATGCAATGACTGCTTGAAGTCTGCGATTTGTGGACATCACCAGTTGCTGGGTGTCTTCTCTGGTGATGCTTAGCCAGGCCTGTATTGCAGCCATCTGTAGCTTATGGTAGACAAAAGTGCTGGAGAAACTCAGTGGATCTATGGAGCGAAGGAAATAGGCAACGTTTCGGGCCGAAACCCTTCTTCAGACTGATGTGAGGGTGGGGGGGGGAGGAGGAAGAAGAAGGGAAGAGGTGGAGCCAGTGAGCTGTGGGAGTGTTGAGAAGGGGAGGAGAAAGTAAGGACTACCTGAAATTAGAGAAGTTAATGTTCATATCGCTGGGGTGCAAACTGCCCAAGCGAAATATGAGGTGCTGCTCCTTCCTGGTGGTCCTCACTCTGGCCATGGTGAAGGCCGAGGACAGAAAGGTCGGATTCGGAATGGGAGGGGGAGTTGAAGTGCTGAGCCACCAGGAAATCAGGTTGGTTATTGCAAACCGAGCTGAGGTGTTCAGAGTGAGGCCCACGGTAAATTGGAGGAGCAGCACCTCATATTTCGCTTGGGCAGTTTGCACCCCAGCGGTATGAACATTGACTTCTCTAATTTCAGGTAGTCCTTACTTTCTCCTCCCCTTCTCAGCTTTCCCTCAGCCCACTGGCTCCACCTCTTCCAGCCCACTTATTGATCATGCCAGGTCGATATTTACAGGGCAGCTAGATGGATACTTCACCCTTTGTTGGTAAATTGCAATTTGAAAAGCTGAGGAGACTGTTTTTAAAGTGACAATGGGTTTTACAACCTAGATTGATGCTTATTAATCAAATGCCAAATACATGTGCAAGGCAGATGAAAATCCAGACTTCAACACTATAGAAACACCAGCATGCAAAGGTCAACAAATCATACCATGTTTCAAGCTTTCTGAGCAAACTTACCAAAGCAATCGGGGTGTACCACAACCTGAGAAAAAGCGTCCAACCACATTGAGGGTGTGAATCATTCACATTCTCAGTGTCGTCTTTGACGAGTAATAATTCCTTTCCAATCTACAGCAACCCAACGTTAAATGCTACCTGCTTTTATTTTTCCCCAATGGTGAAATTGGACTGTTAGGTCTTCTGAAAAAATACCAATATGCTTTACCCCAAGACACCATCACCAGGATTATTTGTTTTTACTTCAACGCCAGTGCCCTCAGCCACTCCGATTCAGCTCTTGCAATTTTGAAATTGTTGGCATGTGTCTTTGTGCTCTCTCAACTTGACAAATTTAGTTTAGTTTACAGTTACAGCATGGAAAACGACTCATCGGCCCACCGAATCCACCCCGAGCAATGATCACCCGTATACTCGTTCTATGTTATCCCAGTTTCAAATGCTATACACTCGATGCTAAACACTCGTTTCTCACAAATCTGATTGATTGTTTTGAAGAAGTGACCAAAAAGGTCAATGAGGGCAGAGCTGTCGATGTTGTGTACATGGATATCAGCAAGACATTCGACAGTTCCGCCAGGTAGGCTGCTCTGGAAGATAAGATTGCATGGGATCCAAGAAGAGATAGCTGAATAGATAGCAAATTGGTTCCATGGAAGGAAGCAGAGGGTGATGGTGGAAGGTTGCTTCTCGGATGGAGGACTGTGACAAGTGGTGTGCCTCAGGGTTCAGTGCTGGGCCCATTACTGTTTGTCATCTACACCAATGATTCGGATAAGAACAGACAGAGCAAGATTAGCAAGTTTGCTGACGATACAAAAGTGAGTGGTTTTGCAGATAGTGAAGATAGTTGTGAAAGATTGCAGCACGATCTGGATCGATTGGCCAGGTGGGCGGAGGAATGGTTGATGGAATTTAATACAGAGAAGTGTGAGCTGTTGCATTTTGGGATGTCGAACAAGGGCAGGACCTACACAGTAAATGGTAGCCCTCTGGCTGGGTGCTGTGGAGCAGAGGGATCTAGGAGTACAGGTGCATAGTTCCTTGAAGGTCGAGTCGCAGGTAGATAAGGTGGTCAAAAAGGCTTTTGGCATTTTAGCCTTCTTCAGTCAGAGTATTGAGTGTAGAAGTTGGGAGGTCATGCAGTTGTATAAGACGTTGGTGAGACCAAATTTAGAATATTGTGTTCAGTTCTGGGCACCATGTTATAGGAAAGATATTGTCAAGATTGAAATGGTTCAGAAAAGATTTACGAGGATGTTGCCAGGACTAAAGGGTGTGAGGTATAGGGAGAGGTTGAGTAGGCTGGGTCTCTAGTCCATGGAGCGCAGGAGGATGAGGGGAGATCTTAGAGGTGTACAAAATCATGAGAGGAATAGATCGGGTAGATGCAGAGTCTCTTGCCCAGAGTAGGGGAATCAAGGTTTAGAGGACAAATGTTGAAGGTGAAGGGAAAAAGATTTCATAGGAATCCAGGGAGTAACTTTTCCACACAAAGGGTGGTGGGTGTATGGAACAAGCTGCCAGAGGAGGTAGTTGAGGCTGGGACTATCCCATCGTTTAAGAGACAGTTGGACAGGTAGATGGATAGGACAAGTTTGGAGGGATATGGACCAAGCGCAGGCAAGTGGGACTAGTGCAGCTGGAACATTGTTGGCCGATGTGGGCAAGTTGGGCGAAAGGGCCTGTTTCCAAGCTGTGTCGCTCTATGACACTGGAGATAATTGACAGAAGCCAATTAACCTACAAACCTGCATGTCTTTGGAATGTGGGAGGAAACTGCAGCACCCGGAGAAAACGTTCAAACTCCATACAGACTACAACCGTAGTCAGAATCGAGCTCGGGTCTCTTGTGCAGGATGATACTGCCACGTTTCAAGTATACTGCCATCCGATTAATAGACTAATCTAGTCTAGTCCTTCCTGTACCCAAATTCTATTGTCCAAAATACACACCTATTTAATTCTGGGGTACCCCTTTTTCACCCCTTTCTGAAAAAAAAGTGCTTTTTGATTAAACCTTACTGAATTTCCTGTTATTTGGTATTCCATTAGGTCACATCATGAACCAGTACTACCATAACTTGACAAGGATGTTATTTAGGAATCCATACTGCTTGCAATTTACAAAGTATTCCCACACTGGAGTCTCATGTTTACATCAAAGGTTTCAAAAGGTCTTTTATCGTCACGTGCACCAATTAAGGTACAGTGATATTCGAATTACCACAGGAATCAATCCCATTATTTTACCTTAAGTTAACAAATCAATAAGTACTGACAGTACAGTTTATGATAGATGCAAGTGCTATACGGATTTTGAAGATGACTAGCAGCCTGACAAACACTGCATTATAAATGACCCCTCTGTAGGGAGTGCTTTCTTCCCACCTGCTCTTTTCCACAATATCAATTTGTTCCCCTTCTATCCATTAACCTACAGGCAATAGATCCATCGCATCCAGCGTGATGCCACCACAATGTGCCAACTCTTCTCCTCTCCCCTTTCCATCTTTCTAAAAAGATCACTCCCTCCATGACACCTGGGTTCAAATCTTCAAATGTTATTGATAGCACCCTTTCATCACCCCAACACATTTTATTATTTCACAAGGATTAGAAGTCACTGGCATGGCTTGCTTTTGTCTCCCCATAATTTCTTCAATATTAAGTGGTTTGCTGGGATATAGCAGAGGGAAGTTAAGAAACAACAGTTTAGGAATTATTAAATAACAATCCTTCAGCAGCTTCCCATACAACCACACCTTCTTCCCACCATTCAGAAACCTAAATACTCCAGATGAAACATTCATTTAGTTGTATTTCTTTCAATTCAGTGCATTATAATTGATGCTCCTGATACCACCACCCATGCAGCGAGATGGTCAATTGTAAATTTGCTGACCATTTTGTATCAAACATAATTTGCAAACATAATGCAAAACCTTTGAAAAGAATAATATGTTTTTAATATTCCAAGTCTAACAATAGACAATAGATGCAGGAGTAGGCCATTCGGCCCTTCAAGCCAGCACCGCCATTCACTGTGATCATGACTGAACATCCATAATCAGTACCCCGCTCCTACCTTCTCCCCATATCCCTCGACTTAGAATAAAGGGGAGGTCATTTAAGACTGAGGTGAGAAAAAACCCAGAGAGTTGTGAATTTATGGAATTTCCTTCCATAGAGGGCAGTGGAGGCCAAGTCACTGGATGGATTTAAGAGAGAGTTAGATAGAGCTCTAGGGGCTAGTGGAGTCAAGGGATATGGGGAGAAGGCAGGCACGGGTTATTTATAGAGGACGATCAGCCATGATCACAATGAATGGTGGTGCTGGCTCGAAGGGCCGAATGGCCTCCTCCTGCACCTATTTTCTATGTTTCTATGTTTCTATGACTCCGCCATCTTTAAGAGTCCCATCTAACTCTCTCTTGAAAGCCTTTGATGTGCTGGCCTTTATAAATCAGAGCATTGAATATAGGAGTAGGGAAGTAATGTTAAAATTGTACAAGGCATTGGTAAGACCAATTCTGGAGTATGGTGTACAATTTTGGTCGCCTAATTATAGGAAGAATGTCAACAAAATAGACAGAGTACAGAGGAGATTTACTAGAATGTTGCCAGGGTTCCAGCAACTATGTTACAGAGAAAGGTTGAACGTTAGGTCTTTATTCTTTGGAGCGCAGAAGGTTAAGGGAGGACTTGATTGAAAATTTTGAAAGGGATAGGCAGAGTTGACGTGGATATGTTTTTCCCATTGAGGGTAGGGAAGATTCAAACAAGAGGGCATGACATGAGAATTAAGGGACAGAAGTTTAGGGGTAACGTGAGGGGGAACTTCTTTACTAAGAGGGTGGTGGCTGTGTGGAATGAGCTTCCAGCAGAAGTGGTGGAGGCAGGATCGATTTTAACATTTAAAAGTAAAGTGGATAGGTATATGGACGTGAAAGGAATGGAGCGGTATGGTCTGAGTGCAGGTAGATGGGACTAGGGGAAAACAAATGGTCGGCACGGACTGGAAGGGCCGAGAGGGCCTGTTTCCGTGCTGTAATTGTTATATGGTTATATGGTTATATGGTTAATTGGCCTCCAATGTCTTCTGAGGCAGAGAATTTTGCAGATTCACAACTCTGGGTGAAAAAGATTTTCCTCCTCTCCGTTCTAAATGGCCTACCCCTTATTCTTAAACCGTGGCCCCTGTTCTGGACTCCACCAACATCGGGAACACGTTTCCTGCCTCTACCGTTGGAAACCGTCCAATCCCTTAATAATCTTACATGTTACAATAAGATACCCTCTCATCCTTCTAAATTCCAGTGTATACAAGCCCAGTCGCTCCATGCAATCAACATATGACAGTCCCGCCATCCCGAGAATTAACCTGCTGAACCTACTCTGCACTCCCTCGATAGCAAGAATATCCTTCCTCAAATTTGAAGACAGGGCTCAAAAGTAGCGGTTGCCCGGGTGCCGATGACCACTCAAAGCGCCGCCGGGCAACCTAAACACTGAATCATTTTGCCCGGCTTGGCAACCAGATACTGGTTTGTACCGAAATTAGACACAAAAAACTGGAGTAACTCCGCGGGTCAGGCAGCATCTCTGGAGAAAAGGAACGCGACGTTTCGTGTCGGCGACAGCTGTGCGGGGCAAAGATACTAGACGCGGGATGAGGAAGGGTCGGAGTGAGCGACGGGCCCCGCACAGCGGCAGCAGCAGCCGCGACACCGGCTCCACCGCCTCCTCCTCCTGCACCCCGCCCGCCTTGATAGCAGCCGCTGCTTGCCAATCCGCTAACGGCGCTTTCAAAAGAAAGCTTCTCGCACGCCGAGGCCGGGAGGAGGGAGGAAGGTCTCCTTCCGCCGTCTGAAGCAGCTGCTATGGCTATAGGATCTCTGAGCTGCACCGCTCGGCCCAACACCTTGCTGTTGGCTGGCGGAGGAGGGAGGCGGTGGCGAGGAGTTCCCAACGGCCAAGGCAGCGGGGCGATGTTGTCCGAGGAGCGCTGACCTTCTTTCCTCCCCACCTCGCCCCCCCCCTCCCTCTCTCTTGTACGCCTATCTTGGGACCCCTCCTCTCCATCTCGCACTTCCCATTCCCACCTCTATTCTGTCCTCCCTTCCCCATCTACCCCCCCCCCCATCTATTCATCCTGCGCTGATCACCCTATCCACCTCGCATCTCCTGTCACCCCCCCATCCATCCTACACTGGTTCCTCAATTCACCCTGTACTTACCCCTTTCCCATCCATCCTGCACTTCTCCTCCATCCATCATGTACTGATCCCCATCCATCCTGTACTAATCCACGCATTCTTCCCGTACTGACCCACCATCCATTTACCCTGCACCTACCCCCCCTTGTCCTGTAGTGATCCTCCATTCATCCTGCACAGACCCTCCGATCCACACTGTAACTGACCCCCCCCCCCCCCCCCATTCATCCTGCGCTGATCTCCCCCCCTCCCCATCCATCCTGTACTGATCCTCCCATTCAAGAAGAATGGGGGGAACAGTCTGAAGAAGGGTCTCGACCCGAAATGTTGCCTATTTCCTTTGCTCCATAGATGCTGCCTCACCCGCTGAGTTTCTCCAGCACTTTTGTCTACCCCCATCCATCCCGTATTGAACCCCCCCATTCAACACCACTGTCATCCCCGGTGCTTTCCCCTCACAATTTTACCTATTCCAACCAACACATGCTAATTCACCTGCCTCAATCAATCCATTCTGCACTGACTGCCTTCTTAACCCACCCCCCCCCCACTCCCGCCGTCTATCCACCGCACTGATTCACACCCCCCCCCCCCTCCCTGACCCTATTGTGCTGGAAATGTCTTCAGAGCGAACACTGACTATGTTTGATAATGGAATGCAATCAAATGTATTTTAATTCCCAATGTTATTATTTGTTTTAATCCATAAAGATGGATTAATAAAATTGTGAACATGTGAAACATTAAAACCGCAGTGTTCGATTGTCACTGCTGCCGTTGACACGTTATTACAGAATTCATTTTAACGGCAAATCAATGCTCTTAATATGGAGTATCAGTACTGTAGTTATTTAATGAGCAACATTCACAACTAACGTACGCATATATGTTACCATGGTCCAGGATTTATTGACACAGGTTGATCATACGTTGAATAATCCAACCACATTTTTGTTTGGAAGTGGAAAGAACTAATTGAAATTGCATTCATTGCAATGTGTAAAAAGAGTTGAGATACTGTCATATAATTTTGCTGCATGTCATTGTGGTATATATCATGTTTTGATTGGTGAATATGTTTAGTTTGTGACTTTGTTTGAAGTAGAAATAATATGTG
This sequence comes from Okamejei kenojei, assembly GCA_035221665.1. NCBI lineage: Eukaryota > Metazoa > Chordata > Chondrichthyes > Rajiformes > Rajidae > Okamejei > Okamejei kenojei. Next base: position 104,400,708 of record CM069131.1, read on the forward strand.
AATGCTTCATTGAGTATAATTCCGATTATCGCATGCGTCATGCAAGCCATCTTAAATGACCACCTAAACTGTCATTTGGCAACCTAAAAAGCTGCCAAGGTTGTCCGGCTGGCAACAGGGAAAAAAAGTTAAGCGAGAGCCCTGGAAGACCAAAACTGCACACAATACGCCAGCTGTGGTCTCACTTGGGCCCTGCACAACGGCAGAAGGACTTATTTGCTCCTTTTCTCAACTCCTCTTGCTATGAAGGCCAACATGTCATTAGCTTTTTTCACTGCCTGCTGTACCTGCATGCTTACTTTCAGTGACTGATGATCAAGGGCACCCAGATCTCATTGTACTTCCCCTTTTCCTAACTTGACACTATTCATATAATAACCTGCCTTCCTGTTTGTGTCATCTGCAAATTTGCTAATGTTACTTTGAATCCCTTCATCTAAATCATTATTGTATAATGTAAATAGCTGCAGTCGCAGCACCAAGCCGTGTGGTACCCCATTAGTTACTGCCTGCCATTCTGAAATGACCCCATTAATCCCTACTTGTTGTTTCATGTCTGCTAACCAATTTTCTATCCATGTCAGTACCCTACCCCCAATACCATGTGCTCCAATTTTGCCCACTAATCTCCTATGTGGGAGCTTATCAAAGGCTTTCTAAAAGTCCAGGTACACTGCATCCACTGGCTCTCCCCTGTCCATTTTCCTTGTTACATCCTCAAATGATTCCAGAAGATTAGTCAAGCGTGATTTCCCCTTCGTAAATCTATGCTGACTCAGACCGATCCTGTTACTACTATCCAAATGTGCCGCTATTTCATCTTTCAAGATTGACTCCAGCATCTTCCCCACCACCGACATCAGGCTAACTGGTCTATAATTCCCTGTTTTCTCTCTCCCGCCTTTCTTAAAGAGTGGGATGACATTAGGTACATTCCAATCCACAGGAACTGATCCTGAATCTATAGAACATTGGAAAGTGATCACCAATGCGTTCATGATTTCTAGAGCCACTTCCTTAGATACCCTGCATGGCCATCCGAAGGCAGGGTGCGTTGGGTGCGACCGCACCCCCCTTTTTTTCCAGAGGGAAGGACTAAATCTCTCTCTCTCTCTCCCCTCTCCCCCCTCCCCTCCTTATCTTGGGACCTCTCCTCTCCACCCCGCACTGATCCCCATTCCCCCCTCTATTCAGTCCTCACTGACATCCCCTGTGTACGCCCCCCTCCCCTCCCTATCTACCACCTCGTCCCCAATTCATCCTGTACTGACCCCCTTCCCATCCATCCTGCACTGCTCCCCCCCCATTCATCGTGTACTGAAACCACCCATTCATCCTGCACAGACACCCCCCCCCCGACCCACGCTGTACTGACCCACTCCCATTCATCCAGTACTGATCCCCCCCCCTTTCATCCTGTACTGATTCCCACCCATCCATCCTGTACTGATTCCCTCCCATCCATCCCGTATTCCCCCACTGACGTCTCCCGCGCTCTCCCCTCACAATTTTACCTACTCCAACCAACACACACTAATTCCCCTGCCTCAATCCATCCATTCCGCACCGATTGCCTTCTCAAACCGCCCCCCCCCCCCCCCGCCATTGTCAAAGCAAACTTTGACAATGTTTGATAATGGAATGCAGTTTTATTTCCCAATGTTATTATTTGTTTTAATTAAATTGTGAACACGTGAAACATTAAAACCGCAGTGTTCAATTGTTACTGCTACCGTTGATATGTTATTATAGAATTTATTTTAACGGCAAATCAATGCTCTTAATATGGAGTATCAGTACTGTAGTTATTTATTGAGCAACATTCACAACAATACTATGGATTTATCCAGGTTTTACTTCTACAGTCAGACATATACATCACGAATTTGGTCAGGAGATATTTCAGTTGAAATTCTAATGATAATTCTGAAGTGGGAATGATGGAAACAGCGTTTATCAAAAAAAAATTAAATCGGGTGCGTACAAACTGGGTATCTTCATTGCTGTTCACAACACATTCATTTAATCTGAATGTCTGGTAATGTGGCGTTTTGACACCTTTAAACATATTGCCAAAATATGTTGGTCCTTAACCCCAACCCTAACACCTCAGGCTCGAGTCCGCAGTGCTCGAAGAAACTGTCCAAGCCCGAGCAGGCTCGGGAGAAGCGGCAGCTGAGGTCAGAGTGCGAGCGGCATAATCTGCCTTCACCAACCTGCCGCTTGAGTAGCTCCTTGAGGCGACCTGCTGCTGCTTCTCTTGGCGCTGCTGGCGTGGTTACTTGTGCACCCTGGGATGCTGCTGGCGTGGCGACTGGTGCTTCCTGGGGTGCTGCTGGAGTGGTTACTTCTGCACCCTTGGGTGCTGCTGGTGTAGTTACTTGTGCACCCTGGGGTGTCGCTGGTGAGGCTGCTGTTTCTCCCTGGAGTGCTGCTCGTGTGGTTACTTGTGAACCCTGGAGTGCTGTTGGTGTGGTTACTTGTGCACCCTGGGGTGCTGCAGCCTCTGTACCCTCTGCTAATTCTCCCCTTCCGACGTTGCTGCTCCTGTTGCCGGCCCCTGCTGCTTGTCGCCCGGGCCGCTAGAGCCGGGCAGCAGCCAACGGACCAGGCTGCCAGCTGCCTTGAAACTGCGGGCGCTGCTGGTGGCTGCCACTCCCCGCACAAACTCGCACTTCTACCGGTACATGACCAGCGAATCGGGCCTGAGCTGCCTCTTGGAGCTGGGACGACGCACAGTCAGGCGGGAGCCCCAGCTGTCCGCTCTGCTGGGGCTCCCGCCAGGTAAGTCTTCATGCTGCTGCTGGCCCTGCTGCCGCTGCCTTCCTCGGGGGCAGAGCTGCCCAAACAATTGGGCTCCACTTTGCACCCCCTCACCGTCTGGCTCTTCAAGTTCTTGGCCTTGTCGGCAGCCAGTCTCTCCACAGCGCTCTGCCGACCCCGCCTGTCCCCCTCCATTTGACTGCGGAGGTAGCCGGGCCCTTGGACATGAGCCTGAACGGCAGAGAGATGCTCGCCTCAGGCGGCATGCTTGCAGGGGGCGCGATCTCGCTCGGCACCTTACTTTGATCCAGCCAACGAGGACAAACACGTTTTCACATCCGCAAAGAAGGAAAGACCAGGACTTCCATGAGCAATGACAGGCTGCCTGCAATTGCCTTAATCCACATTCACTATGATTTTGCCCATAACTTGGACAAAGCCGTGACTAGGTTTGCGCAGTTACATTCTTGGAAAATGTAACTGGAAAACATGATTTATGGCTAAATGGCAATATATGCAGTGTACACAAGTGTCCGTCACCTGCATCACTACGCCAGGACTTCCATGAGCAATGACAGGCTGTCTGCACTTGCCTTAATGCACATTCTCTATGACTTTGCCCATGACTTGGACAAAGTGGTGAGTAGGTTTGCACAGTTACATTCTCGGAAAACTGAACTATTTCATGTTGAGGTTGATGTGATGTGAAGTTGTTAGGTCAGGAGGACCATTAAAGGTGCACTGCACACACTAACACAGTCTAACAGTAACAGGCAATCAAATCAACACACAAAACAATTTCTAAAAAAAGGTTTTCTTTACTGCAAAAACTTACAGTATTTTTTTTACAGTTTTTGCATGCTCCTTTATAACATTTTACATAACATTTTACAACAGTACAACTTGATTATTAAAACAAGGACAACAATTCTTAGCTTTAAATAAAAAATGTATACAACATTAAGCGGGCCCTGGAACCCAGACGTGAGGGGCTTCCTGCTTGCGATGTGAACTGCGTGCACATTATTTCACATAAATGTTTTGGAATCCTGTAATGCCACCCCCCTTTTTGAAAAGCTTCGTACGGGCCTGCCCTGGGATGCAGACCCTGGGGATTTATCAGTCTTCAGTGCCATCAGTTTACCCAACCCCATTTCCTGCCTAATGTGAATTTCCTTCAGTTCCTCCGTCATCTAGGTTCTCTGTCCCCTTGTACATCTAGGAGAGTGTTAGTGAAGACAGATCCAATGTACCTGTTCAACTAGCCTGCCATTTCCTTGTTCCCCATAATAAATTCGCCTGTTTCTGTCTTCAAGGGTCCAACTTTGGTCTTAACTATTTTTGTCCTCTTCACATACCTAAAGAAGCTTTTACTATCTCCTTTATATTCTTGGCTAGCTTACCTTCGTACCTCATCTTTTCTCCCAGTATTGCCTTTTTATCATATTATGGTCATTACCTCTTCATGGCTGCTTAACCTCGAGTTCCCTTATCAAATCCAGTTCATTACAATACACTAAATCCAGAATTGCCTTCTCCCTGGTCGGCTTCAGTACAAGCTGCTCTAAGAATCCATCTCGAAGGCACTCTACAAACTCCCTTTCTTGGGGTCCAGTACCAACCTGATTTTCCCAGTCTCCCTGCATGTTGAAATCTCCCATAACAACCGCAGCATTACCTTTGCGACATGCCAATTTTAACTTCCACATGATTAAACTTACACCAAGTTTTCATATTCTTCAAAGCTGCCTTAAAAGGATTGCACTGGAAACTGCCTTCACCCATTGAACCACTCTCATATCAAAGAGCATACATTTCTATCAATGGTTCCTTTTGAAGAGTATTTCAAATTGATCTTGATGTTTTTCTGTTGGGCACAGGAAACCAGCCATCAAGTTTTCAAGTTAAAAAAAAAAAATCCTAAAATACTGATTGATTTATTGCTTTCAAAGATAGTTCAGTACAGATTTATTTCCTTTGATTTTTGAAGGTGATTGCTCAGAATGTGGGGTGAAAGCAACTTATGAGATAGAAACTTCAGCTAAAGAAAGTTCAAATTTGCTATTATGCAGGTATTGGTGGGGGAGGGGGATGGATTCCCATTATTACCCCATCCAAAAAAAAGTTATTAAGCATAATATGCCCCGAGTTTCACGATAGCACTAATCTAGAAATGAACCAACAATTGTGCACGCACGGCTTCTGTCCCCAGGTCAAGGAGAGGCAGAGTGGTATTCTTCAGAATTGTTGGCAACCCAAACAATCTGCAAGTGACAACTGAGTTCTCACCCGGTAGAATAGACAAAAGACAATAGGTGCAGGAGTAGGCCATTTGGCCCTTCGAGCCAGCACCGCCATTCAATGTAATCATGGCTGATCATCCCCAATCAGTACCCCATTTCTGCTTTCTTCCCATATCCCCTGACTCCGCTATTTTTAAGAGAGCCCTATCTGGCTCTCTCTTGAAAGCATCCAGAGAACCTGCCTCCACCGCCCTCTGAGGCAGAGAATTCCACAGACTCACCACTCTCTGTGAGAAAAAGTGTTTCCTCATCTCCGTTCTAAATGGCTTACTCCTTATTCTTAAACTGTGGCTCCCGGTTCTGGACTCCCCAAACATCGGGAACATTTACTGCGGGAAGATGCCTGCGCCCAGCAGCAGCCGGCAAAACCATACTGCCCATCAGCCAAATGCTTGATGTATGTACGGGTTGTGCGCAAGTCGGGTGCTCGTAAGATGTGGTGGGGGTAAAACTATATTTTAATCTTCAATTGAAACCTTAACTGTGAAATAAAATCTAATCAAACCTAACTTGATTGATGGAGAATCCAAGCCGCTGAAAGTTTCTAACTGAGATGAAAGATTAGTTGCTGTGGAACGATGCCAAAGAGTATAGAGTGTACACAATTTTGAGATTAGACATTTCTCCCACATCAGCAACCAATCATACTATTCTCTCATGGGAATGAGGCCCTGCAGGGTCGTCCTTACATCACATTTAAAGCATGCTTTTATTTCCTATGAATTTTGTCATTGGGGAAAAAACTAAAAAAGAATAAATGGTGTAAATTTCCAAGAAAATACCATGTCATCAGGATAAATGACAGATGTATCCAACACCATGTGCTTGGACCTTTTCTTCATTTGACTTGAAAGTTAGCTAAAGTTTTCTTTTACTTCTTCAAACGGGAAATACCAGAGCAATCTTGAGCTCACCATGTTCTCATCCTTTTATAGACCATTTGCACAAAGATCTCAGCTGAAAACAGATATTCTATTTGAAATCTGCGCAACATGAAATGTTCACCTGATGAACAGCTTTATGTTAATTAATGGCAATAATTTGATGTTGAATCCACTCTCTTATAAAAAAATGTTATATTTGAACATTTGAGCAAGATTCAGATTACGATAGGGGCATTTAAGAGACTTTTATATAAGCACATGGATATGCAGGGAATGGGGGGGGGGGGGGGGGGAGAATCTGGATATCGAGCACGCAGAGAAGGTTAATTTAATTTGGCATCTCGTTTGGCACGGATATTTACCATATAACCATATAACCATTACAGCACAGAAACAGGCCCTCTCGGCCCTTCCAGTCCGTGCCGATCATTTGTTTTCCCCTAGTCCCATCTACCTGCACTCAGACCATACCCCTCCATTCCCTTCACGTCCATATACCTATCCACTTTACTTTTAAATGTTAAAATCGATCCTGCCTCCACCACTTCTGCTGGAAGCTCATTCCACACAGCCACCACCCTCTGAGTAAAGAAGTTCCCCCTCACGTTACCCCTAAACCTCCGTCCCTTAATTCGCATGTCATGCCCTCTTGTTTGAATCTTCCCTACCCTCAATGGGAAAAGCTTATCCACGTCAACTCTGTCTATCCCTTTCATCATTTTAAAGACCTCAATCAAGTCCCCCCTTAACCTTCCGCGCTCCAAAGAATAAAGACCTAACTTGTTCAACCTTTCTCTGTAACATAGTTGCTGGATCCCAGGCAACATTCTAGTAAATCTCCTCTGTACTCTCTCTATTTTGTTGACATCCTTCCTATAATTAGGCGACCAAAATTGAACACCATACTCCAGAATTGGTCTCACCAATGCCTTGTACAATTTTAACATTACTTCCCTACTCCTATATTCAATGCTCTGATTTATAAAGGCCAGCACACCAAAGGCTTTCTTTACCACCCCATCTACATGCGATTCCACCTTCAGGGAACTATGCACAGTTATTCCTAGATCTCTCTGTTCCACAGCATTCCTCAATTCCCTACCATTTACCATGTACGTCCTATTTTGATTTGTCCTGCCAAGATGTAGCTCTTCACACTTATCAGCATTAAACTCCATCTGCCATCTTTCAGCCCCACTTTTCCATATGGCCCAAATCTCTCTGTAGACTTTGAAAATCTACTTCATTATCCACAACACCACCTATCTTAGTATCATCTGCATACTTACTTATCCAATTTTTCCACCCCATCACCAGATCATTGATGTACATGACAAACAACAGTGGACCCAACACAGATCCCTGAGGCACCCCACTGGTCACCGGCTTCCAACCGGACAAACAGCCATCCACCATTACTCTCTGACATCTCCCATTCAGCCACTGTTGAATCCATCTTGCTACTCCGCAATTAACACCCAAAGATTGAACCTTCTTAATCAACCTTCCATGGGGAACCTTGTCAAAGGCCTTACTGAAATCCATATAGACAACATCCACTGCTTTACCCTCATCAATTTCCCTAGTAACCGCTTCAAAAAGTTCAAGAAGGTTTGTCAAACATGACCTTCCAGGCACAAATCCATGTTGACTGTTCCTGATCAGACCCTGTTTATCCAGATGCTTATATATATTATCTCTAAGTATCCTTTCCATTAATTTACCCACCACTGACGTCAAACTAACAGGTCTATAATTGCTAGGTTTATTCTTTGAACCCTTTCTAAACAATGGAACAACATCGGGCCGGCATTATTCCCGTTTCTAATGACATTTGAAATATTTCTGTCATAGCTCCTGCTATTTCTACACTAACTTCCCTCAATGTCCTAGGGAATATCCTGTCAGGACCTGGAGACTTATCCACTTTTATATTTTTCAAAAGTGTCAGTACTTCCTCCTCTTTGAATCTCATAGTTTCCATAGCTACTCTACTTTTTTCCCCTTACCTCACATAGTTCAATATCCTTCTCCTCGGTGAATACCGAAGAAAAGAAATTGTTCAATATCTCCCCCATCTCTTTTGGCTCTGCTGATAGCTGTCCATTCTGTCTCTCTAATGGTCCAATTTTATCCCTCGTTATCCTTTTGCTATTAATATAGCTGTAGAAACCCTTTGGATTTACTTTCATCTTTCTTGCCAAAGCAACCTCATATCTTCTTTTAGCCTTCCTAATCTCTTTCTTAAGATTATTTTTACATTCTTTATACTCCTCTAGCACCTCATTTACTCCATATTTAGAGCCAAAGGGCCTGTTCCTGTACTGTACTGTGTTCCAATCTGCTTTATATTATTATTTGGGTTAACTCATATACGAAGCAAGCATATTTACATATTTTCTTTCATGACACGCCTGTCACCATAGAAAATAGGTGCAGGAGTAGGCCATTCGGCCTTTCAAGCCAGCACCGCCATTCAATATGATCATGGCTGATCATCCAAAATCAGTACCCCCATTCCTGTTCAACTCATCTGCCATTTCCTTGTTCCCCATAATAAATTCACCCATTCAGACTTCAAGGGTCCAACTTTGGTCAAACGGGTACTTTGGATCCATCTTCACAAAGGAGGACACAAACAATCTTCCTTATGTCCTTGTGGCCAGAGGACCTGGGATGACAGAGGAACTGAAGGAAATTCACATTAAGCAGGAAATGTTGTTGGGTAGACTGATGGGACTGAAGGCAAATACATCACAAGGGCCTGATGGCCTGCATCCCAGGGTACTTAAGGAAGTGGCTCTAGAAATTGTGGATGCATCGGTGATATTTTCCAATGTTCTATGGCTTCAGGATCAGTTTCTGTGGATTGTAGGGTAGCAAATGTGATCCCACTTTTTAAGAAAGGCGGGAGAGAGAAAACAGGGAATTAAAGTCCAGTTAGCCTGACATCAGTGGTTGGGAAGATGCTGGAGTCAATCATAAAAGATGAAATAGCCACACATTTGGATAGCAGCAACAGGATCGGTCCGAGTCAGCATGGATTTACGAAGGGGAAATCATGCTTGACTAATCATCTGGAATTATTTGAGGATGTAACTAGGAAAATGGACAAGGGAGGGCCAGTGGATGTAGTGTTCCTGGACTTTCAGAAAGCATTAGATAAGGTTCCGTATAGGAGATCAGTGGGCAAAATGAGGGCACATGGTATTGGGGATAGAGTGCTGACATGAATAGAAAATCGGTTGGCAGACAGGAAACAAAGAGTAGGAATTAACGGGTCCCTTTCAGAATGGCAAGTAGTGACTAATGGGGTTCCGCAGGGCTCGGTGCTGGGATCACAGCTATTTACAATATATATTAATGATTTAGATGAAGGGATTCAAAGTAACATTAACAAATTTGTAGGTGACACAAAGCTGGGTGGCAGTGTGAACTGTGACGAGGATGCTATGAAAATGCAGGGTGACTTGGGCAGGTTGAGTTAATGGGCAGATGCATGGCAGATGCAAATTAATGTGGATAAATGTGAGGTTATCCACTTTGGTAGCAAAAACAGGAAGGAAGATTATTATCTAAATGGTGTCAAGTTGGGAAAAGGGGAAGTACAACGGGATCCGGGGGGTCCTTGTTCATCAGTCAATTAAAGTAAGCATGCAGGCAGTGAAGAAAGCGAATGGCATGTTGCCCCTCATAACAAGAGAAGTTGAGTATAGGAGCAAAGAGGTCCTTCTGAAGTTGTATAGAGCCCTAGTGAGACCACACTTGGAGTATTGTGTGCAGTTTTGTTCTCCAAATTTGAGGAAGGACATTCTTGCTATTGAGGGAGTGCAGCGTAGGTTCACAAGATTATTTCCCAGGGTGGCGGGACTGTCATGCAGAGAGAATGGAGCAGCTGGGCTTGTATACTTTGGAATTTATAAGGATGAGAGGATATCTTATTGAAACATATGCGATTATTAAGGGTTTGGACACGTTAGAGGCAGGAAACATGTTCCCGATGTTGGGGGAGTCCATAACCAGGGGGCCACAGTTTAAGAATAAGGGGTAAGCCATTTAGAACGGAGATGGTGAAACTCTTTTTCACACAGAGACTGGTGAGGAATTCTCTGCCTCAGAGGGCAGTGGAGGCCGGTTCTCTGGATACTTTCAAGAGAGAACTAGATAGGGCTCAGGGGAGTCAGGCGATATGGGGAGAAGGCAGGAACAGGGTACTGATTGGGGATGATCAGCCATGATCACATTGAATGGCGGTGCTGGCTTGAAGGGCCGAATGGCCTACTACACCTATTGTCTATCTCTTTCTTGGTCATAGTGCAGTATGATAGAAGGTAGGGCACTGGCAAAAACACCTGCAGATGTGGGAAATCAGGGAAATGTCCTTGAGGACTACTGCTATAGAAGTATGTCCAGCTGCAGCTCCTGACTGAGGGAAGTGAATCTGCAGATGGACGACTTCACAATTTTCCCGGAGGATAAGAGTGTCCCAGGTAGGAGTTACATTGAGGCAGTCACATCCAAGGTAGACGGGTGACCACCAGCAAAGGAATTAGGCAGAGATTGCAGGAACCCCTGTGACCATTTCCCTCCAAACTATCCAAAAGGATAGTTTTTTTTCATGGGTGGGGAGGGGGGGGTGGAGGAAGTGATCCCTCGGGAGGAGCAGCAGAAGCAGTCTGTGGGACCAGACTCTGAGCCCCAGCAGGGTAGTGCAGCCTGTGGTGATAGGAGACTCATTGGAAAGGGTGACGGACAGGAGATTCTCAAAGGGCCCAATGATAGTCTTCTGCTTGTTTTCGTTGGGCTAAATATGCTGAATGTTACACATCAACAACACTTTAGTTTTATCATTGGAAGCTCATAGCATTCAACATGGTTTAAAAGAAATTCTTGAAGTCCCTGTCACAATCTCATTTTGTAAATGGTCAAAGACTTTGCCAAATATTTGATAGAATTACCACATCCCCCCCCCTCCCCAGAAGAAGCCATTACAAAATGTTTGCAAAATGAAAACACCCTCAAAATATACAATTTTGTTATATAGTTTATAGAAATATACAGTTAGTCAGGAGGGAAAGGAAGCTTGGCATGTTCCCAATAACTTTTACCGGCTTCCACAGGGGTTTGGAAATAGCTCTCCCCACGACGGCAAGAAAGCACAAGTTGTGGATGCAGCCCAGTCCAACACATGGACCAGCCTCCCAACCACAGACTCCATCTGCATTTCATGCTGCCTCAGGAATGTAGCTCAGGACCTTTCACCGATCACCATTGCAATTTTGACTCTGCTGAAAACATGTCTCGTCCGAGGGGGACCCAACCTTTTCTCCACAAGTGCCTGCGCGTAGTAAAAGAGGTGCTGAGTATTCCGTTTGGGGATGGTAGGTCAGGTGCTTGCTGGCGTTCAAAGTGGGGGTGGAGGAAGAGGGAAATTTAAATGGTCACAGACGCCTAGTGTGGACAATTTCAATGAGGCTGCACCACACGCTGGGTCTATAGGTTGAAGTTCAGCAGTTCGATTTCAGTTTGGCAGGAATGTCTTAGGAGCGCCCAAAGCCAGGACATTGTCAAGTCAAGTCAAGTTCAAGTCAAGTTTATTCGTCACATACACATACAAGATGTGCAGTGAAATGAAAAGTTCCCCATCCAAGTTCCCCATCACTGCTCCAAACACAAATGCATGGGAAACACAAGAAATAAATTATACAGCACAGTGGCACAGCTAGTAGAGCTGTTGCCTCGCCACGCCAGAAGCCCAGGTTCAATCCAGGCTTGGCGTTGTCTGTGTGGAGTTTGGATGTTCTCTTATGGGTTTCCTCCGGGTGCCCCCAGTTTTCTCTCACGTGAGAGTTTGTACATTAATTGGCATCTGCAAATTGCCACTAACATATAGGGCGAGGATGTGAAAGTGGGATAACACAGACATAATGTTAATGGGTGATCAATGGTCCACCTGGGCCTGCTGGGCCGAAGGCCTGTATTCAGGCTGTTTCTCTAAACTGAACAATATCTTACCATGAGAGGGTACACAAAATGCTGGAGAAATGCTGGACATGCTAATTTTGTGTACCCTCGATTTTCCAGCTTCTGCAGTTCCTTCTTTAACATCTTACCATGAGATCCTGATGCAGAAGTCCAAGGATGGCTCATGCCAGGTAATGCTTAGTCTAATTACCAGAAACAAAAATAGTCCTTATTGTATTTCATTTCTGGAAAAGACGTCGTGTAACGCTTGAAGAGAAGAGCAAATTAATTTCTAGCTGAAAGTGAAGGGACAAGAGATGTCAGAGGCTGGAATCTGGAGCAACAAACAATATGTTGGAGAAACTCAGTGGCCCCAGCAGCATCTGTGGAGAGAAGTGAACAGATGATGGATCCTGACCTGAAACATCAACTGTTTATCTCTCTCCACAGATGCTGCCTGACCTGCTCAGTTTCACCAGCAGATTATTGTTTTAGCTCCAAGTTTTCATTCCCTTAGTTATACAATCACAATTCCTTGTCGTGGAGCATATCAGCACAGAAGAAGCAAGCCATTTCCTTAAAAGGGCAAATCATTGCAAACTGTACTGATTAGTTTACAAAAGACCTATATTTAGTCACTTTTCATCATAATTGTTCAGATCCAACATATTAACAGAAACAAAAACAAAAAACCTGCCTGTAACAAGATCTGGCAATCAACTATAGCCATTAGTTGCCAAAAATTGTATACTCTAAGATGTAATTGTAATACATTTGCTTTGACATCACTCAGTTCAACAATGAATGTTCTTGGCTCTCTGTGGCTTTGCAGCATTAAATGGCTTTCTGAAATTCTATTTGACGAATACCTTTTCCTTCCTTGAAATGATTAATAGCTAATGTTCAGCAGCCTGTCAAGGAACTCCAAATTTATTTGGATAACATTATTTTTGCTGTGGTAGGTGCAAATTTGCAAAGAAAGTGCAGCCCTGTAGTAACCCTGCAGATTGCTGCATCCCCCATTCACCCACTGCCTTCAGCCTTCTTGATGATAGAGCTTGGAGGAAACCAGAGTTTCCCAAGTAGCTGCAGTTCATTTTATAGATGATACGTACTGCATCTATGAGGAAATGAATGTTTACAGTTGTGGACACAAAGAAATATGGCACAGATGAGAACTTCAGGTTATATGGTTCAGGAGATGCGATGAGACAATAGGAAAAATAAGGGCAAAAATATACTCCCTTTCAGGTGCCGCAGATATGATTCAAAGCCCTTCACTGGGTCAATTATGACACCTAGGTTTGATCAATTCACTTCAGTTTCAGATTGTTGCCAAAATCATTGAGTCAGTCAGTGTCTAGGGTGCAGCTTGTGGTGCAGGTCGCAGATAATGGCTTCAGTCTTCCAAACATTTGGGAGATAAATTTACCCATCCGGTACTGGATTACAGAGTCATTCAGCGTGGAAACAGGCCCTTCGGCCCAACTTGCCGATGCCGACCAACATGCCACATCTACACTTGTCTCATCAGCCCGCGTTTGGCCGATATCCCCCTAATGCTATCCTATCAATCTACCTGTTTAAATGTTTCTTAAACATTGCAATAGTACCTGCCTCAACTACCTCCTCTGGCAGCTCATTCCATACACCCACCACCCTCAGTGTAAAAAAGTTACCCCTCAGGTTCCTGTTAAATCTTTCTCCCCTCACTTTAAACCAATATCCTCTAGTTGTTGATTCACCAACTATGGGCAAAAGACTCTGTGCATTTACCTTATCCATTCCTCCCATGATTTTGTACATCTCTATAATCACCCCTCATCCTCCTGTGCTGTAAGGAATAAAGTCCTAGCCTGCTCAACCTTTCCCTATAGCTCAGGACCTTGAGCCCTGGCACATCTTTGTAAATCTTCTCTGCACCCTTTCCAGCTTGACAAAATCTTTCCTACAACATAGCAATTCCAATAACCTAGCAAGTTCCAATAACCTAGCAATTATAGACCTATTAGTTTGACTTCAGTGGTGGGCAAATTAATGGAAAGGATACTTAGAGATAATATATATAAGCATCTGGATAATCGGGGTCTGATCAGGAACAGTCAACATGGATTTGTGCCTGGAAGGTCATGTTTGACAAACCTTCTTGACTTTTTTGAAGCGGTAACTAGGGAAATTGATGAGGGTAAAGCTGTGGATGTTGTCTATATGGATTTCAGTAAGGCCTTTGACAAAGTTCCCCATGGAAGGTTGGTTAAGAAGGTTCAATCTTTGGGTGTTAATGGCGGAGTAGCAAGATGGATTCAACAGTGGCTGAATGGGAGATGTCAGAGAGTAATGGTGGATGGCTGTTTGTCAGGTTGGAAGCCGGTGACCAGTGGGGTGCCTCAGGGATCTGTGTTGGGTCCACTGTTGTTTGTCATGTACATCAATGATCTGGATGATAGGGTGGAAAATTGGATAAGTAAGTATGCAGATGATACTAAGATAGGTGGTGTTTGTGGATAATGAAGTAGATTTTCAAAGTCTACAGAGAGATTTGTGCCATTTGGAAAAGTGGGCTGAAAGATGGCAGATGGAGTTTAAATGCTGTTAAGTGTGAAGTGCTACATCTTGGCAGGACAAATCAAAATGGGACGTTACATGGTAAATGGTAGGGAATTGAGGAATGCTGTGGAACAGAGGGATCTAGGAATAACTGTGCATAGTTCCCTGAAGGTAGAATCGCATGTAGATAGGGTGGTAAAGAAAGCCTTTGTGTGCTGGCCTTTATAAATCAGAGCATTGAATATAGGAGTAGGGAAGTAATGTTAAAATTGTACAAGGCATTGGTAAGACCAATTCTGGAGTATGGTGTACAATTTTGGTCGCCTAATTATAGGAAGGATGTCAACAAAATAGAGAGAGTACAGAGGAGATTTACTAGAATGTTGCCAGGGTTCCAGCAACTATGTTATAGAGAAAGGTTGAACAAGTTAGGTCTTTATTCTTTGGAGCGCAGAAGGTTAAGGGGGGACGATTGATGTCTTTAAAATGCTGAAAGGGATTGACAGAGTTGACGTGGATAAGCTTTTCCCATTGAGGGTAGGGAAGATTCAAACAAGAGGGCATGACATGAGAATTAAGGGAATTAAGTTTAGGGGTAATGTGAGGGGGAACTTCTTTACTCAGAGGGTGGTGGCTGTGTGGAATGAGCTTCCAGCAGAAGTGGTGGAGGCAGGATCGATTTTAACATTTAAAAGTAAAGTGGATAGGTATATGGACGTGAAGGGAATGGAGGGGTATGGTCTGAGTACAGGTAGATGGGACTAGGGGAAAACAAATGGTTGGCACGGACTGGAAGGGCCAAGAGGGCCTGTTTCCGTGCTGTAATTGTTATATGGTTATATGGTTAACATGTGGCCTCACCAACTGTAACATGACCTCCCAACTTCTGTACTCAATATTCTGACTAATGAAGACCACTCTGACTGATGAAGACCAAAGCCTTTTTGACCTCCCTATCTACCTGTGATGCCACTTTCAAGGAACTAGCTACTGGCACTTCAAGATCCCTCTGGTCCACAACACTCTCCAGAGCCCTGTTATTCACTGTGTAGATCGTGCCCTTGTTGAGACTTCTCAAAATGAAACACCTCACATTTCTCTGCAGTAAATTCCACCAACCATTCCTCAGCCCACCTGCCCAATCTATCAAGACCCTGCAATTTCTGACACCCATCTTCACTATCTACAATACCACCCACTTTCGTGTCATCTGCAAACTTGCTCATCATTGGTATGGGTGACAAATGAAAATTGAAATGCTTTGGATGATTTTGCTTGGAAAAGGAAGTCAAGGAGGTAAATCTCCGTCATCTACTGCAGACTTAGTTGGTCAAGAAATTGAGACAATTATTTCCCTTATTTCTCCATAGTATTTTACTTTAATACATGTTGCTGCAAAAAGAATAACAGATGTAACCCTATGGTTAGCCATGGCTGGTTTTGACATCCACAAGGCGGTAATAGTTCTAAATTTCATTTTGACAAGGTTTGACAATATCCTCAATGCAGAGTCAAGCTGAGGCATTGTTCTACAATGAGAAAAAATGTATTAATTGTTGAATAATCTTCAGCAAGCAACTTAGATTTGTTTACACATACCACAACATTTGCATATTAACACCGAAGCAAATTCTTCACATAAAATAAACTTTTCCAATCTGACTGAAGTGGCATCTTGTTTGTTTGGAAAAGGATATTCATTAAGGAGGTTAGTAATTAGTGAGTTGAATCAGATATATTGCATGGCAAATTAGATCTCAAACAATGGATATATAAATGGTTGTAAATTAGCAACTAGATCACATAAGTATAGCTACCCAAATTACCATGGTCATCATTCATTCTTTTCTTTTCAGAAAAAGGTCTGTTTTGTCATGGAAATTATTACTTTGCCATCACTAAGGTGCAACAATATAAGCAGGCACTGCACAAAGGGATCAAAGTAGCCACTGAACCAGAAAAGTGGACAAGGAGAATGCTAATAACATGGAATTCAACAAAACACTGTCCAGATGGGCAATGCACAAAGATCTCAGAAGTGGCAGATGCTTCAAGTTACAATTTTAAACCAATTCTGTCAGAAATGTTAACAAATTCTATTGTTAACAGATATATATCAACCAAAAAGGACAATCATTTCAATTCTTATCCATAGGCTTTGTTTCAAATTTCAGCTTCGATATTCAATTCCTATGTCAGCTCAACTTGTAGACATATTAACTTATTGCAAAGAATTAAGTGGATTAAGAAATTAGAGTTTCAAGTCAATTATCTTGATCCTTGAGCAAAGCACAAAGCGCTGAAGTAACTCAGCAGGTCAGGCATCATCTCTGGTGGATAGGCGTGCGTGGATTTTCAGGTCAAGGCCCTGTCTCACGGTGCGAGTTGACCCACGAGGTACCCCGAGTGAAAGACTCGTGGTTGAGTACGAGACTTCAAGTTTATGTTCAAGTGTTTAACCGAGTTCCCACGGGTATGTCATTTCTGCGATGTTCCAAGTTCCTCCTCCGAGTTACCAAGTTCCTCTCCCGTTACTCTTGAGCCAACCGTGAATTAAGGTATGTTTTAATAAAGCAACAATGTTAAACGACATCTCCATCCTGTGGCTTTGAGTTATTTCAGCGCGCGGCCTCCCCAAAAAAACCCCACCCGCATCTATTGATACGACCGCGCTCCGGGCTACGGACAACACAAACTGGCCGCCACTTCCGAGGAAGGAAGCAGCTCGGGTGACTGACTTTGAGCGGCCACCGGGACCCGACAGCAGACACAGATACACACAGACAGAGAGAGAGACACACACACACACACACACACACACACACACACACACACAGCAGAACTGGCGCCACTTCCGAGGAAGGAAGCAACTCGGGTGACTGACCTTGAGCGGCCGCCGGGACCCGACAGAGTACACAGACAGACACAGAGAGAGACACACACACACACATACACACAGCAGAACTGGACGCCACTTCCGAGGAAGGAAGCAGCTCGGGTGACTGACTTTTGAGCGGGCCCGCGGGGGAACCCGAACAGCAGACACACACACAGACAGACAGACAGACAGACATATATATATATACCAAACACACATGTACTATATATACACACACACACATATATACATATACACACACACATATATACTATACATATATCACACACACATATATATATATATATATTATAAATATACATACATATATATAGGCGAGAGATTTAGATTTTAAATGCAGGGGGATGATATTTTCGCGGAGTTACCCAGCAGTAGGCAACCAGGAACCACGCAAAGTCTATATACAATATACACATACCACATATATACATAGGTCCTGGGGAAGACAGAGAGAGGGGAACAATGAGGACATGGAAGTTTAGTGGGGAATCTCATTGGTTATTATGTGGGAAGGAAGTCCAGATGCTGGTTTAAAGATAGACGAAATGCTGGAGTATCTCAGCGGGACAGGCAGCATCTCTGGGTAGTGGTCTAAGGAAGGGTCTCGACCCGAGACATCATCATTCCTTCTCTCCGGAGATGCTGCCTGTCCCGCTGAGTCACTCCAGAATTGTGTGTGTGCGAGAGTTACTCCAGCATTGTTCGTGTGTGTGTGTGTGAGTTACTCCAGCATTGTTCGTGTGTGTGTGTGAGTTACTCCAGCATTGTTCGTGTGTGTGTGTGAGTTACTCCAGCATTGTTCGTGTGTGTGTGTGTGAGTTACTCCAGCATTGTTTGTGTGTGTGTGTGTGTGTGTGTGTGAGTTATATAATGTCATACACAAGAAAGGGCAGATGCTAGTTGAAAAAAGTGAACACATGGGGCTGGAGAAATTTGGAAACGCCATCCCGTCACCCATTCCTTCTCTCCAGAGATGCCGCCTGCCCGCTGAGTTAAAAGAGTTCCCACGGTAGACTCACGAATCACTAAGGTAAACGCACGGGCCACCACGTTATAAACGAGTTTAAAATGTTTCAATTTTTAACTTGAACTGTAAATTTGACTCGTGGAAAAAATCAAACAGTTACCAAGTTTCACGGGTACCTGCCGTTAGCGCCACGAGTCGCTAAGTTGCTCGCAAGAGTTCCGACGTTCCCGCTACGTTTAGTGTACGTGATTACCGCGAGTGACAACTCTGGGTCACTCGTGGGTCAACTCGCACCGTGAGACAGGGGTTTCAGGCTCTTATTCAGACTGATTGTATTGCAGGGAGAAAGCTGAAAAAGAGCTGGGGGCAAAGTAAAGCCTGGCAAGTGATTGGTGGATACAGGTGAGAAGGGATTAAAACACAAATCCCAGGAATCGCAGAGGAGTAGTGAGAGGGTCTCACAGAACTCCTGTCTGTGAGAGGAGTCGAACCTCTTCAAACTTTGAATGATTTAACAGTGAACGGAAACACATGAAACTGCAGATGCTAGAATCATAAGCAAAACAAAGTTGATTGAACTGCTACAATAGTGCAGTTTTTTATTTCTGTCAGGAATTCTTCTGGCAATTTTTCCAGCCAGCCTACATGTCTTGTCACTACCACTACTGTTGTGCAATGGGTGGGCAATACTTTTAGAACAGTCAATCGATTTTAAGGTAGACAAAACTGCTGGAGAAACTCAGCGGGTGAGGCAGCAAGAGTGAACTCGCTATCAAAACATGGAGGGGACCGGGGGACAGAATTTTTTGGCGGCCGCGCGTGCATACTCACACACACATGCGTGAGGCTTCGGAAGCTCAATACAGCGCTAAATACAGCTCAACTCTGCATGTCTCGCCAGGTTAACCTACAGCCCTGATTGGACTGAAGGGACACCAGCACTGCTTCTCCACGCTGGCCATGTTTCCCGCAAGCCCAGGCAGGTTGACCTGGCGGGACAGGCAGAGTTGAGCTCGGTTTAGCGCTGCTTCTCTGCGCTGGCTGTGGGTCTGGGGGTACAGCTCAAGTCTGACTCCCGACCTCTGTGGCCACCCGTGGGGGGTGGGGGTTACTCGGGTTGGGACGGGACTTGTGGCTAAGGGGATCAGAGGGTATGGAGAGAAGGCAGGTATGGGATACTGAGTTGGATGATCAGCCATGATCATATTGAATGGCGGTGCAGGCTCGAAGGGCCGAATGGATCCTGGCTGTGGATGAGGCGCAGGTCTGTGCCACGTCTCCCTCCTCCAATCACCGCACTCTATCCTCAGTCCCACCCCCCCCCACTCCTCCTTCCTCCAATCATCGCGCTGAATCATCATGTCCGCCCCATTACCTGCTGACTGACGTCTCTCCCGTCCAATCGGCGCCCTCAATCAGCAGTCCCACCTCCACTGTCTCACGGAAAGCAGAGATTTTAAAATCCGGATTACAAAAACTTGGTGGGGATGTCCCCCATCTCTCAAAACATGGGGGGGACGTGTCCTCTCTGCCCCCCCCACCCCCCGTGTTTGCCGCCCCTGTGAGGCAGCATCTATGGAGCAAAGGAAATAGGCAATGTTTCGGGTCGAAACCCTTCTTCACCCGCTGAGTTTCTCCAGCATTTGTATCTACAATAGATTTTAATCAACATTTTTATGAAATTAGCACTAACTTGTTTCCACAAAAGGCAATGTAGTTTTCACAAACGTTCTGTGATCACTGGACCTTCTTATGTTGTCTGCTCACTCTATGAACATTAAATAAATGGAGTCCAAATGTACCTTGTTTTCACACAACCCCCCCCCCCAGCACAATCATTACGTCCTTACCCACAGACCTTAGGAGGTTCTTCGAACAAAAGGAAAAGCAAAAGATTATTATTCCCTTCTCTGTGCAGAGAATACAGCCCGACAACACACATATGGTTCTCGTTAAGCAAGAACTAGATCAACCTCCACTTTAATCATTGAAAAGGGACTCAATTGAAGAAAACTATTTAACATTTGGGAGGGGGAGGGGTGAAGAAATTCCTAGTGCAATTTCCAGACTCAATGAATAAAATTAAATGTTATAGCCAAACTGGCGCTTTTTATTATTAAAAATACTACATATAAATTTTAGGTAGAAGGTCGAGAGAAGGGTCTCGACCCAAAACGTCGCCTGTTCCTTCTCTCCATAGATGCTGCCTCACCCGCTGAGTTTCTCCAACATTTTTGTCTAACGTCGATTTTCCAGCATCTGCAGTTCTTGCTTAAACATATAATTTTTTGTATCACTGTGGACATTTGGGCAGGAATGGACCGACCATCTATTGACGCTCTGGATTACCTTCATACTTCTTCACAGGAATCCAGCACATTATGCAAGAGGCTTCCAGTGAAAATATTCTTGGGATTGGTGGGGAGGGGTGGTGGCGCAAGCAGCAAGACAAATGTTAACACGCTGCTGGTGTTGTGGCCCTTCCACAAGATACACAAGGCCGAGCCGCAGAAAGGAAAAACATATTTGCAGTTGTGAGATCAGGCCTTTTCACGGTTTCCAAATTCTACTGATAATCAGGGGACATTTGGGAAAGTTGAAACAAAAACACAAAATTGTTATTAACAAAATTTCAGTTCCAGTTTAGTTTATTGTCACATGTACCGAGGTACAGTGAAAAGATTTAGTTGTGTGCTAACCAGTCAGCAGAAGGACAAGATTACAATCGATCCATTTACAATGTAGGTACATGATAAGGAAATAATGTTTTGTGCAAGGCAAAGCCAGCAAAAGTGAAACTATTGTTAAGCAGAAATATACTAAAAAACTCCCTTTAAATTAACTTCAGCAAATCAAATAACTGATGCCACATTTTATGTGCCATCTATGACTGCTGTGAAAGCAATACATGAAATGCATCTGGCCCTTAACTCACGACATGCAGAATGCGCTGGAGTCATTGGCAACCGAGGAAAGCATTGCCACATGCTCTACTGAAATGACAACTAGTCGTCAGTATGACAGACAATAGGGGCAGGAGTAGGCTATTCGGCCCTTCGAGCCAGCACCGCCATTCAATGTGATCAGGCTGATCATCCACAATCAGTACCCTGTTCCTGCCTTCTCCACATATCCCCTGACTCCGCTATCTTTAAGAGCCCTATCAAGCTCTTTCTTGAAAGTATGCAGAGAACCTGCCTCCACCGCCCTCTGAGGCAGAGAATTCCACAGACTCGCAACTCTCTGTGTGAAAGCTGTTTCATGTAGGCTTTGCTTCAGTATAGATTGTAGACAACCAGCCCACATGAATCAGTGCCCACTGTCTGCATGACCTACTCATGTTCTTACTCGAGTAGAATTCTTTAAAGAAACTCCAAAAACTGGGCTCACTTGATTGCAGAAGGCACAAAAATAAGGAACCCGTGCTTGAATGACTGCCCCTCAGAATCAAAATTAAAGCAACTTTAACATTATGGACAGATATTTTAACATTCGTTTCTGACATATCTGAAAAGGAAAATGGCTTGCAAGGGCGGCACGGGGGCGCAGCGGTAGAGTTGCTGCCTTGCAGCGTTGGAGGCACGGGTTCGATCCCGACTGTGGGTATTGTCTGTGCAGAGTCTGTACGTTCTCCCCGTGACCGCGTGGGTATTCTCCGGTATTCTTCATGGAGATCTTCGGTTTCCTCCCACACTCCAAAGACGTACAGGTATGTAGGTTAATTGTAATTATCCCTAGTGTGTGTGGGATAGTGTTAATGTGCGGGAATCGCTGGTTGGTGAGGACTCGGTGGGCCGAAAGGCCTGTTTCCACACTCTATCTGTGGCTGTGTGGAAGTGGTGGAGCAGAAGTGGTGGAGGCAGGATCGATTTTAACATTTAAGAGTAAAGTGGATAGGTATATGGACGTGAAGGGAATGGAGGGGTATGGTCTGAGTGCAGGTAGATGGGACTAGGGGAAAACAAATGGTCGGCACGGACTGGAAGGGCCGAGAGGGCCTGTTTCCGTGCTGTAATTGTTATATGGTTATATTGTGATATTTTGAGTTGTACGTTGGCTAAGGGAAGCAGAAGTCATTTCTTAGTTTCTCAGCAATTCTGCATCATCAACGCTGCAAAAAAATCCCAAAGTAATAAAAGGAAACTTAAAACCTTGATTATATCTACCAAATGTCTGCAATATACTCCTCTAGTAATTATATGCAAATTACATGCAAAGTTGTATCTTGATATTATGCAAATTGCACAACATTGCAGTGACTGAAATCTTCCAATCAGACATTTTTAAATAAATTCAAACATCCACTGGCCCAGTCATAATTCATAGAGATCATTTTTCGACAAGTAATATGACAGATACATACATTAGATGTTCTGTAGCTCAATTATTTCCGTGTTCTGCAGTTTTGTTGCAATGAAAATTATTTAGAGGACCAATTTTACAAAAAGCTGGTTCCAACGATCAAGCATAAAATTACATCATCAAAACAAACTGTTGCAAGAACTCAGCAGGCTATCTATGCAGGGAAACGTTTCATGGTTGAGATTCGTTATCTGGACTGAGAGAGCAGAGGGGAGATAGCCAGTTTAAAGAGATGACAGTGAGGGGTGTAGCAAGAGCTGGCAAGTGATAAGAGGATCCAGCTGAGGAGGGGTTTATTGGTGGATGGAGTCAGGTGGGGGAAGAAAGGGTGGAGGACTCTGCATGGAGAGCTGCAGGTGATAGGTGGAATCAACAAAGGGCTGCAGAAGATGAAACCTGATAGAAAAGGAACCAAAATAAGGAGGTCAGGAGGGCAGGAGGAACAGTGGTGGGAGGCGACCCAGTGGGAGGAGAATTGGGCAGCGGGTAGGTGGAATGAATTGGGAGGGAGGGGATAAGTGGATACAAAAAGCTGCAAATTATGTTATCTGTTAAGAAAGGTTGAGTGCAACCAAATTAGGGAGGAAAAGTGGGCGCATGGGAAGTGGGGTGAGGTATTAGGGGATCCAATGGATGACATGGCAGGACGGCAGGGGAGACAGTCAATAGCATCAAGTTCTTGGGCCTACATATCTCTGAAAGATCAGTCGAGGGCCCAACACTTTGATGCACAAGGTCAAGAAAGCTCACCACACATCTACTTCCATGAAACTTTGAAGAGATTTGGCAGCCACCAAATACACTAGCGAACCTCTATAGATGTATGGAGAGAGCAAGCCAACTGGTTGCAGACAATTCCAACACTCAAGAACAACGGAGGCTGCAGACATTGGTGAATGTTGCCCAATCCAGCACAAGGAGTGACTACCGTACCATTGACGGGATCTAATATCAAAGACCGACAGCACCCTGGCCTTGCTGTCATTTTGCTTCAATCATTGGGAAGGTGGTACAGAAACCATTACTTCTAGGTTCAAGAACAGCATCACTCAGCGGGTCAGGCAGCATCTCTGGAGAACATGAATAAGTCATGTTTTGGGTCACAACCCTTCTTCCGACCAAATGCGTGGGGGAGAAATTTGGAAGAGGGGTGGTGGCAGGACAGAGCAAGGCATGTGATAGGTGGATACAGATGGGGATGGAAACACACAAACTAGACAAACAGCAGCTCATATTGGGTAGCTTTCAACCTAATGGTATGAACTTTGAATTCTCCAATGGCAAGAACAGCATCTTCCCATCTTGAACTATCCTGCACAACTCTATCTACAATCGAGCCATAACCCAACCTCAACACTGAACACTATGGATCTTGCTCTACTGAGGTTGCACTCCATACATTGACTTGCCCTGTCCTGGTCTGGTTTACCTGGGATAACTGGTATTGTTTTGTTTAAGTATTTGTTGTGTTGTTGCATTTAATGTGACCGTAAAGCTGCAGCGAGTAAGAATTTTACTGGTCTGATCCCAGTCCAGATGACAAACACTTTTGACTTTTCAATAACACAAATAAAATCCAAGATATTGGATTACTTCCATGAAACAGTGCAGAGAGGCAAAAAGCAAGCATCAAATACAAATTAAAATATTTACAACAAAAAGCGACAGCACTGCCTCATTCCAACAAAAGACAAACATGATTCACTACACAATAAATGTTTGTTCTCCCGGAAATAATCAGCACAATGATAATCTGCTTTGTGGAGGCAAGTTAGATTTTGAAAAAAAAATTAGTCACAATGGGTTATGTAAGTTGGTATTAACATTCCCTTGAATTATGAAGAGAAATAGGTCACATCACTTTAAGTATTCCATTTACAACATTTTCAATCTTCTGGGTAATATCTCTCATGTATCATTTTCATTTCATTTTCCAATAATACATTCTTCCATCATTGGAATGCTACTGGAAGTGAAAGCCTTACATAAAATGTTGACCGAGGAGCTGAATATAGAAATATACAGTTACTAGATAGAACTGGCTTAATTTTGTACTCTGCATCAGAAAATTCTGCTCCATTGAAATCAATGGAACTAAATAAGGGAAGTAGGCAACAGGTTTCAGCCATTATTGTAATGTGCAATTCTGCAAGCAGTGTTGCCTACATAATGCAGCTCCCATACAGAGAGTCAGGTGACCTTAGCCTGGAGTGTGGTCACCATATGTTGAATAGCTTCCCATTAGCTCTTAAG
Source organism: Okamejei kenojei (assembly GCA_035221665.1). Classification (NCBI taxonomy): domain Eukaryota; kingdom Metazoa; phylum Chordata; class Chondrichthyes; order Rajiformes; family Rajidae; genus Okamejei; species Okamejei kenojei. Next base: position 104,425,650 of record CM069131.1, read on the forward strand.
ATTAGCAAAAAGCACTAAAGTGCTGGAGTAACTCAGCGGGTCAGGCAGCATCTCTGGAGAACATGAATAACCCTTCTTCTGACCAAATGCATGGGGCAGAAAGTTGGAAGAGGGGTGGTGGCAGGACAGAGCAAGGCATGTGATCGGTGGATACAGATGGGGATTGAAACACCCAAACTAGACAAACAGCAGCTCATATTGGGTAGCTTTCAACCTAATGGTATGAACTTTGAATTCTCCAATTTTAGGTAACTAACCTACAAACAACCCACCATTTTTTCCCCTTCCTCCTCTCTTCCCTGTGCCCCACCTGGATTTGCACTCATTTTTCCCTTACACTTTTATTCCTACCTCTGGCTTCATAATTCGCATCTCTGCTTTCCTTATCATTTTTTCTCTTTTCATTTCTGGCCTATGTCCAATCAACTGCCTATGAAAACCCCTGCTTACCTGCATCCATCTATCACTCACCAGGCTTTGCCCTGCCCCCTCTTCTCTTCCAACTTTCTTCCTGCCGGTCCACTGCTCTTCATCAGTCTGTCAGTCTGAAGGGTCCAAACTTGAAACACCATCTATCCATGTTTTCCGGAGATCCCATTCAGGTACACCAGCACTTTATCTTTTATTTTACTTTATTTTTTGTACAGCCCATATTAGCGTTATCACAATATTTGATATTACACATCAAAACTGCAATACTAAAAAAATGCATACATACACAACAAATATTTAAGTTAAATATATTTCACCATAAGTTAATTATATGGTAGAAAATCAGGAACAAATGCAAAATATAGTTGTTGGCTTTTTTGGTATGGAAAAACAAAAAGTGACAAAAAAACAAACAATAGCAAAATACAGATTATTTTAAAAGCCTGATGTTGCAGTGCAAGCTTTTGTTCATCACTGTAGTCACAGATTTCAGCACAAATTTAGCTTGCGTGCAAAGAAAGAGCCTGATCCGCTCTCAGATGTGCTCGTTTTCATAATTCCTCCTCATGGGAAAAGCTGCCTTGCTGAGCAAGAGGTGATTGCAAAATTAGTTTTCCATTGGCATCAGAAGCGAGGGGGAAAGTGAGAGATTAAAAAAAACAACAGGATCACAATACTTCTCCGTAGATTAAAGATTACAAAATGTTAGCTCTTTGATTCAAAACAACTGGCAAAACCATTTTAACAACACAATCTATTCAGAACGGAAAGTCCATCTGGATTCCTTCCTGTGCAAAATCTCTAAAGACACAACAAGGCTGCCTCAGCTTGCAACAAGCATCTTGATCAGCTAATACCTGGGCAAGTGGGTAACATGTGTAATGACGATCATAAGTGAGATTAATATACTCATGTAACAGTAATGCTAGTATGTGCAGTCTCGTCTCCAGCTGACTTGGACCACCTTGTCATCCCACCAAGACTGTACTCTGTCACGTCTGTGTAGTAGTTCATAAGCTACAGCCACAAAATAAATCCCACATGTACTGCTTTCATTTTGTGGAAAGGAATAATCCTTGAGCCCATGGGACTGCCAAAGAAGAATCAAGCAAACAATACACTGGAATAAAGAACAATGTCCACAACACCTTAATATGGAGAAAAACCTTAAAGTTCATCGCACAAATAAGAAATGGTGGGCATTAATCCAAAGGAAATAACTACTAAGTGGGTCGGCTAACAGATAGGTCAAAAAATCAGATTTAAATAGAAGTCATAAAAAGATAGGAAATTGGAATTGAAAGAAATTGGATTAAAAGAGGAAGGTCCAGACAGAGTGTGTTTTAGGCAGCTGAACGTTCTGTCCATAATGGAAGAATATACAAGCAATAAGAATAAAAGAAAGTAGTTTGCTCAAGGTAGATGGCTTTTATAGTGCCAGAGTTGAGAAGTGATGAAACCATACAGGGACTAAATAAAAATCTACAACATTTGAGACACTAAGTCAGGAAGAATAAAGTCATGGATATAAAACAGTGGGCCATAAAAGTTCGATCACGGGATGTTTTTAAGAGTTAGATTTCGCTCTTAGGGCTAATGGAATCGGGGAATATGGGGGAAAAGCAGGAATGGGGTACTGATTTTAGATGATCAGCCATGATCATATTGAATGGCAGTGCTGGCTCAAAGGGGCGAATGGCCTATTCCTGCATCTATTTTCTATGTTTCTATCTTTCCTGAAGAAACTTAAATTGAAAGTCAGCCAGGAACGCATTGAAGGGTTTGGCTTTGGACAAGTCAAAGACATGAAGGAATTCAACAAGAGGTGACCTGATGTAGGGATGCCAACCAAAGGCATTTATACGGGAAAAAATAAAGGTCAATAACTTGGACTGATGAACGGACAGTTTGGTTCAGCCTAGGTTCATGACCAGAAGGGTGAAAGTGTTAGTCAAAACAAGAAGCGTCAGGGACAAAAGCTCTTAATTTTAGCCTTCTCAATATTTAGCTGGAGATTGAGTTATCCAAGAAATAAAGCAAATCCTACAAATAGAGAGGAGGTAATGAGGCAGGATAGATGCAAAGATGGAAGTTTGGTCTCTTGATGACGTTGTCAAATGACAATTTGTAGAACAAAATCTAAATTACTACATTGTGAGGATAACTGGGATTTTGACTTGTATGGAAATAAATGCTGCTGTTTTAAGATGCTGAAAGTACATAATGTCACCGTTTTTTAAGAAAGAACTGCAGATACTGGAAAAATCAAAGGTAGACAAAATGCTGGAGAAACTCAGCGGGTGAGGCAGCATCTATGGAGCGAAGGAACAGGTGACGTTTCGGGTCGAGGCCCTTCTTCAGACAGATCTGAATATCACAGTTGGTCTCTAATACGCAGAATTACTGCAAAATATCTGGACAAAAGAATACTTGCAAATCCCTGGTCAATTCAGCCCTTCCCACCCAAACCACCCCCTCCCCTGGCACTTTCCCTTGCAACCGCAGGAAATGCTACACTTGTCGCTTTACCTCCCCCCTTGACTCCATTCAAGGACCCAAGCAGTCTTTCCAGGTGCGGCAGAGGTTCACCTGCACCTCCTCCAACCTCATCTATTGCATCCGCTGCTCTAGGTGTCAGCTGCTTTACATCGGTGAGACCAAGCGTAGGCTTGGCGATCGCTTCGCCCAACACCTCGGCTCGGGTCGCAATAACCAACCTGATCTCCCGATGGCTCAGCACTTCAACTCTCCTCCTGTTCCGAATCCGACCTTTCTGTCCTGGGCCTCCTCCATGGCCAGAGTGAGGCCCACCATAAATTGGAGGAGCAGCACCTCACATTTTGCTTGGGAGGTTTATACCCCAGCGGTATGAACATTGACTTCTCCAATTTCAGGTAGTCCCTGCTTTCTCCTCCCCTTCCCAGCTCTCTCTCAGCCACTGTCTCTGCCTCTTCCTTTCTTCTTCCCGGCTCCTCTCCCCCACCCTCATATCAGTCTGAAGAAGGGTCTCCACCCGAAATGTCGCCTATTTCCTTCCCTCCATAGATGCTGCCTCACCCGCTGAGTTTCTCCTGCATTTTTGTCTACCTTCAACCATTAGCAGGTTAATTGTCCCTATTCTTGTTCGCAAGGATGGAAACACAAATTGCCTCCTCTGTTGCGCCATCTCAGAAACAACCCACCTTTCAACCTGATGAAGGATCTCGACCCAAAATGTCACCTATTCCTTCTCTCCAGAGATGATGCCTGAGCTGCTGAGTTACTCCAGCATTTTGTGTCTATCTTTGGTGTAAACCCACATCTGCAGTTCCTTCTTACACACCCTTCAACCACCATGTGCCTCACCTGTGGAAGAGCCCACAGTTCCCAGATTGACCTTGTAAGCTTCCAGAAATCTGCAAAACCAGGGTGGAAGCAAGACATCTTTGATCCCGAGGGACAGAAGAACCACCATTAGAAACTAATTACCAAGTTGACTCTTGAGAGAGTGTCGAGCTCTTTTGTGCAAAGAAAATGAGAAAAGTAAGTGCGAGAGAAAGAAAGGGAGATAAACAAAAAGCTATTTCTCCTGCAGGGTCAACCCAACAGACCAAATATTTAGTTAACTGTAGCAATGTCAAAAAGCATGATGCAATTCCAATGAAACCTGAACCAACATTTCCAATTACCCTGGAGTTAATGATATCAATATAGTGAATGAACAGTGGAGAGACCATAACAAGCAATTAACAATGGCTTTTTGCCTTTAAACAGATTTAAGTTCATAGTTCAACTTGGTTTGACTGTATCACTTGGTTTGATATTGGATGCACTTTATCAAAGGCTGCCCTTGGGATCACAATAAACAGCACATGAACAAAAGCTGCATTTATACAGCACCTTTAACATGGCACAACATCCCAAAGTCATTACAGAACCTTGAGAAGCTAACATTCAATAACGACCCATGGAACATAAAACAGTAGCGCATCGGAACAGGTCCTTTGGAACTCGTCTTCCCCAACCATGATCCAATCTAATGAATCCCATTGTTTGTATTCCTCTGTTCCCTCACTGCCAGATACATACCAGCCTCTGCGTGAAAATAAATCTGTCTCATAAATCTTCTATAAACTTTCCCCTTCTCGTTTTGAACCTATGCCCAGCCATTTTCACCCTTCAATAAAAGATTCTATCAACATATCCCATAATTTTATACATATCCAGCAGGTCATGCCTCCAAAGCTCCAGAGAAAACAATCCAACCTCTCGTTATAGCTCATAGTCTCCAAATCCAGGCAACATCCTTGTGAAACTCTTCTACACCTTCTGCAAGAGTCCTACATCCTTCATGCAGTGTGGTGACCAGAAGTCCAAATGTAGCCAAGCCAAAGTTTATAAGGCTACAAAATGACTTCTCAATTTTTAATCTCAATGGCCTGCCTGATGAAGGCAACCATGCAGATGGTTATTTTCTATCCCACTATACTCTTATAGAGCCACTTTCAGGGAACAATGGACTTGCATCCATACATTGTTCTGTACATCAAAGCTGCTAAGGATCCCACCATTTACTGTACTGTATACTGTTCTCTTGCATTTGTTCTCCCGAAATATAACACGTGACATTTGTCCAGATTAAAAGTCATCTCACATTTTTCCATCCAAATTTCCAGCCAATTTATATCCGGCTGCATAATTTGACATACTTCTTCATTAACCAATACTTCACCAATGTTCATGTTGTCTGTAACTTAATCAGACATTTTAATCCAAATCATTTCAACATATCACAAAAAAAGGTTCCAGCACTGATCCTTAAGAAACATCACTAGCACTCTCCAAACTCTGTTCCTCTGGTTCAATGCTTTGTGAAAGAAATACCACTCCACTTCTACCCAGTCTTCTATGACCAAGCCAATTTTGTATCAAATTTATCAATTCACCATGAGTCGCATGCAACTTAATCTTTGAAACAAGGGGCATTATCAAATGCTTTACCAAAGTGCAGGACCACATCCATTGCCCTAGTCTCAATCAACTTTATCACTTCTTGAGTGAGGCACTTCATATCATGAGACGCAAGATAACACATTAGTTTAAATGATAATTCAAAGAAGGAGGTTTTAAAAAGCGCCTTCTGGGAGTTCAGATTTTATAAATTCTAGGAGCAGAATTAGGCCATTTGGCCTATCAAGTCTACCCCACCATGCTATCATGGCTGATCCATCTTCCCTCACAACCCAATTCTCCTGCCTTCTCCCCATAACCCGACACCCGTACTAATCAAGAATCTGTCAATCTCCGCCTTAAACTTATCCAATTACTTGGCCTCCACATCTGTCTGGAGAAAAAGAGCTAGAAGGCTATTTGGGAGCCAAGTTCAAAGCTTGATGAAGCCAACATCCATTGGGTTGAGGGGATTGCAGAAAAAAGGAGAGACCATGGCAGGATTTAAAGAGGGTAAATATTTTAAAGAGAAAATATATTTTTCCACATATTTATGCCACTCTATATTTAAAATATCACTGTGTCACCTGGTGTGTTTTGAAAAGTTTCCTCACGTACAAATCTATCACACATTACTCTTGGCTCCTTCATTTTTTTCCCAAAAATTGTAACACCACTTAGCTGACATCCAGTAATTTGAGATTTTTTTTCTGGTAAAATATTATGGTTTGTTTTTTTAATCATCTTCAGACTATGTCACAAAATCCATTGACCAGCCACCAATGCCACCCTGTTTTCATTGCATCTGCTTCTGAAACCATCTTCCATGTCTTTGCCAGCTGAATAGCTCAGTTTACAGTAGTCTCATCTCCGAATCAGAGAGCAACAAGTTCAATACCATCCCTCCCACGAATGCTGTCCACTGTCTGAAATATTGCTTTATAAACCATAATAACCTACTGACCCTGAGCTTCCACTTATATTTAGCACTATCTATTTGAACCCCCATAAAACATTACCCAGTGCTACCCTGATATTAATTGCATCGTTTAAACCCATGCCTTTGGGTTCAGATGTAGACAAATGTCCAAAACTCGCTATTCTCGGATGATATAAGTGGAAGCTCAGGGTACGGAAGATTGATTGTGGAATAGAATCTAGGTAAAGTGATGATTCTGGATTTGGTTCACAGAGGGTGAGTTTAGGGCTTTATCCACAGGTTCATGTCATTCTTGAAGATATCTGATAAAAGATCATGGGCTGAGCTCCAGGGATTGTGCCATCAAAACAGTATTTTTTTGAGAGATAGGCATGGTTTTTAATGCATAAAAGTGATTTTAGCATAGGATGAAAGTTTTGCATTTTGGCCAAGGGCCTAATCCTAGGTCCACAGAGGGTGAAGGGCTGTCTGGGATTTACTGGGCCAACCTAATCCTTCTTCGTATGTAAAAAAATAGCACCTATTCAGGGCTCTCGCTTAACTTTTTTCCCCTGTTGCCAGCTGGGCAACCTTGACAGCTTTTTATGTTGCCAAATGACAGTTTAGGTGGTCATTTAAGACGGTTTGCATGACGCATGCGATAATGTGCTCGGACGAAGTTACCAGTCGGAATTATGCTCAATGAAGCATTCACATATTATGTCCAAGAAGGAACTGCAGATGCTGGAAAATCGAAGGTAGACAAAAGTGCTGGAGAAACTCAACGAGTGCGGCAGCATCTATGTAGCGAAGGAAATAGTCAACGTTTCAGTCCAAGCCATCAGTCTGAAGAATGGTTTTGGCCAGAAACGTTGCCTATTTCCTTCGCTCCATAGATGCTGCCGCATCTGCTGAGTTTCTCCAGCACTTTTGTCTACATTCACATATTATTTCTGCTTCAAATAACTCAAACTAAACATATTCACCAATCAAGACATGATATATACCACAATGACATGCAGCAAAATAATATCTCAACTCTTTTACACATTGCAATTAATGCAATTTCTATTAGTTCTTTCCACTTACAAACAAAAATGTGGTTGGATTATTCAGCATATGATCAACATGTGTCAATAAATCCTGGACCATGGTAACATATATGCTTAACCATGCACACTACAGATTGATGCAACCATGTTTTCTGTGAAGGACCGAAAATTACCATGACATGGCCATAGCATGGTCGTTATCTAACAGAAATAACTCTGGCTTCCCACATAGGTTGCAATTAAATTCTAAAGGCATTTTATGATAATAGCTGTTAAAGCCGTATACTCCTCTGACAGGTTGACAAGAGATGGCCAAAGGACATAACTGCAGCAAATGTTCTTTTGGTAAATGTTTAAAGGTGTCTTACACATTCAGATTAGATAGTGTTGTGAACAGCATGAAGATATCCAGTTTGTACGCACCAGATTTTTTAAAAATTATTGATAAACGCTGTTTCTATTATTCCCACTTCAGACTTAACGTTAAAGTTTCTACTGAAATATCTACTGACCAAATTTGTGATGTATATGACCGATTGTAGAAGTAAAACCTGGATAAATCCAACGTATAGCTGTGAATGTTGCTCATTAAATAACTACAGTACAGATACTCCATATTAAGATCATTGTTTTCCATTTAAATGAATTCTGTAATAACGTGTCAATGGTAGCAGTGACAATCGAACACTGCGGTTTTAATGTTTCACGTGTTGATAATTTAATTAATCCATCTTTATGGCCTAATACAAATAATAACATTGGGAATTAAAACACATTTGATTGCGTTCCGTTATCAAACATATTCAATGTTCGCTCTGAAGACACTTCCAGCACAATAGGGTCAGGGAGGGGTGTGTATCAATGTGGGGTGTATAGATGGCTGGGGGTGGGGGGGGGGGGGGGGGGGGGGGGGGGAAATCGAGGCAGGTGAATTAGTACGTGTTGGTTGGATGTAAAATTATGAGGGGAGAGCACGGGGGATGTCAGTGGTGTTGAATGGGGGGATCAGTACGGAGGGATGTGGGGGCGATCAGTACAGTTTGAATGGCGGGGGGGGGGGGATCAGTACAGGATGAATGGGGGTAGACAAAAGTGCTGGAGAAACACAGCAGGTGAGGCAGCATCTATGAGCGAAGGAAATAGACAACGCTTCGGGTCGAGACCTCTCCCCCATTCTTCTTGAATGGGAGGACCAGTACAGGACGGATGGGGGGGGGTGGGGATCAGCGCAGGGTGAATGGGGGGGGGGGGGGGATCAGTACAGGATGAAAAGGGGGGGGGTCTGTACAGTGTGGGATTGGTGGGACTGTGCAGGATGAATGGGGGATTACTACAGGATGAGTGAGGGGATCAGTATAGTAGGATGAATGATGGATCGTACGGATGAATGAGGGGAAATCAGTGACATGAGGGGGACAGACGTGAATGGGGGATTTTTATCAGTGGTGCTGTGTGGAATGAGCAGCAGAAGTGGATGAGGGATCGATACATTTAAGATAAAGTGGATGGTATATGGGTGAAGGGATGGAGGGGATGGTCAGTGCAGGTAGATGGGACTAGGGGAAAACAAATGGTCGGCACGGACTGGAAGGGCCGAGGAGGGCCTGTTTCCGTGTGCTGTAATTGTTATATGGTTGGAATCGGTGCAGGGTGAATGGAGGTGGGTCATGACCCCCCCCCCCCCCCCCCAATCAATATGTACTGGAAGTACGGGATGAATGGGGGGGGGGAAATCAGTGCAAGATTGAATGGGGCGGCAGTACAGGATGGATGGAAGGGGGGAGTCAGTACAGGATAATTGGGGGACAGTGTGTGATGACAGAGGGGGGGGGGGGGTGGCAGGAGAATCAATGCGAGGTGGATTTTAGGGGGGCGGCTTGGCCATCCCGTGTCCACTGCCAAGTACCGCCACGAAAGGGGGAGGCGGTTGGGATCTCCTCGCCACCACCTCCCCTCCTCTGCCAGCCAACAGCAAGGTGCGGGGCCGAGCGGTGCAGCTCAAAGATCCGATAGCTATAGGATCTTTGGTGCAGCTGATTCAGACGGCGGAAGGAGGCCTCCCCCTCTCTCCCTCCTCCCGGCCTCGGCGTGCGAGAAGGTTTCTTTTGAAAGCGCCGTTAGTGGATTGGCAAGCAGCGGCCACTATCAGGGCGGGCGGGGTGCGGGAGGAGGAGGCGGTGGAGCCGGTGTCGCGGCTGCTGCTGCCGCTGTGCCAGGCCCGTCATTCGCTCCGAGCCTTCGTCACCTAGTCACATGACTTTTATCTCTTTGCCACGCACAGCCGTTGCCGACACGAAACATCACATTCCTTTTCTCCAGAGATGCTGCCTGACACACTGAGTTACTCCAGTTTTTTGTGACTATCGGTATAAACCAGTATCTGCAGTGCCAAGCCGGGCAAAATGAGTCGCCCTTTAGGTTGCCCGGCGGCACTTTGGGTGGTCAATGGCACCCGGGCAACCGCTAATTTCGACCCCTGCTATTGTATTTGTGATTCTTTGGGTAACCACCTTCCCACCATTGAATAGAATCTAAATCTCAAACTGCAACTGCTGGTAGAAAGAATGTACATAAGAACGCGTTCTAGAACAGTCTGTTTAACTGTGTGGCATTATCCCATAGATTAAGGGAAAAATGGCTTCATATAGCCACAAATTTATATTATGCTCTTAAATCAACAAATAAACTTGAAGTGAACTATCAATCTTTGGTCTGAAGAGGCACAAATACTGCATGTTTTACATGACTTGCATCTCACAGCCATAGATACTGTAGCCACCATAGAATTGCCAGTAGTTAACAATTTTGCCCAGAACCCTGCATAACAATGTAAGTTAGAGCATGTTACGGCAAATCCTTGAGGCACCTTCTGTCTGCATAGCTTTCAATCACTATCGCCAAAGGCATCAGACAAGGGAGGTCATCCTGCCATAATGAAGCTGAGACCTTTACCAGCAGCAGTCTCAGATTTCATTACCCCTTTCCACAGTTTAATATACTCACAAATCATTTTCATCTAGAATTACTAGTCACAAATCCTCAATGTTGTTGGCAATGTGTCCGTGACTGAAAATATACAAAATCCTTTACAGGCCAGGTCCCAATCTTTGGGTATTTTGATGCAAATCAGTTGAAAAATATCAAATATGTTCAAGACACGTGAAGGATTCAAACTGTTAAATCTGTCACACCAATAGAAAATAATCCAACATATAAAACAGGTAATGGATCGGGCAGTTATTCGTCTGTTTGCAAAAAGGTCAAAATAATCTTTGATAAATGAGATTCACCAGCAAACAGTGCCCTGTACACAGTGTTCAATAAATGTTAAATTGAACTGAATCATGATCTTAAAATAGTATTAAACAAAGAAACCACTGGACCCTTCAAATGAAACAATGGTGAGGACAACCAATATGAAGATCCACCTTCTACCTTAGCAGATTTTACAATGAAGCTACAGTACTTGGTGTGAAATAGATAACTGAATATATTGTCATCCTGGGGTAAAGAAACACAGTAGTTGTGTCTCGCATTCTAAAGTGCTATTAGAAAATCCCTAGAGTTTTGATAATCTGGAATGGACAAACACACAGTGGAAATGTGCATTAGTTAGCCAATAGCTGGCAAAATGTTGGATTGACTAAATATCCCACATTTAAATTCTTACATTTATGTAATATAAATTAGGAGATTTATTGCCAATGTCTCATTACCAATTTTAGCAGCAGCATCCCATAAACTTGACTCTCAAGCACAATTAGAATCGACTGGCTTCCAAAATCAACAACCCTGGTTTAAATCGAAGGTAGACACAAAATGCTGGTGTAACTCAGCGGGACAGGCAGCATCTCTGGAGAGAAAGAATGGGTGACGTTTCGGGTCGAGAACCTTCTTCAGACTGAGCGTCAGGGGAATGGGCGGAACAGAGATAGAATGTAGTTGGAGACAGTTAGACTGGTGAGAGAACTGGGAAGGGGGAGGGGATGGAGAGAGAGGGAAAGGTAACTGGGAAGGGGAGGGGGAGGAGAGAGAGGGAAAGCAGCATTCCCCCTCTCTCTCTCCATCCCCTTCCAGTTCTCCCATGTCTTACTGTCTCTGACGGCATTCTATCCTGGTCCCGCCCACTCCCCTACATCACTGGAGAAGGGTCTTCACCATATATAACCATATAACCATATAACAATTACAGCACGGAAACAGGCCCTCTCGGCCCTTCCAGTCCGTCACCCATTCCTTCTCTCCAGAGATGCTGCCTGTCCTGCTGAGTTACACCAGCATTTTGTGCCTACCTGCAAAAACACAATCTAGTGTCTGTGCCCGTGATTTACTGATCTACATATGCAAATGCTAGTTGTACCCGATGCCCAACCTCTTAACTGATACGGTATATTCAATTATTTATGCTGGTTAAAACTAAAACTATACAAAATAAAATGCCAATGTATAAGGTTTCTAGTTTTTGTTCCCCAAATATCAGCAAATGAACAAGTCTGTCTAGTCAATGCTACATTCCATTCATTTTGGTGTGATGAGGATTGATGCAAAAAAAAGGAAAAAAGACTTCAAATATACATTCTGATAATCTTTGCCAAATAAAATAGAATTTAAATACTCAAAGTGTAATTCATAATTAAATTTGTAACATGCTACAATAAATGTTCTTAATGACTCATAAAAAATAAATAAAGGGGAAAATGGGTATGATTAAAAGTGCTTGGGATTCAGCCTTCTGATATCACTGCAATTTCAAAGCAGGCCATATTGTTTATTTTACTGGCATGGACACAAACACCTCTTTGTATTGCCAATTTCCACATCATTACTGCAATTACAATTTACACTCTGCAGTCAAAAACAGATGTGATTTTCATTAACAAAACACTAAAATTGATGTTGAAATGCTATCAAAATGTCTTTATTCCCTCTGAAGCTGATACCATAGCATTTACAGATGTACATTTTTAAAATTATTTCCTTTTATGAAATGGTGGATGTGACAATAAACAAGCAGTACTGCCATTTTTAAAGCACAAAGGATTTACAAAGATCAGGAAGTTGTGTCAAACCTCCAACCACCCACCAATTACAGAAGAAGGGAAACAGAAGCAAATTGTGATCAAATTAGTTCAATTTATATTGCAGGAGACACTTAAATACACATCCAGATAATGACTGTTCTTTAACTTGCAATTCCAAACCCTGCAAGAAGGGGATATATGAAAGATATAGATGTGTAACTCAGAGAAACAGCAAAACAGTTACAGTCATTTCACAATCAGGGCAGATCACAGTAAAGAGATCTTGATTTCTGACATGCACGAATGATTTGTGACTTAAATGTTTGAATATTTTTGCACTGACAGTTTTGAGTAAGTCAGCCACCGGGGTCTGGTGTTCCCTGGTAGGAACAAACAAAAGCAATAAACCTTTGTTGTTAGGTAAATTATACAAAATGCTGTAGAAGCAAATTTGTCCCATGTTGCCTTTGTCTGAATCTTCGCCAAAAATAAACTACAAGAATTGTTTCAAACATTGATGTAATTATATGCAGATTAATTACACCTGGAGTCTAAAAACACAGTAGAGTCAAAATTAGAAAATTAAAATTTTCTCCACCAATTAATTACTTTCTGTAGAATTTACATTTTTACATTTTTTTTAAATCACCTTCTGTTGAATGAAATTAAATCTGTTCGGATTTGATTTGTTTAAGTTAAAATCCTCTAGAAACATTTCTTATACTTGCTTTTTAGTACCTATACCACAAACACACGCTACTACCATCCGCAATAGTATGAAAATTAACCCACTCCAGTTAAAAATAATGGAGAATATTCTCGCGTCATCTTAAAACAACCTACTTTAAAAGGCCTGCTGTAAGAGAATGAGGTAAAATGTTTTTTTTAAGCGCTCGGTGCTGTGTCCATTAGAAGCTAGCACCAATATTTCATTTTAACCATGATATTTCATTTTAACCATGAAACCATTTTTACCAAATTAATAAACCTATTAAAAAAACTGTGTTTGCAAAGGGCGGAATGAATATATGTGGCTTCACTGTGGATATATCAAGTACAAATTCAACTGATTCAGATCAAAAGCACTGTTACTAAACAGAAATGCACGACACCACCAGGCAAACGTGAAATTGAATAGCGCCAATCACTACCTACTTTCTCGGGGTGGGATGGAATAGCCAATTAAGAGACCTGGAGGCAGATGATCCGTTATTTGGAATGTAATTTAAGACCATCGATCCCGTAGGACGATGCACCAAAAAGGTGCAGACATAAATCATCAGGTTGCAGCAGATGGGGGAACAGAACAGATTGCAAGAAGACAGTGAGACGGAACCCAGAAAAACAGGCAAGAGTTGGTGGCTCTGCTCTCCTGCGGCGGCCACTGCACACGGCAGAAATGTAAACATTCAGGCTATTGGCTTCTCGTCGTTTCTGAAAACACTGCTCCAAAACGATTAACGCATTGAATCTGCTCCGATCCTTCTTTTCCACAACTACGTATCAATATGAACCCATCGTGATTTGCCCACACCAAAAAAAAGCACCGATGTAGCAACACCTACCACTGTCCTTAGTCGCCTACGCGTGAAACACAACTGCCGGCTACCTCGCCCTCGCCTGGAAATGGAGCTGGCAATTTCCCGCTGATCCTGCGGCTGCCCCAGGCTCCAACAACAATTAACTTTAATGAAATTTGCCCCGTCTGTAACATTGCGACCTCTGCAAGGCACCAGGCGCCAGTTTACAGCCACATTTCACGGGCGTGTTGTAATTCTCGGTGGTAAAAGGCGCCGCGTCACCTTCACCCAGCTCAGTCCCGCTATTCATCCATCTCCCTGTGACAGACTCTCGCTACCCGCCACGCTCCCCTCGTCCCCATCACAGCACCAGAACTGCTCCCCCAGGACCCCATCCACCTCTCAACCGTGCGGTATCGATGTTCATCTTAAAGCGCGTCTAATCGTAGCAGTACTTGGGGAAAACAAATAGTGTTTTTGTTGAAGCGGTGCAGCGCTGCTGAATGGCAATCGACACCATTGCACCGCAACCAGCAATAACCTAGCTGGTTATTACCAGCAATAACCTAGCATTGCATTTGTTTCTTGTCTAAAGCAGCATTTACTCAAGAATGTCTCCGCGGCCGCTACTCGCCGCGTCTTCGGAGCTTCTCGTTTACAAGAGGCAAATCAAACCCGTCGCGGCTATTTCTCACCCACTCACTCCGAATCCGCTTCTGTCACCTCGAAAGCAATCTGTCGACAAGGAGCTGCAATTGCAGTTGGCCTCAGGTTGGCTGCCGCAATCCTCGTCCCCGTTGCCCCCTTGATGGTGACAGAGAGACGGCGACCCCCCTCTCTCCCTGTACCTTCCCCCCCGCCCACCCCTTTTGGCCCCGGCTCTCCCTCCCTCACTCACCGCCCTGCAACCGTCCCCGGGCGCCGAACCTTCAGCCGCTGCCAGCACAAGATTCTTCACATTCCGCGCTCCGCGTCCCGGCTCCAGCTTCCAAAAAAGCACCGCAATCCCGGAAGAGATTCCCCGCCCCTCTTCTCCCAAAGCAATGCGCAATCCGGCGGAAGTGACCCTCTTCCCAGGGAATGCGTAAACAGTGGGAAAGAATTCCTTGGGGGAAATAACAGCGAGAAAGCGTGTGGGAAACAGATGCCCGCGGGAGAGATCCGGCGGAGAGTTGGTTTCAAATAGAAGTTACCGGCGTGTACTCCCATTAAAACATTCGCAACTGTGCAGTGGTGCGGCGATTTGTAACCTCGCCCTAACACGAAATTAATGTTACTTTTTGTATTCGAGTTGTATTTTTACATTTACGCGTTATCATGAACATACTTTTTTTAAAAAAAATTAAGACCTTTCTTTCTTAGAGTGTGAATGATGGGGAAGTTAGCAATTTTCTTTTTTGAATTGGAAATGCAGTCCTCACCAGCAAGTAATTGGCATTAAAATACAAGAGAGTTGGTGACATAATAAACATTGGAAGGGCAAAAGGTAAAAGAAATAGACAGAATTGTGAGCAGAAATGTCATATGGAACCGGAGCTTAGCCACATTAGGGCCCCCCCCCCCCCCCCCCTTTATTCATCTTGTGAAATCCTATAACCATTACTTATTAACTATTAGCAGACTAATTATAATTTTGAAAATAGATGTACAGTATTCGAGTTGTGTGATCCCATAACTGATTAGCTACCAGAGCAGACTAGTAATAATGTGAATGCATGTGCAGAGTATTACAGAAGATCAAACCTAATTAAATTATATGAGGAAGATGGATATCTGGGACATGTAATGGAAGAAATGAAATACAATTTCATCATGTGAAATTATTAATAGCCAAACGTTCATCTCAGGATCAAATATGACAGCAGACTTCCAAACTGCCTGCAATGGATTGGCTAGGCTCCTACCCGAACCACTGCTCACCCAGTGACAATGGTCAGACAAGCAGATTTTACAAATAAGATGGTGAAGCATACTGAAAGAGTTGAAATTAGTATGTTGTGTTTGTGGATCCTGCTGCAAAGCGATAAATGCAGATGATTAAGGGGAGGAAACTATAGATAGTTGTTTGGGGAAAGTTGTGGTTTAGGTTTGAAACAAAATAAAAAAAAAGGTAACAGGGCAAGGATGGGAAGAGAAGCCCTTGATTTTCTGACTATACTTAAATAAATAAAATTCAACGCATGTTTGACTGCGAACAGTGATGAGAGAGTGTTCAACACGTCCTGAAGGATAAAGATCTGGTGATCATTTGTGGACAGTAACAAAAGAAGAATAACACAACATTTGATTGGAGCTGCACTGGTACCAGGATAGTGGCATAAAGTATATTAGTGAGTTGATGTAGCAGAGAAGTAGTTGGGGATGGTGCCTGTAAATACGTTTTGTAACAAGGACGGTTTTTTGCATCTCTAAATAAAATACTCTGATCTTGGATGTGTGTGTTTGTATTGTATTTGTTTTGATGTATAATCATATCTTCTGAAAAAACGACCGCGCCAACGGTCACATTTTTTACATATTCCGATAGAGATTTACACCTGGAGTCCGAAAATCGCCAATACTATCTCTCTA
>CM069131.1:105142593-105197746 GCA_035221665.1 Okamejei kenojei
TGCCCTTTTACTAAGTGCCGTTTACTGTCACCTAGTCCCATCTACCTGCACTCAGACTGGAGCGTGGCAAGTGGGTTACTGACCCCAATCCCCTCCTTCACAACGCCTGACTCCCCAAATACTATGAACTGAGCTCTCCCCCCACCCCGGGAAATATAGTATTTAAAAACATAAAGCACCAAGAAATGCACTTAGCACGTTATTGGTTGCTGGAGGGTGCGCATTTTCCCCTTGTAGGTCATATCAATAGATGCGACCGCGCTGAAATAACTCAAAGCCACAGGATGGAGATGTATTTTAACATTGTTGCTTTATTAAAACATACCTTAATTCACGGTTGGCTCAAGAGTAACGGGAGAGGAACTTGGTAACTCGGAGGAGGAACTTGGAACATCGCAGAAATGACATACCCGTGGGAACTCGGTTAAACACTTGAACATAAACTTGAAGTCTCGTACACAACCACGAGTCTTTCACTCGGGGTACCTCGTGGGTCAACTCGCACTGTGAGACAGGGCCATGACATAGTTAATTCAGAAACAAGGGTTCTGAACTTAAAGAAAGGTAACTTTAAGGGTATGGGATGTGAATTGTCCAAGATAGACTGGCAATTGATTCTAAAGGGTTGACGGTGGATATGCAATGGAAGGCATTTAAAGACCGCATGGTTGAACTACAGCAATTGTTCATCCCAGTTTGGCAAAAGAATAAATCAGGGAAGGTAGTGCATCCGTGGATAACAATGGGAAATCAGGGATAGTATCAAAACAAAAGATGAAGCATATAAATTAGCCAGAAAAAGCAGCCTACCAGAGGACTGGGAGAAATTCAGAGCCCAGCAGAGGAGGACAAAGGGCTTAATTAGGAAAGGGAAAATAGATTATGAAAGAAAACTGGCAGGGAACATAAAAACTGACTGCAAAGGTTTTTATAGATATGTGAAGAGAAAAAGATTAGTTAAAACAAATGTAGGTCCCTTGCAGTCAGAAACGGGTGAATTGATCATGGGGATCAAGGACATGGAAGACCAATTGAATAACTACTTTGGTTCTGTCTTCACTAAGGAAGACATAAATAATCCGCCGGAAATAGCAAGGGACTGGGGGTCAAATGAGATGGAGGAACTGAGGGAAATTCAGGTTAGTCGGTAAGTGGTGTTGGGTAAATTGAATGGATTAAAGGCCGATAAATCCCCAGGGCCAGATAGGCTGCATCCCAGAGTACTTAAGGAAGTAGCCCCAGAAATAGTGAATGCATTAGTGATAATTTTTCAAAACTCTTTAGATTCTGGAGTAGTTCCTGAGGATTGGAGGGTAGCTAATGTAACCCCACTTTTTAAAAAGGGAGGTAGAGAGAAAACGGGGAATTACAGACCAGTTAGTCTAACATCGGTAGTGGGGAAAATGCTAGAGTCAGTTGTTAAAGAGGGATAGCAGCACATTTGGAAAGTGGTGAAATCATTGGACAAAGTCAGCATGGATTTGTGAAAGGTAAATACATGTCTGACGAATCATATAGAATTTTCCGAGGATGTAACTAGTAGAGTGGATAAGGGAGAACCAGTGGATGTGTTATATCTGGACTTTCAGAAGGCTTTTGACAAGGTCCCACATAAGAGATTAGTATGTAAACTTAACGCACACAGTAGTGGGGGGTTCAGTATTGATGTGGATAGAGAACTGGCTGGCAGACAGGAAGCAAGGAGTTGCTGGGAAATCGAAGGTAGACACAAGTGCTGGAGAAACTCAGCGGGTGCAGCAGCTTTTATGGAGGGAAGGAAATAGGCAACGTTTTGGGCCGAAACCCTTGGATTTGCGTATAGGAGCAGGGAGGTTCTACTGCAGTTGTACAGGGCCTTGGTGAGGCCACACCTGGAGTATTGTGTACAGTTTTGGTCTCCTGAGGAAAGACATTCTTGCCATAGAGGGAGTACAGAGAAGGTTCACCAGACTGATTCTTGGGATGGCATGCCTTTCATATGAAGAAAGACTGGATAGACTGGGCTTGTACTAGCTAGAAGTCCAAAACACGGGGTCACAGTTTAAGTATAAGGGGGAAGTCTTTTAGGACCGAGATGAGAATTTTTTTTTTCGCACAGAGAGTGGTGAATCTGTGGAATTCTCTGCCACAGAAGGTAGTTGAGGCCAGTTCATTGGCTATATTTAAGAGGGAGTTAGATGTGGCCCTTGTGGCTAAGGAGATCAGGGGGTATGGAGAGAAGGCAGGTTCAGGATACTGAGTTGGATGATCAGCCATGATCATATTGAATGATGGTGCAGGCTCGAAGGGCCGAATGGCCTACTCCTGCACCTATTTTCTATGTTTCTATGTAGACAATAGGTGCAGGAATAGACCATTCGGCCCTTCGAGCCAGCACCCCATTCATTGTGATCATGGATCAATTGGACTTCGACCCCAAGATCCCTCTACATTAATGGTGTTAAAAGTCTTGCCATTGATTGTATACTTTCCCTCGCACTCGACCTCCCAAAGTGCAACACCTCACACTTGCTCAAATTAAACTCCATCTGTCTTTTCTGTAGATAATTTGTATCCAACTCTATACTTTGAGTCTTCCTCACATTTCGCAACTTCAGCAATCTTGGCGTCATCTGCAAGCTTACTAATCAACCCATCTACATTTATGTCCAAGTCAATAAACAATAGGTGCAGGAGTAGGCCATTCGACCCTTTCAAACCAGCACCGATTATCCACAATCAGTACCCCGTTCTTGCCTTCTCCCCAAATCCCTTGATTCTGCTATCTTTAAGAACTCTATCCAACTCTCTTAAAAGCATCCAGAGAAGCGGCCTCCACTGCCTTTTGAGGCAGAGAATTCCCCAGATTCACAACTCTCTGGGTGAAAAGGTTTTTCCTCATCTCCGTTCTAAATGGCCTAGCCCTTATTCTTAAATGTCGCCACTGGTTACATATATCACACAATTTGCAGTAGTAGTGTGACACAAGATGCTGGAGTAACTCAGCAGGACAGGCAGCATCTCTGGATAGATGGAATGGGTGACAAAAGGTCTCGATCCGAAACGTCACCCATTCCTTCTATCCAGACATGCAGCATGTTGCGCTGAGTTACTCAAGCATTTTGTGTCTATCTTCCGTGTAAACCAGCATTTGCAGTTCGTTCCTGCACTAGTAGTGTGATACATGTCCCTACTAGTTACTGAATCAATTGGAACTAGATTACTGAATCAAAGTATGTATCAAAGTATCAAGGGGGTGAGTAATCTTATGGTAATTATCATTATTTGTTTAGAGATGGCATAATATGGAAAAGGTGATAGACAAAATAAGAATGTAGATTATAAATTGAAATAAAACAGTTTTTTATTTTATTTTTTGCACAACAGTGACATAAATGCTGTATACATTTAAGCCCCATAGTAATTACTGCATAATTTCTCAGGCGTAATTTCTGGTTCCTTCTTCCAAACTGATGATAAATAAGAGAAATACATTAGTCTTTGTTTTACAACCATGAATCGTGAAATGAAAATTATATTTTAGGATTAAAAACTCAATTGAATGCCATATGCATTCCCACACTTAAATTGTTCTGCTATTGTCTACTGTTCAATAAAACAAGAAGTCTGCATTCACTCTTAAAATTGGTTAACAATAAAACGATTGTGGGAAATGGCATAATCCTCTGAATTAACCATGAGTATCTGCTACTGATGCTTATGCTTGCCCATTCAAGTTTCCATCCAAGTTCATAAATCAGTTTGTTTTCATGTCAGGGATGTTAAAATTGATTTGAGTGCAAGCGTAAAGGATTTATTTGAATTGATCTATTTGATTCATGACAATCCAAATTATCTGTTCTATTTCATGAATATTATTACTGTGGTTTAATTTTCTATTTGTTAATGCTCCTGTGATACTTTTTTGTGATTTAAATGATGGTGTTTGGAAGTGATTGTTACTTTTTGACTTTATTCATTCCTGAGAGTTTGTGGCTCATCTCCTAGTGTTTGATTGCCAATCAAATGCAATTGTTGAAACAATAATATAAAAATTTGTGTTTTGGAATATGTATGAATTTTCCAAATAATGCAGGTATGTTCTGTTAATAGTGTTAGCCACTATCCTCATATAAGAACTTATTTTGTTAGATGTTGGTTTCGATTGGGATTTTGGCATATTTGTATTTGATAATACTTCATAATTACAAATCTCTTTCATTTTCAGCAATACATGATGGGTAACAAACTGGAGGCTGCCATGTGGCTTTCTCGGATTTTCACAATATATTGTTCCATCTTGTTCATATTTCCTTTTATGGGGTAAGTGTCATTTCTTAAATTGATTGAATTAGTTTTCACATTGAAGGAAAATGTCTTAAAATGCTTAGAAGGAACATGAGTTAAAATGCTTGTGATGCATCATCATTTTAGTGCAGTTATCTTTGATATAGCAATGCATTTTTATAAACACACCATACTATACACCAGTCTAAAGGCCATGAATGTTAGTTCAGTAGACACAAAATGCTGGAGTAACTCAGTGGGTCAGGCAGCATCTCTGGAGAGAAGGAATGGGTGTCTACCTTCGATTTAAACCAGCATCTGCAGTATTTTCCTACAAATGTTAGTTCAGTGTTTTATGGAAGCATTCTGTGGAGTAAATAAAATGGTGGCTTATTCAAATGATAATATGATAGTGTGGAATGATATCTATTTGGTTGTTTTTAGGATATTGTTTATTTAAATAGGTAGGACATAGCATTAACATTTCAAGGCTCTGAATTGCACCTGTACTAATCTCTATTATTATTTAAAAAAATTTAAATAATGAACCTGTAAAATCCTGTGGGGATTTTATGGAGTTAGAATGTTGTTGCCTTCTGTTCACTTTCCAAACGTCCATTTGCCTGCAAGCAACCTACTTCGATCCACTTCTACAAGTTCCTTTCCAATACCATCAAAGTTGGCCTAGCACCAACTTGAGGACCAGTCCTGTCCTTATGCACAAATATTTTAAAGTTAATAGAGCAGTGGTTGCTGGACCTCAGTTACTTGCTTTACCCATTCACCAAGAGTAGGTCAAGCTTTGCTCTCTTCCTTGTAGGGCCCTTCACATATTGCATGAGGAAACTTTCCTGAACACACTTGACAAATTCCATCCCATTTAAGCTCTTGGCACGATTGCAATCTCAGTCTATACTGGAAAAGTTATAGCTACCCTATTAATTTTGTGATCTCTTGTCCTTTTTGTTGCTCTAATTCCTGCACCTCTAACCTTTGGATGATCCTTCAACAATGTCATCTCGGAATGCTGTTCAGTTTAAGTTTATTGTCATGTGTACCGAGGTACAGTGAAAAACTTTTGTTGTGTTCCGTGCTATCCAGTAGCAGAAAGACAATACATGATTACAATCGAGCCATTTACAGTGTATAAAAAAAATATCATGTATGTGTACATGATAAGGGAATAACGTTTAGGGCAAGGTAAAGCCAGTAAAGTCCAAGCAAGGATATCCGAGGGTCACCAAGGAGGTAGATAGTAGTTCAGCACTGCTCTCTGGTTGTGGTAGGATGATTCAGTTGCTACTTCTGCGGTGTTTCCTTAATCAATAAAGCATCTCCCCCTTCTCCTTTCTACCCACCTCTATCTCACCTGTAGCCCCTGTACTCTTGAACATTAAGATGCCAATCTGTCTCTCCCTTAGCCAGGTTTCTGTAAAAGCTGTAACATTCCAGTCGCATGTACACATCCATGCCCTCAGTTCATTAGCCTTGCTGTCAGACCTTGCTTTGAAATAAATGCAGTTTTATCTAACCGATTTTCCTCAATCCCTGCCTTACACCTACCTATCCTGTCTACTGAACATGGTGTCACTAGCTTCTGTACCGACTTCCAGCCTTCCACTTACCTCACTACTAAATCAGATCCTGTCCCCCTGCCAATCTAGTTTAAAGCCTTCCGAGTAGCACATGCAAACCTGCCTGCCAGTATATATGTCCCCAACCAGTTCAAGTGCAACACATTTCTCTTGTATAGGTTACCTGTGCCCCAGAAGAGATCTCAATGACTCAAAAAATCGAAATGCCCTACCCCTATACTCCTCAGCCACTCATTCATCAATCCCTACCCTCACTAGCATGTGGCATGGGGCATAATCCAGATATTACAACCCTTGGTCCTACTTTTCAACCTTTTGCCTAATTCCCGAAAGCCACTGTGCAGGACCTCATCTGTTTTCCTACCCATGTCATTTGTGTCAATGTGCACAATGACCCGGCTGCTCATCCTTTTCCTACAGAATTATCTGCAGCCACTCCGAGACATCCTAAACCAAAACATCAGGGAGCCAACACACTGTTCTGTAGTCCTTTTTGCGGCCACCGAGTCTCCTATTTGTCCCCTAAATAATGGTTCCCCTACTTGTATATTTCCATCTGACCATCCTATCCTGCTGTGCTTCAGAGTTACACCTGGTGCCACATACCTGACAGCTGCTGCTGCTGCTCTCCTCTGAACGCTCATCCTCCCCTTAGCAGCATCCTAAAGGGTATACTTGTTTTCGAGGAGAATGTCCTTGGGGGATTCCTGCACTCACTACCTACTTTCCCCATCTATTTTTCTGCATGTACTTTTGGTATGACCACCTCATTGTAACTCCCTCATATGATGCTCAGTCTCCTTGATGATCTTGAGGCCATTCAGCTACAGTCAATCAGGCGCTGCAGTTGGATGCACTTCCCATAGGTGTAGTCCTGGGGGACAGTGGAAGTTTACCTGACTTTGCATCCTACAGGCGAAGTTTATCGAGCTAGCTGCATCCCGACTGCACTTAGACTAAAGAAGAAAGTTACAAAAAAAAGACCATACTGTATCTTGCCATCAACCTCTGCTCAGCCTTCTCGCCAAAGACTTTGACCATAAAACGTCAGTCTTCTGATTATGATGCTTATGTTTTAAATTGCAAAGTGTAAAGTTCCTGATTTCTAGTGAGAAAGTTAACTTTCATGACGAAGACCCTACCCTTGAAAAGGCAATGACAAGTTGCCATTCCTGATTTCTGATGAGTATTTCTTGAAGTGTAGGTTACATGATTATAGAAAGATGGTTGTATTAATTAGACTTGTGTATTATCCCAAAACGAGTTTCAGACTCGCACAAGGTATTAAAGCTATCAGTAAGAAAAAAGAGCAGTAAAAGCTGGTTTATACCAAAGATAGACACAAATTGCTGGAGTAACTCAGCAGGTCAGGCAGCATCTCTAGAGAAAATGGATAGGTGACGTTTCAGGTCAGCACCCTTCCTCAGACCCAAAATGTAATTTATCCATTTTGTGTCTATCAGTATCCCCACTACAATTTGCGTACAGTAGATACATTTGATAACTGAACCATTGCAAACCATTGTCTTCAGGAAAATTTGGTAAAAAATTTCAAAGGTTTTGTGTTTCTAAATAGTGCATACATTTTGAAGATTGCTTAAATGATTAAAGTGGGTAATGATATTGCAAAATATATTTATTGAAAGCTGGTCCTTTGCTTTACAGGTTATATGAAGCTGCCAATTTTTACCAACGTGCTTTGCTGGCAAATGCCCTTACGAGTGCACTTCGATTGCATCAGCGCTTACCTCACTTCGAATTGAGCCGTGCTTTTCTGAATCAGGCCCTGCTAGAGGACAGCTGCCACTATCTCCTTTTCTCATTAATCTTTGTCAACTCTTATCCAGTTACAAGTATCCTTTAAATATTGACTGCATTAGTTGAAACACTGCCATAAAACACAAAAAAAAATCAGTGTACTCAACTGATCTTCCTGTTTGTACTCTTGTTATTTAAATTTACAATTGGACGTTTTTATAGCGAGTCCCTAAGACGTTCATTTGCTGTGTAAGTATGGAAATAAGGTATTGATCACTTCAAGTTGTCTATAAGAGATTTGTCCTTGTGCCATGTAGCTTTTTCCACAACACCAATATTTGCACCTGATGTGATCCTGGGAACTAAATTCCTGCTGATATCTCTTTCAGGTAACGCAACTAGTAGAGCTGCTGCCTCACAGCTCCTGAGTCCCGGGTTTAATCCTGACCTCGGGTGTGTGGAGTTTCCACGTTCTCTTTGGGACCAAGTGGGTGTCCTCAGGGTGCTTCGGTTTCCTCCCACATCCCAAAAATGTGCGGGTTTATAGGTTAATTGCCTCTGTATATTGCCCCTAGTGTATAAGGAGTGGATGAGAAAGTGCGACAACATAGAACTAGTGTGAACAGGTGATCGATGGTCAGCATGGACCCGGTGGGCTAAAGCACCTGGTTTCCTGCTGTATCTCTTAATCTCATTCAATTAATCCTTCATTTGGGGCCATACAATATTTTGATGGGAGCCTCTCTGTTTAGGAGTGTTTTGGGAAGTTTCAAGATTAAGGTAGGAGTTTCAAGGAATATTTGTCGAAGACTTGAATCTAAGAGCAGGAGTTTGGGCTCTTGTTTTGAGGGAAGAATTAGGACAGTGGAGATGTCTTGGGACGTGTGCATTGAACAGGGAAGTTGAGTATATGGAGGTGAGAGGTCCTGAAGAGGAACTGTATGAAGGGGTAGGCAGGTTTTATGGGTTGCAAGGTGTGTGGGAAAAATGCCATTTCTTTTTGAAATTGAAAAATATTTGCGCATCTTCAGCTTCTGTTGATCACATGTTAGGAAATTCTTCAATGTCTGTGCCATAGATTTATACAATCATTAGTTTAATTTGCTTTGCATAGGATTGGGTGAAGAAAGTGGTTCTATAATAGATTGGACCAGAAGTAATATTTTGTTCCATGAAAGAGGTGAAAGATGATTGAAAATGCCAATATATTATTTTTGCAGTGAAGTTTCTGGATGTATCCGCAGTATTATTAGTTTTAAATTTATAGATCCATTAATATAAATTTTTGTTTTCTGACGTGAATATCTTTTTCCTTAACTGTCTTCTCAGTGAGTATTTTTCCAGTGTTTCTATTTTCCCTGTTACATGCTACAGCCTATACAAAGAAAATTTTGGATGTAAGTATTGTTTTGCAACCAAACACCTTTCTGTGTGCTATTGAGGTGAATAGTGCAGACATTTTGTTAGTATGAAACATGTTTCAGCTTTTTGTAGTACATACTTCAAAAAACTGTTCAAATAGTTCTATGGGTTTCATTTTCCAGAATGAAACAGAAAGCTGAAGAGGGCATTGTCCATAGCACCATGAAATAACTTTGCTACCAGTCTCTAATCTGGCTGATTTAGAGTCAGTCATGCAACATGGAAACAAGCCCGTCAGCTCAACCCTTTAATGCCACATTTAAGCCAGTCCCATTTGCCCATATTTGATCCATGTATCTCAAAATCTTTTTTGGGTGTTGAATATTTTTAGGATTTAGCAGTGGAAAATATAAGCCTTTCTTATAATCATATTATCTTGGACTTTGGTGACATTCCTTTAAACAAAATTTCCAAAGACAATGTTACTTGGCAAATACAAAGAATACTATTAAATTCCAACTCCAATCAGTCCAAGAGATATGTAAGCCCTCCTCCCACAAGTCCAGATCTACTTTTGGAACTCCACATTTGGGCAGTTATTTCTTCAGTTGTGATGTATCAAACTACAGACACGCTCCAACTAAAATAAAGGTTACGTTCTGTAAATCCTTACGTAAGTTAGGTTTCATGCAAGTCAGGATCACCTTAAAACTGAGTAGAAACAAAGAACTGCAGATGCTGGTTAATACCCAGAAGGACACGGTGCTGGAGTAACTCAGCAATCAATCTGGAGCAGGGTCCTGACCCGAAAGGGCCTTGTTCTCCATAGATGCTGCCTGACCTGCTAAGTCACTCCAGCACCTTATGTCGTTTCATCTTAAAACTAGGCGCTGGTCAGCACCAGTGAGCTCATCTTCATCGGCTATCG
The DNA here is from genome assembly GCA_035221665.1 of Okamejei kenojei. NCBI lineage: Eukaryota > Metazoa > Chordata > Chondrichthyes > Rajiformes > Rajidae > Okamejei > Okamejei kenojei. Next base: position 105,152,503 of record CM069131.1, read on the forward strand.
CACCGCCAAGTTGACACAGCTGTTGTTGCGGCTCACTATGTAGCCCCTGGCCAACAGCACTTTCATCAGGTTGCTGTCACCAACAGATCACGCTCGGTCACCGAGGGGCTCCTTCCCATAGGTATTGTAGACAGTGAAGATGGTTATCAAAAATTCTAGAAGGATCATGATCGGCTGGGCAATTGGGCTGATGAATGGCTAATGGAGTTTACTACAGCCAAGTGTGTATTTTGACAAATCAAACCAGAGTGGGACCTTCACAATGAATGACGGCCCTGTGGTATCACAGGTAGATGGGGTGTTAAAGAAGGTCTTTGATATATCAATATCTGATTATAGTTGGGGTGTTGAGTTGCTGAGGCTGCATTTGGAGTATTGTGTTCGGTTTTGATCATTCTGCTATAAGAAGGAAGTCATTAAGCTGGAAAGAGTGCAGAGAAGATTTACGAGGATGTTGCCAGGACTTGAGGGCCTGACCTATAGGGAGAAGTTTGGCAGTCTAGGCCTTTATTCATAAGACCGTAAGAGGCTGGATGGTGATCTAGTAGAGGTGTAAAAAATCATGAGGGGGATACATATGGTGAATGCTCAGACTTTTTTTTAACCCAGAATAGGGGAACGAGAAATAGACGGCATTGGATTAAGGTGAGAGGTGAAACATTTAATACGAACCTGAGGGAAAACGTTTTCCCTCAGGGTGGTGGGTATATGGAATAAGCTGCCAGAGGATTGAGGCAGGTACTTTAACAGTATTTAAAAGAACGTTGTTCAGGTACATGGAAAAGAAAGATTGAGTGGGATTTGTGTCAACGTAAAATGGCATGTAGCAAGGACAAAGTCTAATCTGAAGCAGGGTTCCCCTCATAGATTCATAAATGATTATGTATAGAATTAGGCCATTCGGCCCATCGCGTCTACTCAGACCATCTTGATATATTCGGCCCATCAAGTCTATCAGAGGTATAGACTGCTAATCACCAATCATTCTCAGAATGAGACTTTAATAGAGGACTAATGATGTATTCTAAATATCCCGGGGAAAAGATTCACAGGAAAATGGGACCATTTTTTCCTGACCCTGTATCGGAGTTGCAGCACGTGGCAAAAGATTCAGAATCAAATTTGTAAAGTACATTGACCCTTGGGAGGTGGAATTTATTTATTGCTAATTTATCATTCTGGCAACAGGGGTCCCGGGCTGAAGAACTATCACAAAAATATATGCCACAAAGAGGTACCAAAGTAGAAGACATTTTTATCTAGATTTAGGGAAATATGTTTAAAAATTACTATTGAAAATATTTACGCATCAGGATTAATTGCAGAGAATTCTTAGGGTTTCCGAGAACAGAGAAGGTTATAGCAAATAACAACTGCTCCCGTTCTTTTTAGATCCTAGGTTCAGGCAGTTTGGCTTTTTTGAGGACCATGTTGGATAAAATTTCAGCCAACCAGCAGAATATTTTGAAGTTTATTGCTTGCAATGAAATTTTTCTGATGCCAGCCACAGTCTTCATGCTCTTAAGGTAATATGACTTATGGGGATATTTTTGTCATAACTTAATCTGCTATTAAATTTCATTTAAGCAATAGTTATTTGCATGCATGAAACTAGCAACGTGGATGCTTGCAATAATTTTCCATTTTTACACTTTTATAGTGGCCACGGAAGTTTGTTACAGCCCTTCATTTACTACAGATTTCTTGCACTCCGATACTCTTCTCACAGAAACCCCTATTGCCGGTATGTATTTCGGTGTTTTGGTGCATTGGTTAAACATCTTAATCTAACTTGAAGTAAATCCAGTGTCGTGTGGAATGCTATTACAAATTTTATTTTTAGAAATGTAGTACGAGTTGTCAGGAGTAATAATTATTGGTCAAAGACTTGTCCATGAAATTGCTTACTGTTGCAGCTGATTCTTTAATTGATAATCCAAGTTTCATTGAATGCAAGAGGATAGTTTGTCCTGAACTGGCACTGAACTCTAAAGTATCTGTTCTTTTGAAGAAGACAATTTAGTTTAGTTTATTATGTGGTTGATAAAAAGTTGTTATTCTTGAGCTGATTTTTTTAAATTTCCGAAGACCACACTGAATTCCCCAGTACTGTTACAGTTGTACAAGATGTTGGTGTGTTGCGCCGCATTTGAAGTACTGTGTTCAGATTTAGTCATTCTGTTCTGGATCCAGATATTCCAGTCCCATGTTTGAGTTGACAGAACGCCACAGGAGATCCTTTTTCCCTTTGGCAATCAAACGGCACAACTCCTCCCTTTACTGTCGTGGGGTAGACTGACTCCCCTTCCCCCTCCTCCCCAAGCTTTGCACATCCTCAATCCTGGACTTTCCATTCGTCATTTTAATTTCATGTTTCATGTATCTTGTTATGTTTTATGACTATTGGCACACCAATTTCCCTCTTGGGATAAATAAAGTTCTATTGTTTTGTATTGTATGCCCTGGGTTCATCTGCCCTACGTATCAGGCCTCTTGCATTGAAATAAATCCAGTTTAAACCATCGGACATCTTTCGCTCCATCTTGCCTGTCTTGTCGACTCAACTTATTCTCTATAACTTTGCATTTGTCTCAACTTTCTCATCTGCCTCACTGCTGCTTTGATTCCCACCCTACTGACAGGCTAATTTAAATCCTCCCAAGCAGCTCAAGCAAATCTGCCAGGATATTGGTCGCTTCCAGTTTGGGTGTAGCTAATCCCTCATGTTGGGATCAACTATGTCCCTGTCACGATAGTTCAAATACCAGAGACTTTGCACCCTGCACCAAGACCTCGGCCATCTTCCTTATCCTTTTATTCCTATTCTCACTAGCACATGGCATCAGAGGTATTTCGAGATTATTACCCTTGAGTTCTTACTTTGTACTCTCCTGCCTAATTCTCTGTATTCAGTCTGCAGGACATCATCACTTCTCTTAGCTATGATAATATTGTTGTTATTATTTATTTATTATTATTATCGTTTAAAACATTAGCGATGCGGTGGTGCTGGTTTCCGACGGGCACGGTGACGGACGCACCACACATCTCTGTCCTCCATACAGCTGGCAAGCTCCTCTTTTGTCTCTGCACATGTGTCTTCCATCAAAGTCTTCAGCATAGTCTTGATTGGCTGTCCCGGATCACGTCATCCATGGGTGGGTTCCCACAGCACAACCCTCGGTCGGAAGTGGAATCTCCCAATAGAGCTGGGCGTTGATGATGTGTCCCTCCAACTGACATTTTGAACTTTTCTGAGCATTCGGGTGTAGGTACCATCGAGAGACTTGCACAGTGCTCAAGTGAGAGTCCATGCCTCTCACCCGTACAATAATATGGTCTCTACAGATAGACAATAGGTGCAGGAGTAGGCCATTCAGGCCTTCGAGCCAGCACCGCCATTCCATGTGATCATGGCTGATCATCCACAATCAGTACCCCGTTCCTTCCTTTTCCCCATATCCCCTGACTCTGCTATCTTTAAGAGCTATCTTTAAGAGCCCTAAGAGTGTCTTGAAAGTATCCAGAGAACTGGCCTCTGCGGCAGAGAATTCCACAGACACAACTCTGTGTGAAAAATGTGTTTCCTCATCTCCGTTCTAAATGGCTTGCATCTTATTCTTAAACTGTGGCCCCTGGTTCTGGACTCCCCCAACATCGGGAACATGTTTCCTGCCTCTAGCGTGTCCAATCCCTTAATAATCTTATATTTTTCAATAAGATCCCCTCTCATCCTTCTAAACTCCAGAGTATACAAGCCCAGCCGCTCCATTCTCTCAGCATATGACAGTCCAGCCTTCGTGGGAATTACCCTTATGAACCCACGCTGCACTCCCTCAGTATCAAGAATGTCCTTCCTCAAATTTGGAGACCAAAATTGCACACAATACTCCAGGGGTGGTCTCACAATCCAACCACATTTTTGTTTGGAAGTGGAAAGAAATAATATAAATTGCATTCATTGCAATGTTTTAAAAAGAGTTGAGATACTGTATTATAATTTTGCTGCGTGTCATTGTGATATATATCATGTCTTGATTGGTGAATATATTTAGTTTGTGACCTTATTTGAAGCAGAAATAATATGTGAATGCTTCATTGAGCATAATTCCGACTGGTAACTACGCACTTCGTCCAAGCGCATTATTGCACGCGTCATACAAGCCGTCTTAATGACAACCTAAACTGTCATTTGGCAACTAAAAAGCTGCCGAGGTTACCCGACTGGAAACAGAGAAAAAAGGTTAAGCGAGAGCCCTGTTTCATTTTGAAGAAGGGTTACAGCCCGAAACGTCATCTATCCATGTTCTCCAGAGACACTGCCCGACCCGCGAAGTTACTCCAACATTTTGTCTTTTTTTGTCAAAATGGATGCTCTGCTTGAGTATGTCTCCTTTCTATTTATTTCCACGAGCTATGCCTTAATGCTTGCTTTTTAAATCTCCCCTCCAGCTCCACAGCCTTATAAAACTAACAAGATCTTGCCTTAAAGGCTGTTTTTTTAATCTCCTGCACTACTGTGTGGAATGAGCTTCCAGCAGAAGTGGTGGAGGCAGGATCGATTTTAACATTTAAAAGAAAAGTGGATAGGTATATGGACATGAAGGGAATGGAGGGGTATGGTCTGAGTGCAGGTAGATGGGACTAGGGGAAAACAAATGGTCGGCACGGACTGGAAGGGCCGAGAGGGCCTGTTTCCGTGCTGTAATTGTTATATGGTTACTCCTGTCACAGTGCCCACAACCTAGAAGGGCAAGGGTAACTGATGCATGACATTTAATCATGGCAATGTCATCACCCATACGTTTTATTCCAAATCGCATGCTATTCTGATTTAGAAATATTACTGATCTATCTTCTTTGTTGGGTCTAAATCATGAAATTCTCCACAACACCATTGCCTGCAGTGCTTTTCAGTGGTATCCCATTTCCCACCTTGAATGTCTTTGAAAAGGTCGTAGTACATACTGACGAAGTTGTGCTCATTTTCTATGAATGAATAAAGTTATTAATTAAATTTACTTGTACATCATGTTCATCTTGTCATTCCCATTTAGCTCATGAAATATTCTCATAAGGAAAATTAGAAGGGTTATTATGACATATTTCAGGTTCTTGCTGTCTATCATCTCTTGTTGCTAATTGTTGAATAAGAATCTGAGCCATACCAAGATGTTAACACCCCTTTTTGTGTTTCAGAACTCTCTTTTCAGAACTGAAATTACTGTTGGAACATTTAATCATGAAACCTGTCTGCCCTGGATTTTTGCGAAATATGTGTCTTAATTGCATTTCCTTTGTAAGTCGATTGGCTCCCACCGCAAATTGACGTGGAAACAATGCATCCTCTGTGAAAGATAAATAAATATACTGAGCAACTGATTAATGTTACAGGCTGTCAGCCTAGATATATTCCAAACGCTTGTATTTTTTTTAGAATCCCATTCATATGAGATTTTATCTTTGAACAAAATTTGTTAAACTCAATTTCAATTTTTGGTTAAATTATCTAATTGAATTGTTGACTAAGGTATTGAAAAACTAGGATGATCGTATGGGTTTTAATTTTTAACTGATGTAATGATGGTGAAATAAATGTTTACTTTTAGTTATTAGAGGGAAAATGGAAAAATGGCACTGAAGGTAATTGGTCTTGATGTGCACTTGTTTGGATGTTCACGATCTTAGATTTTGTTGTCTGTACCCAAGACTTTGTATTTTGATTAATATATAGGGTATCCAATTCATTAAATAGATAGAGTACACGTCAGACACTGCATCCTGAAGTGTTATGTGAAATCAAACACCAATAAAATGGCATTGTTCGTCCGTTTGCACTGTAAAATGTCTGTTTCCCACTCAATCAGAATACCCAATGAATAGGTTTATTAGAAAAATGTTGAGGCGGCTCAAATTAATCAGACTGCATTTAAATGGAGGTAAATATTAGCTCCAATAAATATAAACCTCACTGGCAGAAGAGATATTTAATGCTCACTGGGATATGAGCATTTCTTAAATGTGTTCCACACTGCATAAAAGGATCTAATGTCGATTTTGTAACAGGTTTTCGATATTTGAATGATGTATATTTAAGGCATGTAACTATTACCAGCAATTTGCACTGAAATAATTGCATTTTAGTTGTCAAAATTTAATCCTTTCTACAAGAACCTGTATTGGTACAGAATGTTCACAATAATGAAATACAAGCTAAATTAGCTAGAAAATTTAAAAAAATAAGGTTTTTTAAGATGTGTTTAAAGATTCATACATAGCAAACCAAATATTTATGTTACCAATTTCCCATTCCAACCAATGCAAGACTGATGCTGTTATGTAGTGTTGGTGTTTTATTTTGTTTCTGTCCTGCCAACCAAGATGTGGTATGTATTGGGAATTTTATTGACTGAAGTTCCTGTACCTAATAAAGCATAACATTGAAATGGCTGTATTATTTGCTGTATTCAAGTTAACTTTGCAGTTTGGTTGCCATATCTGTCATTTTACACTTTAATTTTCCTGCCATATTTCAGTCAGATTTCAGGTTTTTCATCCACGCCAAACTAAATCTTTTGAAATATGCTATGTTTTACCTAATTTCTTATTGCAGATTGAAATGATCTTTAATTCAAAACAAATGGATATTTTGCAATGATCTCTACCAAGTAGATTTTGAGTGTAAGACAATACTTGCACCTTTATTGCTATTATATGTAAACCCAGACAAAAACACAGCTGTTAGATAACTAAAATAAATGATAAATGCTGGAAATGTTCCCCAAGAATTTGTGAGCTAGCTGAACCCTCCTGAGTTTTTTCTCCTGGATCTATTCATCATTAACGTAACATTGAGCGTTGCTGCCATTTCCACATTTTTCTAATGTGAATTTCTAAAAGACAGTAATTCATTTAAAAGCGCCCTTGTTAGCATTTAGGTCTGGTCTGTTGAAGTAAGATTATTCTTCTCCAGCATGAAGTTCACGTCAGTCCATTTATTAAACTAGTTTCCAATTTGTTTCGGGAGGGTCAAGGGTGTGGGAACATGCATTCCATTGTAGTTGATGGTGATGTTATACAAAGAGCTTGGCCATTGCTCTGTCATCAACCAAAGATTTGGATGAGAATATATGACATGATTGATAAGTTTGCAGATAACACTAAAATAAGTGGTATGTTAGATAGTGAAGATAATTATTAAGAGTTTCAGTGGGATCTTAATCAGCTGGGCAAGTGGGCTGAGGAAATATGCATGAAGTTTAATTCAGATAAGAGTGAGGTGTGGCATTTTGGGAAGTCAAACCAGGGCAGGACATTCACAGTCTCTGGTAGGGCCCTGGTGAATTGTAGAAAGAAGGCTTTGAGGTGTAAAAGTACATAGTACCCTGAAAGTGGCGTTGCAAGTATATTGGATGCTGAAGAAGGCTTTTGATAGGCTGGCCTATCAGTTAGGAAATTGAGTCTAGGAATTGGGACACTATGTTGTAGTTGTACAAAATGATGGTGAGGCCGCACTTTAGTGTAGTTTATTATTATTGTCCCATGTACTGAGGTACAGTGAAAAGCTTTTGTGTCCTAACCAGTCAAAGAAAAGACTGCATGAATTTGTTGCAGATTTTTTTGCATCTGCGCTGTTTTGGTTTGGTTTATTTAGTTTATTATTGTCACACGTACCAAGGTACAGTGGAAAACTTTTAGTTGCATGTTATCCAGTCAATGAAGACTATACATGATTACAATCAAGCCAACCATAGGGCACAGATACAGGATAAAGGGTATAACTGCAGGATAAAGTCTGATTAAAGACATTTCAAAAAGTCTCCAATGAGGTAGATGGGCAGTCAGGACTGCAGATGAGAGAATGGATTAATTTCCTGACAACAGCTGGGCAGAAGGTGTCCCTGTATCTGGAGGTATGTTTTCAAACTTCTGTACCTTTTGCTTGATGGGAGAGGAGAGAAGAGGGAGATTGGTCCTTGATTATGCTGATAGATTGGCCGAGACAGTGAAATGTAGATGGAGTCAATGGAAGGGAGGTTGGTTTGTGCTGTGGTCTGGGCTATGTCCACAACCCTGCAATTTCTTGTGGTCTTCGATGGATCTGTTCCCAAACCATGCTGTAATGCATCTGTTTAAAATGCTTTATGTGGTGCTTCTATGCAAGCTGGTGAGTGTTGTTCAAGACGTGCCAAACATCCTAAGCCGCCTGAGGGAATAGAGGCATTGGTGTGCTTTATTGGCCATAGCTTCGATGTGGCTGATCCTGAAAAATTGCAGTGATATTTATTCTTGAACCTTCGACCATCTCTACTTCAGTGCCATCAATGTATACCATGGTGAGTGTGCTCCTTTGCTTCCTGAAGTCAATCATAATCACCTTTGCCTTGCTGGCATTGAGGGAGAGGTTGTCTTGGCGCCAGATTACAAGGTTCTCAATGCCTTTTCTGTACTCAGCCTCATCATTTGATAGCTGGCCCAGTACTGTTGTGTTGTCATCAAACTTGTAAATTGTGTTAGATTGGTAGTTAGCTGAACAGTCACGTGTATATAGGCAACCTTAAGAGGCACCATTGTTGAAGATCATGTATAAGATAATTTATCACCTAATCTCACTGATTATGGTCTGTTAGTCAGGAAGTCTAGGATCCAGTTGCAGAAGGGATTGCTGTCTCCTAGTTCCACGATTTTGGAGATTAGCTTAGTTGGGATAATGGTCTGAAAGAGCTATACTCTATAAATGGGTTTGATGCTGGTGTTCGAGGGATGAATGTAGTGGAGTACATAGAAGAGAAGCTGTTAAGCTGAAAAGAGTGCTAAGAAGATTTATGAGGACATTGCCAGCACTTGAGGGCCTGAGCCATAAGGCGAGGTTGGGTAGCCAAGGGTCTTTTGTTCCTAGGTATATAAAATCATGAGAGGAACACATGCAGTCTAGGAGAATCAAAAACTAGAGAGAATAGATTTAAAGTGAGAGGGGGGAAATTTAATAGGAATCTGAAGGGCATTTTCACTCCGGTGGTGGGTACATAGAATGAGCTGCCAGAGGGCAGTAGTCGGGCACATGGTTTTGAGAGCTTTGGGTAAATTGGGGTCGCTTAGATGAAGCATCTTGGTAGGCAAGATTATGACTAACAAGCACACTTCCTTCCCCATGGATGCTGAATGGATGAGTATGCTGCCTGATTTTACAACTTACTCGAGAAACCATTGTGCCTGCATAACTCCTGACATTCTCAGTGGTAGACTATACAGATGGTCTTGAGCATGTGTAGGATTTGCTGGTAGTATAAATTGTCAAACTACTAGAAGTTCAACAATGTCATTGGGAAAATAAGTGTACACCATTTATCAGGCTTATCGTGTTAGGAACATATTTATATTTAGTCATGAAGTGCAAAAGTTTTCAAAAGTGAAAGGCCGAGCATTTCATTCACTGGGTTCGATTTGTGCATGAGTGCGCTGTAAGGTGGCCAGCTGGGCTACGCTACTTCAGAGGTCTCAATTGGCCTCGCAGCTGTAGGGCAGTCTTTGCCTACCATGCTTTCCCCGCCCCCCCACTGACTGAGGCACTCTAGGTGCTCTAATGTCAGCCGCGGGAAGGCTGTGAGACGAGGCATGGCGCTTACACGGGTCAATGGGTTGGGGTTGAGGTGATGGTGGAGTGGGTCTGGAGGTCTTGCCTCCACCTGGGGCTCGATTAGATCGAGTGCTACTCCGTGGCTGAACATGGATCACTTACGGCCTGCAACAATGCAGAGCAGCAGTAGAAGGCATCGACAACATCGCTAGGGCAGGCTGACCCCTGCAACTCCAACCCATTTTATGGCCAAGTTATGACAGAATTTGAAGGGTACAAGATATCACCGGAAATGTGGTGACTGCTTCAGTGTAATCTACTATTGCACTTTTGTACTTGATAACAATTATACATATCTATAGTAAGATTTTTACTGAACTCTATGTAAAAAAAAATAATTTCACTGTACCCATGTGCATGTAAAAATAAAGTACCATTGAAGATGAAAAGCTGTCAAACGTTTGGCCTATCATCGGACTATATTATATTTGATTTATAAATAATAACTTATTAGGCTAACCATTAGGCTAACCAGTGCCTTACATGAGGCTCACAAGGCATTACAAACCATTAATGTCTTAAGGTAAATAAGCTGGGCATGGTGGGAGATTGCAACCTTCACGTGGTCCACCCTGTTTCGATAAATGCAATCAACCCGGTGTGCACAATCAAATAAGATCAAATAGAACAAGTTGTCCGACAACTTTAGGCTGTGCACGCCATACGCAAGAAGAAGCTGGGCACAATGAACCAACATTTATCAGCATTATTTCCATGGATTAATTCTAGGGAAAAAACAATTCTGCAAATGTAATTTTAAACATGAAGGGTAGTCCCTGAATTCAAAAACAATATTCACATTGGATGTCAGAATTGTGGAAGTCTGTGCCACAAAGATCTTTGTGGACAGGATCCTTTACAGTCATAATTTGGTTCCATTCTTTTGCCACTCAGACAATCGAATATTATCCTCTTTATAATAGTAGATTTACAGTGTGTCATATGGGGTCTAATCAAGCTTCTATACAAGTTTAGACTTTACAGTTCCCTCCAGAAATAACCATGTTCTTTTGTTGCCCTTTACATTTCATTACCTGCTGCTTTGGGATGTTGTCAGTATTTCGGATTCTTTTGTTCCTCCATCTCATATGGATATTAATTTTCAACAGGATTGCCCGATCCTCCAAACAAAATATAGCACGTCACATCTATATTGAAGGAGATTTGGAAATTACATTCCCATTCTGCAAGTTTATTTATTTTGTCGTGTTATTTTTGGCGGTCTTCTGATGTGTTAACTGCACCTCTATAATTTTGGAGGTATTTACTGATTTGTACTTTTAATTGTTTGTATGACTGAAAGTGAAGGAATAACAATAGTTATAAAGACACCATCGTGGGATCCTTCTATCCTCCTCAGCCCAGCCCTGGATTTGGAATATCAAAGTGTTCAGCTTGACCAGTCTGCTTCTCAAAGCTGTCATCACTGCCTAAGGGTGTGTAGCTTGATCAGTTCTTTGTGTTGATAACTTGGCATACTGTCTATTGATGTTGTTAAGAGACAAAAGCATCAGCCTTCAGTTGCGGCATCAGTAATGAGTTGCCAGGAGATTGTCCTGTTTAAGTAAAAATAATTGCTCGGAGTATAAGGTAAAGGCAAAATGGAACGCACAGGCAGAAAGGAACTCTTTATTAAATGTTGTTGCAGAAAATATAAATGAGTTTAAAAATTGCACGTCCCTATCTTGGCACTACACTTACAGCTGTGAAAATCTTGGATTTGTATTAGACATTTTGCAACTTAAAGATGTTTTAAAACACCATTGCCAATGAAGTATATTTTAAATGCAGTCCCTCTATAATGCAATGAAATATTTCTCTCCTGCAGTTGCTGGCTTTAACAAGATCAGCAAGCTGTTGGTATTGTTCCCACTACCATCTTGCACAGTAACTGATTTCCTTGAAGTGGCAGGTTCACCTGGCGTTGCATTGTTACCTTATTTCTACAGCTGGGGTGATTGTGAGAGGGAAATTGACTTCACTCTCTTCCCTAGCTATCGGTCCTCTGTTGCTGGCATAAAAATCATCACTGCTCTTCACAGATAAATCATTGCACAAAATGCTTTGAGACTGTACAAGATGTCACATTCATGAAAATTGGCATATATGTACCCATTAAGCATTCATTTTAGGATTGATATAGAAATATGATTTTGTATTTATTTTATTTTGTGTTGATCTTCAATATGGGCCAGTTTGGAATATTGATGATGTCATGAAAAATGTACATGACATGAACAATGTCACGGTAACATCTCAAATGGCATCTCTGACACTGATAAAAGATCAGCACAATGGTGAGGAGAGCTAGCCTCTGGCCTCTTATAACTCACGCACAATGGTATCATATTGCTATTTTATCAATAGACTTAACAGTGAAACAGATCAAAAAAAGAAGGAGATTTAATGGTACTGCTGAACCCAAGGGATTTGAAAATGCATTTTGTGTTTTTAGGAACATAAGATAAATAAATGAAAGTTTTATTTAAAAGCAAGAATAATCAGTGACTCGAGATGTTGCTTTGAACTATAAGATATGGCATAAAACAGCTTATTTCACAGAAAAAGTAAAACCATCAAAATTATTAGCAGAACAGAATGGCTATTTTATTATAATATGTTGCTTTTTGTCAGGTGAAAATGTATCAGATTATTTAAAAATGACCAGTTCCAGAAATGATATCACAAAGTGGACTGATTTTATCTTGGTGTAATCTGATCCTTGCAGCTAGTTATGGAAGTAGCTCAGTCCTTTGCACAAACCAGCCTCCCGCATATCGACTCCATCTACACTTCACACTCCTCAGGAAAACAGCCAACAAAAAAGAACACTGAACTAAATCTAAATATCCAGGCAAGCACTTGATTTGTGTAGAATTCATGATTCTACATCGTGAAATGGAAGGGGGCATAGAAGGCCACAGACTGAGCTCTGGTTTGTGGGATTGGTATCAATTGGTACTTGATAGTCAGCATTGATAAGTTGGGCCAAATGGCCTATTTCAGAGCTTTGCAACTCTAAAGAAAAAAATAAAAATGTTGAACAAATACATAAATAAGGCATCAAACCACCTCAAAGACTTAATTGACAAATCAATTTTTATTTGCATTTTATTGATAAAACTGCTGACAATAAATATCAATGTGTAGAATTTATAATTTGGTTTAATGCAGCATGCAGATTTCAAAGTGTTAAACCCCTGTCCCACTTAGGGGACCTAAACAGCAACCTCTGGTGACCTTGCGCGCCACCCAAGGTTTCCATGAGGCCACCGGATGTTTTGGTCACTCTCCATAATGGTCGAAAGTGGTTTCCGCGTGGTCGAGGCTTCATCTAGGTTGCTGCTATTTTCTCATCATGATTAAAGCCGACCTCGACTAAAAATAGATTGCCGTTTTAAAAATCGATCATTTTTTAGTCGCAGGTCTAGTCGAAGCCGGTTTTCTTCATAGTCGAGGTAGGTTTTCAACATATGCGTGGGAGGTGGTAGGTGGTTGCAGGTCACCTCAACCTTGATTTTATTTGGGTGGCGGGCAAGGTCAGCAGAGGTTGCTGTTTAGGTCTCCTAAGTGGGACAGGGGCTTTAAGGTCATAAGTGATAGGAGTAGAATTAGGCCATTCGTTCCATCACGTCTACTCCGCCATTCAATCATGGCTGATCTATCTCTCCCTGCTAACCCCTTTCACCTGCCTTCTCCCCATAACCTCTGTCACCAGTTCAGACAGATGACTGACCAATTCAATTTGTTTGTGGGATGCATTGGTCAATGACAAGAGAATGGTTAAAAGAGTTGGAAGAGCAAAAAAGCATGGATGGACATGGGGCAAAAATCTAAAGGGATTTGGCTTCCAGTATTCACCAATTTTGATGTAATTGTGATTTTGTTCAAACCAAATGTTAACATATGTCAAATAGTGTCACAATGTACTGCAGATGCTGGAATCTTGAGCAAAACACAAAGTGCTGGAGTAACTCAATGAGTCAGACAGCATCAGTGGAGGGCAGGTGACATTTGTGCCCCTCTACAGATGTTGCCTTATTTGGGTTCCACCAGGACATTTTGCATCAATTGGTATTTTATGAGAACTAAAATTACCCAATTTTACTGAACGTTAATAAAACTGAGAAACTCCAAGGCAGCATGGTGGTGCAGTATTGGAGTTGCTGCCTTACAGCGCTTGCAGCGCCGGAGACCCAGGTTTGATCCTGACAACGGGTGCTGTCTGTACAGAGTTTGTACGTTCTCCCCGTGACCTGTGTGGGTTTTCTCCGAAATATTTGGTTTCCTCCCACATTCCAAAGGGTAAATCCAAAGGGTTTCTACAGCTATATTAATAGCAAAAGGATAACGAGGGATAAAATTGGACCATTAGAGAACCAGAATGGACAGCTATCTGCAGAGCCAAAAGAGATGGGGGAGATATTGAACAATTTCTTTTCTTCGGTATTCACCAAGGAGAAGGATATTGAACTCTGTGAGGTAAGGGAAAAAAGTAGAGTAGCTATGGAAACTATGAGATTCAAAGAGGAGGAAGTACTGACACTTTTGAAAAATATAAAAGTGGATAAGTCTCCAGGTCCTGACAGGATATTCCCTAGGACATTGAGGGAAGTTAGTGTAGAAATAGCAGGAGCTATGACAGAAATATTTCAAATGTCATTAGAAACGGGAATAGTGCCGGAGGATTGGCGTACTGCGCATGTTGTTCCATTGTTTAAAAAGGGTTCAAAGAATAAACCTAGCAATTATAGACCTATCAGTTTGACGTCAGTGGTGGGCAAATTAATGGAAAGGATACTTAGAGATAATATATATAAGCATCTGGATAAACAGGGTCTGATCAGGAACAGTCAACATGGATTTGTGCCTGGAAGGTCATGTTTGACAAACCTTGAATTTTTTGAAGCGGTAACTAGGGAAATTGATGAGGGTAAAGCAGTGGATGTTGTCTATATGGATTTCAGTAAGGCCTTTGACAAGGTTCCCCATGGAAGGTTGGTTCAGAAGGTTCAATCTTTGGGTGTTAATGGCGGAGTAGCAAGATGGATTCAACAGTGGCTGAATGGAAGATGTCAGAGAGTAATGGTGGATGGCTGTTTGTCAGGTTGGAAGCCGGTGACCAGTGGGGTGCCTCAGGGATCTGTGTTGGGTCCACTGTTGTTTGTCATGTACATCAATGATCTGGATGATGGGGTGGAAAATTGGATAAGTAAGTATGCAGATGATACTAAGATAGGTGGTGTTGTGGATAATGAAGTAGATTTTCAAAGTCTACAGAGAGATTTGGGCCATTTGGAAAAGTGGGCTGAAAGATGGCAGATGGAGTTTAATGCTGTTAAGTGCGAAGTGCTACATCTTGGCAGGACAAATCAAAATAGGACGTACATGGTAAATGGTAGGGAATTGAGGAATGCTGTGGAACAGAGGGATCTAGGAATAACTGTGCATAGTTCCCTGAAGGTGTAATCACATGTAGATAGGGTGGTAAAGAAAGCCTTTGGTGTGCTGGCCTTTATAAATCAGAGCATTGAATATAGGAGTAGGGAAGTAATGTTTAAAATTGTACAAGGCATTGGTAAGACCAATTCTGGAGTATGGTGTACAATTTTGGTCGCCTAGTTATAGGAAGGATGTCAACAAAATAGAGAGAGTACAGAGGAGATTTACTAGAATGTTGCCAGGGTTCCAGCAACTATGTTACAGAGAAAGGTTGAACAAGTTAGGTCTTTATTCTTTGGAGCGCAGAAGGTTAAGGGGGGACTTGATTGAGGTCTTTAAAATGATGAAAGGGATAGACAGAGTTGACATGGATAAGCGTTTCCCATTGAGGGTAGGGAAGATTCAAACAAGAGAGCATGACATGAGAATTAAGGGACAGAAGTTTAGGGGTAACGTGAGGGGGAACTTCTTTACTCAGAGGGTGGTGGCTGTGTGGAATGAGCTTCCAGCAGAAGTGGTGGAGGCAGGATCGATTTTAACATTTAAAAGTAAAGTGGATAGGTATATGGACGTGAAGGGAATGGAGGGGTATGGTCTGAGTGCAGGTTGATGGGACTAGGGGAAAACAAATGGTCGGCACGGACTGGAAGGGCCGAGAGGGCCTGTTTCCGTGCTGTAATTGTTATATGGTTATATGGTTATTCCAAAGACATATAGGCTTGTAGGTTGATTGGCTGATATAATTGTAAATTTTGCCCAGTGTGTGTAGGATACCTTTGGTAAAAATAACAGCTGAATCAAAAAAGGAAAATGTTGGAAACACAAATTAAGAAGGATTCATTCAAAAATAAGAAAGAAATGATACACTGGAAATAACATTCATCAGAATTTATCTTTCAAACTGAAAATATTATTGTGTGGCACATTCATATCAAATTATCCAGCTGCATTTAAACAAGGTTTGAGATGATATTTTTTTTCTACATAAGTAGTACAATTTGTGCTGACTTTCTTTAGATTCTTTGGATCACAGGTTGAAAGGGTGAATAACATGTGTAACGTATCTACAGATTGATTATCTTTAACTTTAGTCCATTTTGAGGGTGACACATAAAATTACATTGGAATCCAAAGTATAAATAAACTATACGGCCCAGCCACACTTTTTATTAAACTCCATGCAATTTTCTCTGTTTATATATGACTTTCTTGGCTGATCTACCACTTTAGCCACATTATCTTACAGCTTTAAAGGAAAAGCGAAAAGCTACAGATGCTGGAAACCTCAAACAAATATATGAGGGTCTTCAAGCTAAGATGTCAAATATTTTTTTGCCCACTCGTGCTGTCTGATTTCCTGTGAGCTTCCAGCACTTACATTTCCCTTACATTTTCTTTTGATCTACATGATTGTTCACATATGTTAGTTATTTCAGCATTTTCTGCTAACCTGCACAGCCTAACCCTCTGTCCACTGATGTGTGGTTGAAAAAGGCTCAGAGAACGGATACAGGGACGGGTTATGAACGTAAAGGCCTTGCTTCTGCAGAGGGAGTCATAGATTAAGATGCAATTTTTTTTAAAGTGAATAAAATATACTGTTAGTGCAGAACAAAGCAAGAATTTCATTGTCCTAACTGGGACACATGACAATAAACTCTGGATTCTTGAATCAGATACAAGTATAACATTAAAAGGAAAGAGCAAGATTTGAAATCATGATTTTATTTTTACACATAGTTGTGCAGTTACATTAAACTATCTTTCGATATTTTCCAAATAAACATTATAAAGTACAGGACCAAGAATTGTAGGATTATGTACAGATATTTACACAAGGCTTGAATGAATCCTGGGTTGCTGGGACTGCGGAAATAATAAACATCTCAAATTGCTTACTTTGGAGATCAATGGTTGTTGTTGTGCAGACAAACAGTGTAAACATTTTACATTATGTCCTTAAAACCAGTAACAAGATTAAAAAAAAACTACTTTAACAGCATAAAGAACAAAACTATACTTCTTTTAATACTGATGATGTTTACCCTAAGACTAAAGGTAGACTGAATTTTACCTGGCCAGTAGATTGGCATTTATTTTCAGAATCCAGCACCAATAGTCTGTCTGCTGATAGTCTGGTCACAAATGTGTCAACCATGGACAAGCATGAACAGCAATTGTTCATGATTAAAAGTGAATAATACAGGATAAAATACTGATTAGTTTTCTGGAATTTCACTAGAGATATTTTGGGAAATGTAAGGCAATTAGCAGAACTTTCCCTTACAGAATGGACAATAGAGCAGCTCAAAGTAAAATAGACTCTACTTGATGTGTGGAAGGAAGACACCCAGCCTGGTCCAACATGGCATAGACCTTCCCACCGTCTAAACTATCTAGATAAGGTGCTGCAGCCACGTTAGTGAGGAAATGGTGTTAGGTAAACTGTTGGGACTGAGGGCAGATACATCCCCAGAGCCAGATGGTCTGCATCCCAGAGTACTCAAGGAGGTGGCCCGAGAAATTGTGAATGCATTGGAGATCATTTTCCAATGTTCTCGCGACTCTGGATCAGTTCCTGTGGACTGGAGGGTAGCCAATGTAACCCCACTTTTTAAGAAAGGAGGGAGAGAAAAAAACGGGGAATTATAGACCAGTTGCATCGGTAGTGGGGAGAAGATGATGAAGTTGTAAAGATGTTATAGCAGCGCATTTACAAAGCAGTGACAGGATCGGTCAAAGTCAGCATGGATTTATGATGGGGAAATCATGCTTGACTAATCTGGAATGTTTTGAGGATGTAACAAGTAGAATGGATAAGGGAGAGCCAGTGAATGTGGTGTATCTGGACTTTGACAAGGTGCCACACAAGAGATTAGTGTGCAAAATTAGTGCACATGGTATTGGGGGTAGGGTAGTGACACGGATAGAGAACTGGTTGCCAGACAGAAAGCAAAGAATAGGAATTAACAGGTGCTTTTCTGAATGGCAGGCAGTGACTAGTGGGATGCCGCAAGGCACGGTGCTGGGAACCCAGTTAAATACAATATATATATTAATGATTTAGACAAGGGAATTAAATGTGACATCTCCAGGTTTGCAGTTGACATAAAGCAGGGTAGCAGTGTGAGCTGCAATGAGGATGCTATGAGGCTGCAGGGTGACTTGGATAGGTTGGGTGAGTGGGTAGATGCAGTCTAATATGGATAAATGTGAGGTTATCCACTTTGGTGGCAAGAGCAGGAAGGCAGATTATTATCTGAATGGTGTCAGATTAGGAAAAGGGGAGTTGCAACGCGACCTGGGTGTGCTTGTACATCAGTCACTGAAAGTAAACATGCAGGTTGGGCGGGCACTGAAGAAAGCTAATGGCATGTTGGCCTTCCTTGCGAGAGGATTTAAGTTTAGGAGAAAGGAGGTCCTACTGCAGTTGTACAGAGCCCAGGTGAGATCGCATTTGGAGTATTGTGTACAATTTTGGTCTCCTAATTTGAGGAAAGATATTAATGCTATTGAGAGAGTGCAGTGCAGTGCAGTTGGTTCACCAGGTCAATTCCCGGGATGGCAGGACTGACATGTGATGAAAGAATGGGTCGAGTCGGTTTGTATTCATTATAATTTAGAAGGATGAGAGGGCGTCTTAAAGAAACCTAAAATTCTTTAAGTATTGGACAGACTAGATGCAGGAAAAATGTTCCCGATATTGGAGTCCAGAACCCGAGGTCACAGTTTAAGAATAAGGGTTAGGCCATGTAGGACTGAGATGAGGAAAAACATTTTCATGCAGAGAGTTGTGAATTTGTGGAATTCTCTGCCACAGAATGCTGTGGAGGCCAATTCACTGGATGTTTTCAAGAAAGAGTTAGATTTAGCCCTTAGGGCTAAAGGAATCAAGGGATGTGGGGAAAAAGCAGGAACATGGTACTGATTTTAGATGATCAGCCATGATCATATTGAATGGCCTACTCCTGCATCTATTTTACTATGTTTCTTTGTGCATTAAGAAGGTGACATCTATCATAAATGAAACTCACCACTCTAACCGCTGAGCATCACCAGGTTCAAGAACAGCTAATTTTCTACAGCCATCAGGTTCTTCCACTACCTTGCACAACCCTAATCTTATGGACCTGTCCCACTTAGGCGACTTTTTAGGCGACTGCAGGAGACTATGCGGTCGCCACATGTTCGCAGGTGGTTGCCAGGTAGTCGCCTTCATGGTCGTGAGGAAGTTCCGGCATTCTGGGAACAAGTCGCGGTCTCATTATGGTCACCACGAATTTTTCAACGTTGAAAAATTAGCGGTGACCAGAATGAAGCCGCCATGGAGAGTAGCAAGAAAAAGCATAAGTAGTTTTCAGAACCAAGGATAACCAACCGGTAATGTTAATGTCCGCCAAGTTTCACAGCTGTGTATCTCTGTTGTCTACACTCCTTCTCCCCCCTTCGCCCCCCTTTTCCCCCCCTCTTTTAAAGGACGTATGTGACCCTTCCCGTACAATGTGCTTTAATTACAGCGCCAACCTTCCTGTTCATCACGGTGTGTGTCTGTATCTCATTGGTTTTGCACTGTGTGTGTGTGTTTTCGTGTTCCACTCTTGACAGTCACCTGAAAAATCGCATAAGTGGGACAGGCCCATTACCTCAGCAACTGAACATTAAGGACTATCTCTCGCACTACAATGGACTTGTTTTTTTAATTGTGTTTTTGCACTAATGATTACCTTTTTGCACTCTTTTTCGTTTTGCTGCCTTGGATAATTTATGTATCATTTACACTTTTATCAGTTGTCTGAGTATGTATATGCAATGCTGCTGCAAGCAACATGTTCCTTTCTCCTGTGCCCCGGCGTAGATGCATATGACAATAAATACTTCACTTAAATGGAACCAGCAGCTTTCTAATTTAGCATTATGAGGGTTTTTTTTCATATCCTTATAAATGCTAAAAAATCTAATGCATAAGGATCCTGGAATCCAGAAATGACTGGGCACCGACATACAGTATATCTGAAAGGTAATTTACAATTTGTCCAAACATTTGAAAGGAACCCTGTAAAAATTACAGTCAGCTATTTGAATTAAATATTTTATTCTTATAACACAATTTTATTTAAAATATGAATGTAGTCTGAAGTGTGTTCAAGAGCCAGTGTCTATATTCTATATATTTCTATACAAAATGCACAACATTACCTCCCTCTTGTGAAATATTTCCCATGGCAACACATTGCAATAATTAATCTAAAATTCCACAATTGATGAACTGTATCTGATATCACTTTACAAGTATAATTTTCTCAGGCTGTGTGTGATAGGGGCGTACGGTTTGTGTCCATCTGACGATGTGAATGTGTAAATAAATAGTCCCTGTACCGCCAATGGAAAAAAAACTCAGAAGCGGATTCAGAAAATAGAACACTGCTCTTCTAAATCAAAGAAGTCAGACTTCATAAAATAACTATGGCTTGGGATTTCAAATATCCCATTACATTCAACCTGGAATTGAAAAATTACTTTGGTTTATCTACTGTTATGGTGCAGAAATGCTAATGCAGGCCTTAGAGGGCAGGTATATTTCCCTTGCTCATTTGACAAAATGTGAAACCCATTCAGTAAAATCCAATAAATGCAATAATCACAGTCTGCTGACACTAAAGAAAAAGGACTTTATTTGCTGTTTCTTTTATGCAGCAATTACAGGTCCCTATAGATTTCCAAATCGGATCAGCACAGTGAATTAGACTTGCCATTACCTGTGAATGTGAGCCTTTGGATCCATATTTGTTTTAGGTTCTGCTTAAATCAGCAAGAATGATAAATCTGATGGTGTAAAATTGGAAATGTCAAGGGCATTCTGCAATGGCAGCTGTAATTTATTGTGACCCATCTTTGTACATGCATTTTATTGCAAAATATGAGACAATGTTTGTTTCAATTTAAATTAAATTATCCTTTTCATTATTTTGTCCCTGTTGCTGTCACCACTGTCAGATATTTATATAATTTTTATTTCAGAATTTCTGATTTTGTTGTTTATATTCTTATTCAAAAATATATTTATTATTTAACAGTTTATTTCTCAATTGGACAAGGTTCGTACAATCTTTCAGCATTATTTGAGGTAATTACTGAGCAAGAATTCGATTTCATCTTGGATAATTTTGAAAATATCTGCTCAGATAATTAAATGAACAAAAGAATGCATTGATAAATAAAACACCAAATCTCAAATGTGTAAATCAAAGAATTTTCAAGTTAAAAAGTTAACAATACATTTTCAGCTCCTGGTCTGAAAGACCCTCTCAAAACATTCTGTGAAATGCAAACAGGTGCATAGTTCTTGACATTGTTCAATAATGAATACATCAGTATGGAACGCAAGGCGGAACCCGATATGGTCAGTGTACATTAAAAGTCATTAGAGGTGGGTACAATTACAACATTTAAAAGACACTTGGGCAGTTGCATGGATAGGAAAGATTTAGAGGGATATAGGTCAAACACAGGTAAATTGACTCGTTTAGATGGGCATCTCGGTCGACATGGTTCGAATCGCCTGTTTCTGTGCTGTATGACGTGATTCTATTAACCCACAATGCTAAAATAAATTAGTGCCCTGCTTTGTCAAGTCCAACAAACACTGCAATGGACATTTGAAGAATTTAAGAAAGACATTTATTTGACTTTTGCTATATTAGCATGGAACTTGTGGTAAATAGTCATGTTCTGTAAACTGCTTAATAACATAATACAGATGTTATTAATTAGCACTTGGAGAAGGAATCTGGAATATTTATATGATGAGGAAGGAGTATCAATTAATTTTCGGATCGCATTCTCCAGTCGCTCTGCGGCCCACCATCAATGGAGTGGGAGGCCTCCTCGGACTGACCTTGGGGCCCCACCGCGTGGACTTACATCGGAGTCGATCCCTTGCCTGGGATCGCTCCCACCTCGGCCGGCGGATTTTACATCGAGAGCTCGCAGTCTCGGGAGAGGTTGTGGATGTCGGTAGCTCCAACGTCGTGGAAGGTTCGACCAGCCCCGACGCGAGGTTCGATCGTCCGGCGCGGGGAGCTAACATCCTCCCCGAAGCAGGAGCTGATCGCCGCGATGCAGAGGACCCACCGCCGGCTATGGGAGTCAAGATTATCCCGTCAACGGAGGGCTCGAGGCCCCCGACCATGGAAGAGCAAAGGGAAGGGATTGAACTTTTTTTTCCCTTCCATCAGTGAGGAATGTGGAGGAGTCACTGTGGTGGATGTTTATGTTGTGTGTGTTCCATTGCTATTTATTTGTATGACTGACTTGACAAATGAAATTCCTCGTATATGTTGCAAAACATACTTGGCTAGTAAAGTATTATTGTGATTGTGATTATGGTAATTTAATTTCAGTGGAATATTTTATTTTAGTAACTTGAGTGTTTTTATATCAATTCTTCAGTGAACTGAAAATCAAAAAAATGCAAATGTTGGAAATCTGAAATAAAAACAGAAAAGACTGGAAACACTCACCAGATCAGGAGTTATTGTTTCAGGTCAGAGATCTGCCGTTTGAAGGATTTTAAATGTGGAATATTAATTCTGTTTTCCTATCCACAGTTTCTTACAGCATTTTTACAGCCCTTTTTATTTTAACCTCTGAACTGGAGTTCTGTGTCCCAATCCAGAGACCAGAATTTGCTGCAGAAATGAGCCTGGATTCTAGATTTACGTATGCTGACAGAAAGGCCTGGGACATTCTGTTATAGTTGTATAAAATGTTGTTTAGTTTCGTTTAGAGGTACAGCACGGAAACAGGCCCTTCATCCCACAGAGTCCACAATGATCAGCGACCCCCATACATTAACACTATCCTACACGCCCTAGGGACGATTTACGATGCTATCAAGCCAATTATCCTACAAACCTGTACGTCGTGGGAGTGTGGGAGGAAACCAAAAATCCAAGAGAAAACCCTCGCGGTCACGGGGAGAACGTACAAACTCTGTATCAACAGCACCCGTAGTTGGGATCGAGCCGGGTCTCTGGTGCTGTAAGCTGCGTTATCGTGCTGCCGTGATGAGGTCACACTTGGAGCATTGGGATCAGTTTTGGTCATCCTGCTAGAGGAAAGATTCCATGAAGCTTGAAATGGTGCAGAGATTTACAAGGATGTTGCCAGGACCTGAGATGTAGGGAGATATTGGGCAGGCTAGGACTTTATTCCTTGGAGTGCAGGAGACGGTCATAAGTGATAGGAGTAGATTTAGGCCATTCGGCCCACCAAGTCTACTCTGCCATTCAATCATGGCTGATCTATCTCTCCCGCCTAACACCATTCTACTGCCTGTTCCCCATAACCTCTGACACCAGTACTAATCAAGAAGTACATGTAATCACTGTAATCTTATAGAGGAGTATAACATCATGAGGTGATTGCACATAGTCTTACCAAGGGTAGGGGAATCAGGAACTGGGGACATAAATTTAAGGTATGAGGGGAAAGATCTATTAGTAATTGGAGAAACAACTTTTTCATACCTAGGGGATTGGATATGTGGAACTAACTACCAGTAATGTTGGTTTTCAAATAAAGGCATAACATGCCGGAGTAACTCCATGGGTCAGCCAGTATCTCTGGAGGACATACAGTAGATAGGTAACGTTTCGGGTTGGGACACTTCCTCAGATTGATTAAAGGGAGTGAGGGAAGAAAGGTGGAAATGAGGAGGGGCAGGGCAAAGTCTGGTGGGTATTGGATTGACATAATGAAAATGAACTGCAGATGCTGGTTTACACCAAAGATAGACACAAAATGTTGGAATAACTCAGCGAGTCAGGCAGCATATCTGGAGAAATTGGATAGGTGATGTTTCAGGCCAGGGCCCTTCTTCAGACTGATTGTAGTGCAGGTGGGGGTGGGGGGGGGGGGGGGGGGGGGGGGGGGGGGGGGGGGGGGGGGGGGGGGGGGGGGGGGGGGGGGGGGAAAGGGAGACATTGTTGCAAACATTGGAATTGGTTAACAGACGTTTTGTGGGGGAAGGGAGGGAGAAGTGGGAGGGGAAGGGGAGGGAGGTGTTCGTAGAAGATACCTAAAATTGGGGGAATTCAATGTTTATACTACAGGATTGTAAGCTACCCCAGCACATTTTTGATAGGCAGATGGTTGGATAAAGACCAGCGATGACAAGAAAGATGGTGTGAGACAAAAGGATTGAAGATTGGTTGCAATTTCTGAGTGTGAGGTTGTGGGTTTGTCGTTACATAAAATTCTCCAAT
The DNA here is from genome assembly GCA_035221665.1 of Okamejei kenojei. Lineage (NCBI taxonomy): Eukaryota > Metazoa > Chordata > Chondrichthyes > Rajiformes > Rajidae > Okamejei > Okamejei kenojei. The sequence continues at coordinate 105,176,848 of CM069131.1, forward strand.
TTGTCCAATCACCAGGACTTGCACCATTGTTCTCCTTCTCCCTCATTTTTCACCTACATTCCTTCCTCTAGCTTCACAATTCACAACTCATCAATCCTTTTGTCTCATATCTTCTCTCTTTTCACCTCTGGTCTTTATTCATACATTTGCCTACCAATCCCCCCTGCCAGGCTTTGTCCTGCCCTTTCCCTCACCCAGCTTACAATTTTCAACCATCTCTACTTGGGCACCACAATGCAAACTTAGACATGTGTCCCGCTTCGCTTCCTGAAGTCGATCGTTAAAAAAACATAGAAAAATAGGTGCAGGAGTAGGCCATTCGGCTCTTCGAGCCAACGAAAATACATTTTGCTGATCATCCAAAATCAGTACCCCGTCCCTGCTTTTTCCCCTTATCCCTTGATTCCTTTCGCCCTAAGAGCTAAATCTAACCTTCTCACGTAAACATCCAGTGAATTGGCCTCTGCTGCCTTCTGTGGCAGTGAATGCCACATAATTCCACATAATTCCAAAGACCCCTGGTTCTGGACTCCCCCAACATTGGGAACATTTTTCCTGCATCTAGCCTACCCAATTCTTTAAGAATTTTATATGTTTCTATAAGATCCCTTCTCATCCTTCTAAATTCCAGTGAATATTCAGTCGACCCATTCTTTCATCATTTGTCAGTCCCGCCATCCCGGTAATTAACCTGGTGAACCTACGCCGCACTCCCTCAATTGCAATAATGTTTTTCCTCAAATTAGGAGACCAAAATCGTGCAAAATACTCCAGGTGCAGTCTCACCAGGGTCCTGTACAACTGCAGTAGGACCTCCTTGCTCCTAAACTCAAATCCTATTGCAATGAAGGCCAACATGCCATTAGCTTTCTTCACTGCCTACCCAACCTGCATGCTCACTTTCAGTGACTGATGTACAAGCACACCCAGGTCTTGTTGCACCTCCCCTTTTCTTGCCACCGAAGAGGATAACCTCACATTTATCCACATTATACTGCATCTGGCATGCATCTGCCCACTCACCCAACCTATCCAAGTCACCCTGCAGCGTCATAGCATCCTCATTGCAGCTCACACTGCCACCCAGATTTGTGTCATCCGCAAACTTGGAGATGTCACATTTAATACCCTCATCTAAATCATTAATATATATTTTAAATAAATGTGGTGCCAGCACTGAGCCTTGCGGCACCCCACTCGCCAATGCCTGTCATTTTGAAAAAAACCTGTTAATTCTATTGTTTGCTTCCAGTCTGCCAACCAGTTCTCTACCCATGTCAATACCCTACCTCCAATACCATGTGGTCTAATTTTGCACACTATTCTTCTTTGTCTTGCTGACATTGAGAGAAAGGTTGTTATCTTGACACCAGAATATGAGGTTCTCAATCTTCTTCGTCTCATCATTATTTGATATCCACCCACAATGGTGGTGTCATCTGCGAATTTGAAAATTGAATTAGATCTGTACACGGCTGCACAGTCGTGGGTGTACAAGGAGTAAAGAAGGGGCTGAGAACGCATCCTTGCGGAGCCCCAATGTTGAGGATTATCGTGGAGGATGATTTGTCCCCTATTCTCACTGATTGGGGTATGTTGGTCAGGAAGTCGAGGATCCAGTTGCAGAGATGGGTGCTGACCACAGGTCCTGTGAGTTTGGTGATAAGCTTGGATGGTACAATCTTATTCAAAGCAGAGCAGTACATTTCTGGATAGAAATAACTGTAATTTGGACCCCAAAGTTTCAAAATCAATGTTGCAAAGATCTCTGAATGAATTGTAAAGCATCTTTTGTAAATTTGGGGTCCAAATTCCTGTTATTATTTCTATCCAGAAACTTTGATAGTTACTTTTCCATGACTAGAATCAATCATTTGCACGGAAAACTAGACTAAAAGCCTTGTGAAATGATTAAAAATAAAATTTTAACCACCTGATGAGCAATGTATGACACTGATTTACAAAGGACAATGACATTCATTTTTGCATCTTCTTCCTTTATATTTACTTGAGTTCCCTCATTAAACACTTCCATGTCTCTTTAAATAGATATTCTGGCACAGCCCACAAATATTGCTAAACCTTTGTCATCAAAATCATGGTGGTATTCACATAAATAAACGTTAATTCTTAAAAGTTATTAAACATTTTCCTGAGGGTAGATTAATCACTATAAAACAACAGTGACAAGCAGAATGCTGCATTCATCTTGTGGGTTATATGCCCAATTTAAGATAACTTATTGCTGTCAATCTAGGATAAACAAGCAGTAATAAATACATTTTAATAATATCCATATATTGTAGATTCATCAATTAAATGATTACATCTATGACACAATGGCACTAATGCAGGGGATCATAAAGAAATCAAAATATGCAATTAACATTGGGGTCAATTATTTTGAAGGGCCAAGAATGGGTTAGGTATATGGTTTCATTAATTTTGCTAAATGAGAAATTATTGGTATGTTTATCTGAAATTCCTTCCTCTGCTGTTTGAGCTTTATCAGTCCGGGACACGTTGGTTAAAGTTTCCATTGAAAGTGCAGAGGAAGTCTGGCTGAATGTGTTAACCTCCCACGCATTAATGCTGCAGGGTGATTTCAAAACATTGATTTTTTATATGGATTTTCTTCATTTCCATTAACAAAAGAGTGGAATTGTTGCATATCAGCAGACATATGGTAATTGAGGAACAGTGTTTAAGCCAAACACTTAAGAGTGCTGCTGAGTGTCCAGAGGGACTTTATAGCAAGTGAAAGCCAGACGGGGAACAATGATGGTGCTACTTAGGAAAGACAGAGTGGACCATAGGGAGTGTTAATCATAAGGTTCACTAATGGACAGTGTTTTCCAGCATGTTTTAATTTAAAAATGGAAAGCTTTAGTAAAGATGACATGTCCTGATAGGGATTTGCATTTGGTGGCTGACACCTGTTATAATGTAACTGCATTCAACTGCCAAACATTAGATTACCTCCAACTATAAACTGAACATTTGCTGAATTTAGTTTGGAAGATTAGTGTGAGATACCCTTTATGCTCACAATTAATACTCAAAGACTAAATCCTGGAAGCAAGAGATTTCTTTATTTTACGAGTCTGCAGACCGGGTGCCTCTCCAACTCGAGACACACCGAAGCCAGAGAGATCATCCCCCTTTATACACAAAATCTTACATTCAATCTCCCCTCCGGACCTTTCTCCAATCAGGGTCGGAGGTGCACAATCTGTGGGTACCTCCCACCGTACATCCCCTCACACCTCCCCATATCATACATTGCATGTTCAAACATGTTCATGGTAATGAGCAATTTCTTGGACCAGGGGTGTGTTGTAATATTCATTTATTCTATTAAGCAATGCTCAATTGCCTCATGACCTGGCCCAGTTTTACTCGCCTCCTAGTGAACCCTCTCAGTTTTCCTATATCAGTACTAAAGCTAAGCTATAGTGACAAGGGTCCCATCCATCACTCCTTTCCACTGATAGGGATCTCTCTACGTCACTCCCTTCTCTAGCTTGTACAATGCATCTCTCCTTACTCAAGGACTCAAGGATGGGTCTGGCAACCTTCAGACACTGCTGTGTCAGAATCCTCTCTCCAGCCCCTCTCTGTTTGAATTCTCTTTAAAACTTTCTTTAATAGGGTTTAATCACTTTATCCCTCACAATAGGGTGAAGATGGGGATCAATTAGTAGTTGTTTCTATTAGTTCTCTAAGACTGCATAATTTGTTTATTTTTTTAATTTTGTTAAGTGTTAGAAATTAGGAATTTTATTTGGTCATAACATATATTGAGGGGTTTGAAATTAAAAAATATTTAGAAATATTTAGCAGGTCAGGCAGCACCTATAGAGAGAAAAACAGTGTTAATCTTTCACATTGATGACTGTTTAGATCATAGAAGCTGCCTGACCTGTTGAGCATTTCCAGCATTTTCTGGAGTTTTTGTACTTCCAGCAGTTTATGCCTTTTAATTAAAGTGGTTTGTTTTAATTGAACACCGTATTACATTGCAGATATTGTTGCCTAATTCAATATCAATCAATATCAACATCAGTTTTATTCGTCACTTGCACATAAAGTGCAAGTGAAATGAATTTGCCAGCAGCGGTACAATGAAAAAAAGAACACACCAAAACAGAATAAAAATTTACACAAACATCCACCACAGCATTCATCACTGTGGTGGAAGGCACAAAATTTGGCCAGTCCTCCTCCATTTTCCCCCGTGGTCGGATCCTCAACCCTCCCCAGCTGCCGCTGCGGGCGTCCAGATGAGTAGACAGGTAAAGTTCTTGTAAGTCCAGAATTGGTGCTTCCCCACCGGAGACCGTGGCTTCAGATTGGTGTAGGCCGCAGGCCGGCGGTCGAAAATTTTAAGTCCCCGCCGCGCTGCAGCCAGAATCACCGCAGGCTGCAGGGTCGACAGTCCGAGCTCTTCTTCAGGCGTCCCCGGCAAGGGACCCCACTCCTGATGGTAAGTCCCCTCTGCGCCCGCGGTAGAAGTAGGCCGCGGGCCGGCGGTCGGAGCTCTTCTCCTACCGGGTCCCCAACAAGGGATCCCAGACCTAGGACGCTGCCAGTTGGAGCTCTACAGACCGTTCCACGACGAGAGTCCATGCTGCGCCCACAGCTGAAGCCCCGGGCGCATCTCCGGGAAAGTCCGCACCGATCCTCGATGTTAGGCCATGGGGGAGGCGACATGGAAAAAGTCGTCTCTCCGTGGAGGAGGCAACCAAAATGGTTTCCCCCTGACCCCCCCAAACCACCCCCACACAAGACATACAGAGAAACATTAAACACATACATTAAAACACACAAAAAAACAAACAAAAAAAAGTAGAAAAAACTAACCACTGCTGGCAGGGTTGCCGCTTGCAGCACCCCCACCGACCAAAATTATAGGAATTATGTTATTAAGCAGGAAAGGGTGCAAAAAAGATTCCCAAGAATATTGCCAGAACTGGAGGATTGAGTTATTAAGAGAGGCTGGATAGCCTGGAGATTTATTTCCCTGCAGTTTTAGAGGTGAACGGTGACTTTATTGTGGTTTACACAAAGTGCATGGATAGTGACAATGGTCACAATCTTTTTCACAAGGTAGAGAAGTCTAAGATTAAAGGGTATAGATTTAAGGTGAGAAATGAAAGATTTGAAGGGGACCCGAAGGGCAACCTTGTCACACAGAGGATGGTGGGTATGTGGATCGCGCTGCCGGAGTAGGTAGGAATGCAGGTACAATTACAATGTTTTAAAGGTATTTGGATAGATGCATTTTTTAGAGTGATATGGGCCAAACTCAGACAAATGGGACTAGCTCAGGTAGACAACTTGGTTGACATGGACAAATTAGGCCGAAGGGGTTGTTTCTCTATTCTACTGTACATATGATACTAGAATGACAGGAATTACTAGAATGACCCACACAATGGGTGGTGAGTGTATGGAACAGGCTGCAGGAGGAAGTAGTTGAGGCATGTAATATCGCAATATTTAAGAAATGTTATATTGCAGACGGCAGAATGAAGAACAAGACTTACACACTGGTTGCGAGAGATTTATTACCCAGCATTCCCTACTTATATTGAACACCAACTCATTAACAGACACATGAATATGAAGGAATACATTACACTGCTCTCCTTTTTTTAAAGTATTAAATCAAAGTACTCTGTTAAAATTTTGTTGTTGTGATACTTGATTTAAACCAGTATTTATTTTTCTTATATATACCTTTTTGTTTTACTTGTGCAGTGAGCTATTTAACTTACAAACCTAACCTGACTACTGGTTTTCGGATCCTGCCTGATTGGCTAACAGTGACAGGTGTAACAGGTTTAAGTGTTGACTCAACTGTTGGTTGTTTGGCTCTGTTTTATTACCCTGAGTGTTTTGACCAGAGGAAATGTTTCTTTGTCTGCCTACTAACAGAACATTTCGTGGTTTCAATCACAGTGAGCTTACAGTGTTTTTCACCATTGTGCTGCATGAACTCTTTGAAAACCGTTGCCTGAACCGCAAAACTGAGGCCCGTGTTATCAGAAACAAGTTCTTCCGGGTCTAAACATGGCATGCCCAAAAAATTGATCTCAACTCATCGATGGTTGTCGCTCAGTACTAGTGCTTGACCCCACCCCTATGCCTAACCTCAATCCATTTGGAATGACTATCTATAGTACCAGAAAGTGATCATTACCCTTTTCACAAAAATCTACATGAACACTCTGAAAGGTCTACTTGGCCTATGACCAGGGTTGCAGTGGTGTTTTTGGTGGCTTACTCCGGCAATTTTGGCAAACGCTACATTTGCTCACCAGTGACTTGATGTCACTGTCAATACCAGGCCAATACACAAAACTTCTGGCAATTGACTTCATGCTTACTACACCAGGATGTTCGGCATGAAGTTCATTCATAATTGTGTTTCTCAAAGACTCTGGTACAACCACTCTATAACCCCACTTAATGCATCCCTGCTCATATGATAATTCATGGCGTTGATTATGGAAAGGCTTCAGCTCTAAGTTCAATCCACTATTGATTTCAGTCCAACCGTTCAATGTCTGTTCATAGACCCTCTTCAGCACAGTGTCTTTCTCTGTTTCTGTTGCAATTTCTGTTGCAGTCACTGGAATGTGTTCATCTACAACTTGCAGTGTGTAGATTGAGTTCTCACTTCGCACGTCAGAGTTCTCATGGGGCAACCAGAACAACGCAACAACTTGGAGCTTCTGTACTCAACCTTGTAGTCATACTGCGACAGCAGAATAGATTGCCCAGCGCTGCATCCTTGATGCGTCATGGAAGGTATAGCTGACTTGGGACCAAGTATCACTTGTAGTGGCTTGTGATCAGTCACTAGGGTGAATGGTATGACGAGAAGAAACTGATGGAATTTCTTTATTCCGAACACGATGCTGAGTGCTTCCTTTTCTATCTGTGTATAATTGCATTCACTTGGTCGAGGAAGGGTGCGGGATGGGATGCACAAAAGCAATAGGCTTTTCTGCCCCCATCATATTACGTGGGAGATCACTGCACCTACACCATACTTTCGAACCATCACAAGCAAGTTTTATCTTGCGTGTCGTGTCGTAGTGAACAAGGAGGTTGTCACTTGTCAAGTTTTCCTTGCAGATGTCATTTGCACGTTGCTGTTCCTTTGCCCACGTCCATTTACATCTTTTTGTAGCAGATGATGTAGTGGCTTTCGCCCCCACAGTTGCTAAGTCTGGAAGGAATCGTGCAGAGAACGTGCCCCACCATCCCAAGGAATCATCGTAGCTCTGACACATTGTTGGGTTTTGGAAAGCATTCACTATTGCTTCAAACCTTCGCCAGTCACAGGGGCGAAGTCTGTTGGCGTCTACATCATGGTCCAAAGGTAGACCACATCTATGACTGCACAAATGCTATTTACTTTGTTGCCAGTTTTACATTGTGACAGTTCGGTCGTGTGAGAACTTGCTCGAGGATTTCCAGATGTTTTACCATGCACTCTGTGATATATCAGTAGGTACACACCTGGTTGCACACGCAGTGTGGAATGCCTTTGTACATTTTGTCCATTAGATAGATGACAGACTGGAAGAGTTTACGGGGAGGATTTCACACCATTAGGGCAGCTCTAGCTTGTATATGAATACAAGCCCTTATGTGTGTTGATAGAGTCTCAAGTCACACGCTGAGCTTTCATTGTCGACATTGAGTTGGGCGTAAGCGGTGGGACAAATCCAGTTTAGTGAAGACTCTTGCTCCGCAAAAGTTCTGCTGTACAGATCTTGCGAGGTTGGAGTAACGGGATCTTTGTTCGTCATCAAAGCTTGTTTGATTGTGACTTTGTAGTCATCACATAGTCAAACTGTTTTGTCGGCCTTGGGTACGGCCACAATTGGTGGTTGCCCAGTTACTCTGGTCTGTCTTCACGAGTACTCCATTCCGCTCTAACCTGTCAAGTTCTTTCCTCCCACTTGTTGCCCTTTAGTGCATTGGTGTCAACAATACACAGGTTTCACATCTTGCTTTTAAGTTGAATGTGTGTCAGCTACCCTGCAGTTCTTCCCGTGTAACTATATCGGCTAATATTTCTGCATGTTTGCTTATGACACTTTCAAGACGTGATTTGAACAAATCGATGCTGAAAATGTTCTTCCAGTCTAACTCTATTCTACTCAGCCAATCCTTTCCAAGGAGGGTTGGTTTATATCTGTAGCTGGCCGCTATGATGGGCAGTGTTACTGACTGGCTATTATGCTGGAGTGTTCATGAGTTTGGACTGAATTCGTTCATCCACAGGACCACAAACAAATCTGTTGCGTAGTGCGCGTCCGAGAAAAGTTCCAAAGTTACAGCGCAAAGTTATGTTTTTCAAGGCAAACTTGTACTCATTGATAGTCTCATTCCGCTTCTGCTTTCCAGTGCTGAATTTATAGCTTTTGGCAATTTCCAGAGGCTTTGGGTTGAAGTGCTCCTCTTCATAATGTAATTGAATGGCGCATATTTTGCCTTTATGGGCGCAAGGAGATTCACGAATGTGCCGTACACTTCAGGGATCTCCGATCTCTTGTGAGCAGAATTTGTTTCAGTCCACACTATCTTTCCTTCACCGCTTAATTTCCTATTATATTGTTTGCCGTTGAAAAAGAAGTTCGCTCTCTCCATATAGGAACTGAACTCTACTCTTGTCGAAAGTGCAAAGGTTTCCGATGTAGCCAGTGGACCCCACCATTGTTGTCGTTCTCTGTTTTTTTTAAAGTCCATTCAAAAATCGCTATTTCCTGTCTGTTCTGGGTTGTTTAGCATTCACTTAAAACGTAGCTGTACAAACGCTATTCAGTTGAGGAACACGACAAAAATAAACAGTCTAAAAATCCTATACAATCCAAACGATACCTTCTTGTTACATAGACACAACTTAGAGATCGCGTGACAAACTCTCAACGATTTGTACAGCTGCTTGATTTTTAAACTACTGTCCCCTGCCATAGAAGGATCTGCAGCCTATTGCATCAAGTTCGCAAACAAACTGTGAATAGCTCCGTATTTGCTGTTTAAAATTTTTAACAATACTGCATGTTGCCCAATAACAGGTCGAGCATTAAATAACTTAAAGGATGAGTTCACAAACTCTATCCCATCCTCATCGCCAATTTTGTTAAATTCCGGACGGCAGAATGAAGAACAATACTTACACACTGGTTGCATGGATCACGAGAGTGAGATTTATTATCCAGCATTCCCTGCTTATATTGAACACCAAAATCATGAACATATACATGAATATGTAGGAATACATTACAAAAAACATTTTAGGACAAATTACATTAATAGGATAGGGTTTAGAGGGATACGGGCCCCAAATGCAAGCAGATGAGATTAGTGTAGATGGGACATATTGGTTGGTGTGGGCAGGTTGATCCGAAGGGCATTTTACAACGTAGTGCATGGTTCTAAGTTTCTAAGTAAAAAAGGACCCTAAATTTCCTGCTACCTATTCCAAAGCACCGTGGTGTGTAGCTTTATTTATCATAAACCAATATGTGCCAGACTGATGGCTAATATGTTGCAAGAGACTTGTATCTGCCTGCTGCCTGCTCCTATTATTAGTATCGGACCCAGCAGAATTTCCTGGCAATGGAGTTTCAGGGCTCCCAAGTTTAACTGGAAGGAATTTTGATACTACCATAAATTAGTCTCAACAGCCATTTTACAACTAAACGATGGCCACAAGGTCAAAGGAATTAATGGACAATTTAAAGCGGAAATCACAGGATAGATGTGGCAATGATTCATTGCCTCTCTAATGATTATCAAAAAACAAAAAATGTATTGAAATGAACAGACAAATACAATGTGTAGGATAACATTCACTGACAGGTCAAAAAAAATGGCGTTTTTCAACTTGTACAGAATATGATAGTATAGTTTAAATTTAATAAATGGTGCACATGAATATTGGTTTAATACTGTCAGCATGTGCACTGAGACAGATACAGTGGAACATTTTATTTTTGCAGGACAAATCGTACCAAAGATAATAGTGCGAAGAGAGAGAAGAAACAGAAATGGGAGTGCTGAATATAGTGTTAAAGCCTGCAGAAAAAGAGCAGATTTAAAACTGTATAAGGGCCACAATGAGGTTGATTGGAAAAGATCAGAAATTCATCCTTGGTATATGAGAGCGTCTGACCTCAAGAGTCTGATTATTGAATCATAGAAAATATAGGTGCAGGAGTAGGCCATTCGGCCACTTCAGAGCCTGCACCGTTATTCAATATGATCATGGCTGATCATCCAACTCAGTATCCTGCTACCTGCATTCTTCTCCATACCCCGATCCCTTTAGCCACAAGGGCCACATCTAACTCCCTTTAAATATAGCCAATTAACTAGCCTCAACTACCTTCTGTGGCAGAGAATTCCACAGGACAGACTCACCACTCTCTGTGTGTGCAAAAAATTATCTCTTCTCTTCTCGGTCCTAAAAGACTACCCCCTTATCCTTAAACTGTGACCCCTTGTCCTGGAAGTTCCCCAAGTCATCGGGAACAATCTTCCTGCATCTAGCCTGTCAACCCCTTAAAAATTTTGTAAGTCTCTATAAGATTCCCCCTCCAATCTCCAAAATTCCAGCGAGTACAAGCCGAGTCTATCCAGTCTTTCTTCATATGGAAGTCCTGCCATACAGGAATCAGTCAGTTGGTGAACATTCTTCTCTTGTACTCCCTCTATGGCAAGAATGTCTTTCCTCAGATTAGGAGACCAAAACTGTTTACGCAATACTCCAGGTGGGCCTCACCAAGACCCTGTTACAACTGCAGTAGAACCTCCCTGCTCTTGTACTCAAATCCTTTTGCTATGAAAGCATGAAAGAAGCCATTCTTATATCTTTTGCCCAACCGGAGAGGGGAGAAGAGAGAATGACTGGGGTGTAAGTGGAACCTTAATTATGTTTATCTGCCTTCCCCAAGGGCTACGTGAAATATAAATGGAGCCGATATTCGGAGGGAGGCAGGTTTGGGAGATGGACTGGGCATAGTTTCACAATTCTTTGCAAAATTCCTTGCAGTCTTGCGCAGAGGAGTTGCACATACTAAGCTGCCATACATTCTAGATTGGTTGATTACTCTGCCGTGCATTTGTTGAAATTGGTAATGAGTAATTTGAGACATGTTGAGTTTCCTTTGTCTTCTGAAGAAACTGAGACATTGGTATGCTATTTTGGCTGTTGCGTCAATGTGAATGGATCAGAACAAAAGAGGATGATGTGACAAAATAAAGGGGGGATTAGAGAAGCTGAAAATGAGTTTTAACACTCAAGGCTACTTCAGGAGTAAAGTCTACTATGATATTAAAGAGGGAGATGGAAAAGTGCTGGAGTTAATCAGTAGGTTGGGCACCATCTGTGGAGGGAATGGACAGACAACATTTCGCGTTGGTCCCAATCCGAAAAGTGGTCTGTCAATTTCCTCCAAAGATGCTGCCTGATCCATAGATTTCCTCAAGATCGACAGCTGAGATGGTGGTAGGGGAACAGTGGAGAGGATTAGAATTTTATGAGGGATAAAAATGTGACCTCATCAGATGAGAGAAAGACCTGTTGAGTAAATTAAAAGTGACCAGATAAGATAAGGTGGATAGATGAGGAAGGGCTAGGAGAAAAACTTTGTAAATAGATTTGACCACAAATGCATAGAAATGTTTATAATGTGTTAGAGCTATATATTGAGGTAATCAGATGAGGATGTTTTTGGAAGCAAAGTAGATATCCCAAAATGGATGCTTGATCACCAGTCCACAGAGCATAAAATTTATGGATGTTCTCAAAGTATCCTTTAAAAATATGTTAAATCCCCAATGACGTCTGGGAAATCCCCAGGACTGTGAGCCCACTCAAAAGTCGAAGAGAAGCAGTATTGGTCGAGAACTTTGTCCATGTATTGAGAACACATAGAAGCCCAATTTTAAATGGTACAAAGAGTTTCTTATCTCAACAATTAACAACCCACTGTACCCAAGAACCACCTCTTGTCCCACCTGCCACGCAGAATAGCCTGCTGATCCGAAGATTGGCCTCAGGAGGTCTCACTCTCAGAACCTATGGGAATTGACAAAAGTCATCGTCAATCCCCACAAGTGCCCTGCTACCTTCTCCTTTAACTGTAGCATTTCTCCTTTACTGTCGCAAGAGGTGTCTTCCTTTTAACTGAACCATTAAATAGGATGAAAGGACGCCTCAATTTAGTTCCTCTGCTATAAGTCCTCTGCTTCCACGGAGAAGGAGCTGGAGAGGGCAAAAGGATTGCAAATGCGACAGCTAAATATTTGGTGCACGTTATATGGTTCAATGTGAGATGTATACATTGGGGGTGATGAGGATGGAAAGATGATTTTATCAAAATATCAGGCGAAGATAGAGAAAAGAATGTAATTCCAGGGACAGTAAGTCCACCCTACCTTAGCATCTATGCCAGAAATTCAACCTGAATCCTGTGTTCACGTTTTTGGCTTCTGATTTTTCAACCTGAGATGATCTTTCGGACATAAATAATTGAAAAAGCTACAACATTTCACCCAATACCTATTGTATTCGCCTAACCACCTTGGTTACCTGTTGAATACCTATTTCACCCACTTACCATCAGGCAAGAGGGTACAGAAATGTGCCAAACTCATACCTCCGGGTTCAGAGACTGTTTCTTCCCTAGCTGTTATTCAGGCAACTGAACCATTTACCCAACAACTAAAAAGCAGAGTCCTGAGCTACTCATTGCTTTATTTGAAGAATATCTTTAATCAGACTTTACTGGACTTTATTTTGCCACTAAACGTTATTCCCTTCTTCGTTGTACCTGTACACTGTGGAAGGCTCGATTGTATGATTGTAATCATGTATAGTTTTTCACACTGACTTTCCTCTGTTTTTACTGCCAAAAAAAATGGACACGATGACTAGAGAGGATGGGCCTAGAACTACTAGCTAACTCTTTGACTTTGTGGCTTTACCTTACAACTAAACATTATTCCTTATCATGTGTCTATGCCACTGTAAATGGATACATTGTAATAATGCATTGTCTTTCTGCTGACAGGTTAGCACGCCCAAGAAAGAAAAGCTTTTCACTGATACCTCAGCTACACGTGACAATAAACTAAATGCCAACTGCAATGAACTGGGGAACAATTATTGCAGTGATGCCCTGTGAGGACATTCTCGTATTTCAATCCTCAGGGGTCTAATCAGATATTTCCAAGGACACCTATGGGAAGCTGGAATTGGCCCCTTCAAGGTCAGCGACAGGGAGCTGAGTGGTGGTGGAATGTTGTTTTTCAGACTAGGCTCGGGGAGCTGGCTGCTGCGTCCATTGTTTTTCGTCATCTGTATCAATGATGATGAGAATCGAGACTGAACAAGTATCATTGTGAGTTTGCAATATGACAGTTAAATTGATGGCATCTAGACGTTGAAGATGGTTATCAAGAATTACAGTTGTATTTTGATCAGCTGGGCAAGTGGGATGGGATACCAAGTTGAGTTTAATTCATACAAGTATGAAAGTGTGTTGCATTTTGGTGTATGTCAAAGGCAGGACAGGATCCTCTCAGTAACATGAGGAGATTGGGGAGCATTGTAGAACAGAAGGATTGAGGATTGACAAGTACCCGGTGGTTTCTTGAAAGTGTTGTCACAAGTGATTTGGTGGTGAAGAAGCCTTTTGGTGCAACATTGGCCTTCATCAGTTAGGGATACTGAGTATAGAAGTTGGCATATATGTTTACAGTTGTACAAGAGTTGGTAAGATCGCACTGGAGTATAATGTTTCGTTTTGAATCACCTTGCTCTATTAAAATGGAAGCAGTGAGGGGGAACATTTTGATGATTTTGCAGGACTCATAGGGCCTCAGCCTATAGAAGAGGATTGGGCTTTATTCTTGGAGTTCAGGTGGTTAAGGACGTGATCTTATAAGGTGTATAAAATTATGATCGGATCTAATAGGGTGAATGCATAGATTTTTTTCCCGATAAGGGAAATTAAGAAGCTAGAGGGCATTGGTTTATGGATAAGATGGGTAAATATTTTGAGCAGTAAATTGAGGGGTATTTTTAACACAAAGGGTAGTGGGTATATGGAACGAGCTGCCACAGGAGGTAGTTAAGGTATAATTAATATTTAAAAGGACATTTGGACAGGTACATGGATTGAAGAGGTTTTAGGGGAATTGACCAGCAATGGTAATTGGGACAGCTTTAGATTGGGATCTTGGTCACATGGACAAGTAGTCTGAAGGTCCTTTCCTTTTCATGCCGTATGACTTATAATAAATATTGATCTTATATTTTTTTTCATTTCTAATCCTCCCTTAAAACACCATTCACCAGTTTCTGGTCATGTACAGACTTACTACATTGCACGCAATCTGCAATACTCCAATTCTGTCCACTTGGTCACTCCTTAACTTCTCCAGATAGGTTGCCATGCATTCAGTTGCCAAGACACGAGATTCTTGAGTCCACATAAACTACCATTCTGCCTTTAAGGCTTTAAAAAAAAAGACTTCTGATCAAGTTTTTGATGGTCAGGGTTTATATCTCATTGATCGACTATGGTTTGGTTATGTACCTGTAATCCTCTTGCAAACATTTAACCATCTTAAACATACATGTTAAATACAAGTTCCTTATATATTTCTCAATGTAGGATGATTAGAAAAGTTTCTATCATGTCAAGCCAAGGTTTATTTTCATATGTGTAAGTATGGTTGAGTTAAAAGTACAATTGAAATATCCTTGCAGCGAGCATCTCAGGATCCTAGGACAGGACAGCACACAAATAAAGATAAATATATACTTAAATTACGCCAAATTTTACAGAGGCAGTGCAAAGAAAACACTGTGCAAAAAAAAAAAACCAGATATATATGACAAAAATACCATATTCATAAACAAGTTTCTGGCAGTGCAAGAAGTGGTCTGTGGTGTTTCAGTTGCCAAGGTTCGAATTGGGTTGAGTAATCGTTTCAAGAAACCTGATGGTTGTAGGAAAGTAATACTGTTCCTGTAACTGGTGTGTGGGACTTAGGATTCTGTCCCTCTGCCCGATGAAGGTAGCCTGTGAGAAGAGGACATTCGCAGGATAATGGGTTTATTGATGACAGATGTTAAATTTATTGGGAAAATTATACAGAATATGATAGTCAGAATTTTTGTTGGTGTGGGGAATTGCAAGTTATCTAGTTACATTTCTATACATATACGGCATTGTGTACTCTAGTCTGTGCTGCAGATCTTGAAAATCTAATTATACAGCGGTGGCCGGACGGTGGGGGGGTATGAATTCTCGTGGCTGGGGGTTAGTCAGGCTCTGCTGTTGCTGGGGCTGGGTTTGATCGGCTCATTGGCTTTGATCGGCACGAGGCGGGGGCATTACTTTTTGAGTGGGTGTGATTGGTGGTTTTTTGTTGTGGCTCTAGGGTTGGGTGTAGGGTAGGGTTTCAGTTGAGAATTGTGTGGGGTGGGATCGTGTGAGGGGTGGGATTGGGAAGGGGGAAGGATGGAGGGGGGACAGGAGGAGGGGAAGGAGGGAGGAAGGAATGGGGCGGAAGGAACAGGGGAAGGAAGGGGGGAAGGCGGAAGGGGGGAATGGGGGCATGGATGAAGGAAGGAAGTGAAGGCAGGAAGGAAGGCAAGGGACAGGAAAGGACGGAGGGAGGGGAGGGACAAGGATGGTGGGGGACGGAGGGCGGGTGGTGGGGTGGAAGGAGGGGGATGGAAGACGGGATGAGGGGAGGACGGGAAGGGAGGGCAGGCAGGGACGGAGGGAAAGAAGGGAAGGAGGGAAGAAGAAGGAGGGCAGGCAGGGGGGCTGGGAGGGATAGAAGGGAAGGCGGGAGGGGGTCCAGGGCCGGAGGGACAGGAGGCGGGTCCTGAACGGAGGGAGAAGGGAGTGAGGGAGGAGGGGAAGGAAGGCGGGACGGAGGGAGGGAGGCGGAAGGTGGGACGGAGGGAGGAAGGGGGGACGGGATGGATGAGGGGAGGGGCAGGAAGGAGGGCTGGAGGCCGGCGGGAGGGATGGGAGGGAAGGAGGGATGCAGGGAGGGAAGGACGGAGGGCAGGAACGGGGATGGCAGGTGGTCAAGGAGGCCAGGAGGAGGGAAGGAGGAAGGGAAGGAGGGACGGCGAAGGAGGGGAGGGACGTGGCGGCAGGGGTGGGACGGATGTGGGGTGTGCAGGAGGAGGGAGGAGGGCGGGACGGAATGGACGGGAAGGAAGGAGGGGGGAAGAAGGGGAGTAGGGAAGAGGGAAGAAAGGAGCGGGAAGCGGATAGGAGGGAGGGAGGGAACGGGGGGTGGGACAGGAGGGGACGGAGGGCGGGAAGGGGTGGGTGCGAGGGAAGGAGGGAAGGCAAGAAGGGCATGAAGGGAAGGAAAGGCAGGTAAGTATGGACGAAGGAGGGAAGGAGGGAAGGAGGAGGAAGGCAGTAAGGGACACGGAAGGAAGGAAGGAAGGCACAGGAGAGGGTAAAGGAAGGAAGGATGGAAGGAAGAAAGGAAGGTGAAGGAAGGGAAAAGGGAAGGGACGGAGGGGAGGAGGGACGGAATGGAGGGAACGGAAGGTGAGGGAAGGCGGGAGTGAAGGATGGGGGAAGGAAGGTGAGGAAGGAGGGAAGGAAGGAGGGAAGGAAGGACGGGCGTGGATGGTTGGAGAGGAAGAAGTGAGGGACAAAGAGGGAATGAGGGGAAAGGGTAATGGAGGGCGGGGAATGGAGGGAAGATACGGGAGGTAGCGGGGCTGGAAGGGCCGGCGGGCAGGAAGGAGGGAATGGAAGGAGGGAAGGAGGGGGGGAGGGAATGGCGGGCACGGACGGAAGGCAGGCCGGCGGGGGGGCAGGGACGGACGGGGCGGGAAGGAGGGGCCTAGGAGGGGGGGGGGGCCAGGCGGGCAGGGCAGGAGGGAGGCGGGATTTGCGGCAGGAAGGCGGGCGGGACGGCATGGGGAGGCGGGAAAGGAAGGAGTGCACAGGCGGAGGGCGGCGGGACGGCCGAGGGAGGACGGAAGGTAGGAAGGCAGGCAGGAAGGAGCGGAAGGACCGGTCCTGCAAGGACGGACGGCAGGAGGCCGGCGGAAGGCAGTACGGGAGGCGGGGACTGCAGGCATTCCTGCCTGCACCTGCGTACGGACATTGCCGTCATGGCCTTCCTTCCTTCCTTTCCTTTGCCTTTTCCTTTCTTCTTTTCTTCTTTCCATTCCTTCTTTCCTCCCTTATCTTTCTTATTTCTTTCCATTCTTTCTTTCTTCCTTTTTCCTTCTTTTCTACCTTTTTCCTTCCTTCTTTCTTCATTAATTTCTTTCTCTCCTTCTTTCCATTTTCCTTTTTCCCTTTCCTTCTTTCTTTCCTTCTTATTCTTTCCTACTTTTCTTTTCTTCTTTCATTCTTCCTTCTTTCTTATTCTTTCATCTGCCTTTTCCTTCTTTTTTTATTTCCATCTTTCTTCTTTCCTTCCCTTTATCCTTCTTTCCTTCCTTCTTTTGTTCTTTTCCTTCCTTTCTTTCCTTCTTTCATTTCATTCGTTTGTTCTTTTTCCTTTCTTTCCTTCTTTCCTTCTTTCAATCCTTCTTTCCTTCTGTCTTTCCTTCCTTCTTTTCTTCTTTCCTTTCCTTCTTTCCTTCTTCTTGCCTTCTTTCCTCCTTCCTCCTTCCTTCTTCCTTCCTTCCTTCCTTCCTTCCTTCCTTCCTTCCTTCCTTCCTTCCTTCCTTCCTTCCTTCTTTCCTTGTTTCTTTCTTTCATTCTTTCTTTCCTTCTTCATTCTTTCCGTCCTTCTTTCCTCCCTTCTCTTTCCTTCTTTCTTTTCTTCTTTCTTTACTTCTTTCCTTCTTTCTTTCCTTCTTTATTTCCTTCTTTCCTTCCTTCTTTCCTTCCTTCTTTCTTTCATTCTTTCTCTCCTTCTTTCCTTCTTTCCTTTTTTCCTTTCTTCTTTCCTTCCGTCTTTCCTTCCTTCATTTCCTTCTATCCTTCTTTCTTTCCTCCTTCCTTCTTTCCTTCCTTCCTTCCTTCCTTCCTTCCTTTTCCTTCCTTCCTTCTTCCTCCTTCCTTTCTTCTTTCCTTCCCCACGCCCCCCCCTTCCTTCCTTCCCATCCTTCCTCCCTCCCTCCCTCCCTTCCTTCCGTCCTTCCATCCTTCTTTCGTTCGTTCCTTCGTTCCTTCCTTCCTTCCTTCCTTCCTTCCTTCCTTCCTTCCTTCCTTCCTTCCTTCCTTCCTTACTTTCCTTCCTTCTTTCCTCCCTTCTCCAAAGGAAGGAGACGAGGAAAAAAAGCTTCTCCAAGGAAGGAGCGTGGTGAAGGCGCAGCTTCCGACACTGTTATCTTAGAATCAATATCGGAAATGAATGGAGAAATGAACACAAGATTCTGCAGTTTGGAAGAAATGATGAAAAGAATTTCGAGGTAATTGAAGGAAGTTCAAGACAAGCTGATAATGTTACAAGATGAATCTCGTGAACAGAAGGAACAAATTGATAACTTGCAAACCTTGGGCCAGGGAAGAAATTTGAAGATTGAAATACTGGAACGGAAAATGAATGAAAACACTCGGGCACTTCCTTCCTTCTTTCCTTCTTTCATCCTCCTTTCCTTCCTTCTTTCCTGTCTTTCCTTCCTTCTTTCCTTCTTGCCTTTCCTTCTTTCCTTCTTTCTTTCCTTCATTCTTTTTCTTCTTCCTTCTTTCCTTCCTTCTTTCATCCCTTCTTGCCTTTCTTATTTCCTTCGTTCTTTTATTCCTAGTTTCCTTCTTTCCTTCCTTCTTTCCTCCCTTCTCTTTCCTTCTTCCTTCTTTCTTTCTTTCCTTCCTTCTTTCCACCTTTCTTTCCGTTCTTTCCTTCCTTCTTTCTTCCTTCTTTCCTTCTTACTTTCATTCTCCCTTCTTTCCTTCTTCGGTTCTTTCTTACTTTTTCCTTCCTTCTTTCTTTCAGTTATTTTTCTCTCTTCCTTCTTTCCTTTTTTCCGTTCCTTCTTTCCTTCCTTCGTTCTTTCCTTCTTTCTTTCCTTCTTCCTTGTTTTCTGCTTTCCTTCTTCTTTTCCACCTTTCTTTCCCTTCTTTCCTTCCTTCTTTCCTTCCTTCTTTCCTTCTTTCTTTCATTCTCCCTTCTTTCCTTCTTTCGTTCTTTCCTTCCTTCTTTCCTTCCTTCTTTCTTTCATTCTTTCTCTCTTCTCCTTATTTCTTTCTTTTTATTTCCTTTTTTCCGTTCCTTCCTTCCTTCTTCCTTTCCTTCCTTCCTTTCCGTTCTTCATTTCCTTCTTTCCTTCATCTTCTTTCCTTGTTTTCTTTCTTTCATTCTTTCTTTCCTTCTTTCATTCCTTCCTTCTTTCATTCCGTTCTCTTTCCTCCTTCTTTTCCTTCTTTCTTTTCTCTTTCTTTCCTTCTTACCTTCTTTATATCCTTCTTATGTCTTCATTCCTTCATTCTTTCCTTCCTTCTTTCTTTAATTCATTCTTCCTCTCCTTCTTTCCTTCATTCCTTCTTTCCTTCTTTCTTTCCTTCCTTCTTTCTCTTTCCTTCCTTCGTCCTCCCTTCATTCCGTCCTGTCTTGCCTTCTTTCTTTCCTTCCTTCTTTTTTCTTTCTTCCTTCTTTCCATCCATCTTTCATTCCTTTCCTTCCTTCTTTCCTTCCTTCTTTTCTTCCATCTTTTGTTCTTTCCTTCCTTTTTTCCTTCTTTCTTTCTTCTTCTTTCCTTCATTCTTTCTTTCCTTCTTTCCTTCTTTCATTCCTTCTTTCCTTCTGTCTTTCCTTCCTTCTTTTCTTCTTTCCTTCCTTCTATTGTTCTTTCCTTCCTCTTTCCTATCTTTCTTTCCTTCTTTCCTTCTGTCTTTCCTTCCATCTTTTTTCTTTCCTTTCCCTTCTTCTTGTTTATTTATTTCATTCTTTTCTTTCCTCTTCCTTCTTTCTTTCCTTTTTTCTTTTTCTTCCTTTCCTCCCCTATCTTTCCTTCTTACCTTCTTCTTTCTTTCCTTCTTTCTTTCCTTTCTTTCCTTCTTTTCATTCTTTCCTTCATTCTTATTTCCTTCTTTCCTTCCTGCTGTCCTTATTTCCCTCCCTTCATCCTTCTTTCTCTCTTTCCTTCTTTCTTTCCTTCCTTCCTTCCCCTTTCCCTTCCTTCTTTCCATTCTTCATTCTTCTTTCTTTTCTTTCCTTTTTTCCATTCCTTATTTCTTTTCCATCCTTCTTTCTTTTTACCATTTCCTTCCTTCCTGCTTTCCTTCTTTCCTTCCTTTCTTCCCTTTCTTTCCTCTCCCTTATTCTTCTTCGGTTCCTTCTTTCCTTCCTTCTTTCTCTGTCTTTCCTTCTTTCCTTCTTCCTTCTTTATTTCCTTCCTTATTTCAATCCTTTTTTCCTTCTTTCCTTCATTCTTTCCTTCTGTCTTTCCTTCCTTTCCTTCTCCTTCTCTCCTTCCTTCTTTTCTTTCCTTTTCCCTTCCGTCTTTTGTTCTTTCCTTCCTTTTCCCTTCTTTCTTTCTTCTTCCTTCTTTCCTTCCTTTCTTTCTTTCCTTCTTTCCTTCTTTCTTTCCTTCATTCTTCTGTCTTTCCTGCTTATTTTCTTCATTTCCTTTCCTTATTTCCTTGTTTTTTCTTTCCTCCTTCCTTCCTTCCTTCCTTCCTTCCTTCCTTCCTTACTTCCTTCCATTCCTTCCTTTCCTTCTTCTTACTTTCCGTCCTTCTTTCCTCCTTCTCCCAAGGAAGGAGACGAGGAAAAAAAAAGCTTCTCCAAAGGAAGGAAAGCTTGGTGAAGGGCAGCTTCCGGACCACTGTTGATCTTAGAATCAATACGAATGAATGGAGAAATGAACACAAGATTTTCTGCAGTTTGGAAGAAATGATGAAAAATACTAGCTTCTATG
>CM069131.1:105198246-105253848 GCA_035221665.1 Okamejei kenojei
CATAGAGAGATTAGTATTGCCAACCAGTTCGCTTATCCATGTCCAATACCTACCTCCAATACCATGTTGGTCTAATTTTGCATAGTATTCTTCCTTTGTCTTGCAGACATTGAGAGAAAGGTTGTTATCTTGACACCAGAAAATGAGTTCTCCAATCTCCTTTGTCTCAATCAATATTTTGATATCACCCACAATGGTGGTGCATCTGCGAATTTGAAAATTGAATAAGATCTGTACATGGCTGCACAGTCGTTTGTGTACCAAGGAGTAAAAAGGGGCTGAGAACCATCCTTGCGGAGCCTCCAATCCAATGTTGAGGATTATCGTGGAGGAATGATTTGTCCCCTATTCTCACTTGATTGGGGTATGTTGGTCAGAAGTTCGAGATCCAGTTGCAAGATGGGTGCTGACCACAGGTCCTGTGAGTTTGGTGATAAGCTTGGATGTGTACAATCTATTCAAATCAGAGCAGTACATTTCTGGATAGAAATAACGTGTAAATTTGGACCCCAAAGAGTTTCAAAATCAATGATTTACAAAGATCTCTGAATGAATTGTAAAGCATCTTTTGTAAATTTTGGTGTCCAAATACCTGTTATTATTTCTATCCAGAACTTATAGTTTTACTTTTCCATGACCTAGAAATCAATCATTTTGCACTGAAAACTTGACTAAAAAGCCTTGTGAAATGATTAAAAAATAAAAATTTTACCACCTGAATGAGCAATGTATGACACTGATTTACAAAGGACAATGCATTCATTTTGTGGCATCTTCTTCCTTTATATTTAACTTGATTCCCCCTCCATTAAACACTTTCCCATGTCTCTTAAATAGAATTCTGGCACAGCCCACAAATATTGCTAAACCTTTGTCATCAAAATCATGGTGGGTATCACATAAATAAACGTTAATTCATAAAGTTTATTAAACATTTTTCCTGAGGTAGATTAATCACTAAAAACAACCAGTGACAAGCAGAATGCTGCATTCATCTTGTGGGTTATATGCCCCAATTTAAGATAACTATATTGCTGTCAATCTAGGATAAACAAGCAGTAATAAAATACAATTTAATAATATCCATATATTGTAGATTCATCAATTAAATGATTTACATCATGACACAATGGCACTAATGGCAGGGGATCATAAAGAAATCAAAATATGCGATTAACATAGGGGGTCAATAATTTTTAAGGGCCAAGAATGGGTTAGGTATATGGTTTCAATAATTTTGCAAAATAGAAATTATGGTAATTTTAACTGAAATTCCCTTCTCTGCTTGTTTGCGCTTTATCAGTCCCCGGGACACGTGGTTAAAGATTCCATTGAAAGGTGCAGAGGAAGTCTGGCTGAATGGTTAACCTCCCACGCATTAAAGCTGCAGGGTGATTTCAAAACATTGATTTTTTTATATGGATTTTCTTCATTTCCAATTAACAAAAGAGATGGAATTGTTGCATATCAGCAGACTTATGGTAATTGAGGAACAGTGTTTTAAGCCAAACACTTAAGAGTGCTGCTGAGTGCCAGAGGACTTTATAGCAGAGAAGCCAGACGGGAACAATGAGGTCTACTTAGGAAAGACAGAGTGGACCATAGGGAGTGGTTATAATCATAATGTTCACTAATGGACAGTGTTTTCCAGCATGTTTTTAATTTAAAAATGAAAACTTTAGTAAAGAAGACATGTCCAGGATAGGGATTTGTCATTTGGTGGCTGGACACCTTTTATAATGTAACGCAATTCAACTGCCAAACATTAGATTACCTTCCAACTATAAACAGAACATTTGCTGAATTTAGTTTGGAAATTAGTGGGTGAAGATACCCTTTATGCTCACAATTAATACGCAAAGACTAAATCCTGGAACAAGAGATTTCTTATTTTACGATCTGGCAGAACCGGGTGCCTCTCCAACTCGAGACACACCGAAGCCAAGAGATCATCCCCCTTTAATACACAAAATATTACATTCAATCCTCCCCTCGCGGACCTTTCTTCCAATCAGGTCGGAGGTCACAATCTGTGGGTACCTCCTCACCGTACATCCACTCGCACCTCCCATATCATACATGCATGTTCAAACATGTTCATAATAGAGAAATTTTCTTGACCAGGGGTGTGTTGTAATATTCCATTTATTCTATTAAGCATGCTCAATTGCTCATGACCTGGCCCCCAGTTTTACTCGCCTCCTAGTGAACTCCCCTCTCAGGTTTCCCTATATCAGTACTAAAAGCAAGCTATAGTGACAAGGGTCCCATCCATCACTCCTTACCACTGATAGTGATCTCTCCCTACATCACTCCCTTCTCTAGCTTGTACAATGCATCTCTCCTTACTCAAGGACTCAAGGATGGGTCCAGGCAACCTTCAGACACTGCTGTGTCAGAATCCTCTCTCTCAGCCCCTCTCTGTTTGAATTCTCTTTAAAACTTTCTTTAAAATAGGGTTTAATCACTTATCCTCACAAAGGGTGAATAATGGGATCAATTAGTAGTTGTTTCTATTAGTTCTCTAAGACTGCATAATTTGTTTATTTTATAATTTTGTTAAGTGTTAGAAATTAGAATTTTATTTGGTCATACAAATATGATATAAGAGTTTGAAATTAAAAAATATATAGAAATATTTAGCATGTCAAGGCAGCACCTATAGAGAGAAAAACAGTTTTTAATCTTTTCACAATGATACTGTTTAGATCATAGATTGCTGCCTGAACCTGTTGAGCATTTCCAGCCATTTTCCTGGAGTTTTGTACTTCCAGCAGTTTATGCCTTTTTAATTAAAGTGGTTTTGTTTTTTAATTGAACGCCAAATTACATTGCCAGATATTGTTTTGCCTAATTCAATTATCAATCAATATCAACATCAGTTTTATTCGTCACTTGCACATAAAGTTGCAAGCGAAATGAATTTGCCAGCAGCGGTACAATGAAAAAAGAACACACCAAAACAGAATAAAAATTTACACAAACTCCACCACAAGCATTCATCCCACTGTGTGGAAGCATCAAAATTTGGCCAAACCTCTTCCATTTTCCTCCGTGGTCGATCCTCAACCCTCCCCAGCTGCCGCTGCGGGCGTCCAGATGAGTAGACAGGTAAAGTTCTTGAAAGTCAGAAATTGGTGCTTTCCCCACCGGAGACCGGCTTCAGGTTGGTGTAGGCCGCAGGCCGGCGGTCGAATATTTTAAGTCCCCCGCCGGCTGCAGCCAGAATCACCTGCAGACTGCAGGGTCGACAGTCCCGAGCTCTTCTTCAGGCGTCCCCCGTAGACCCACTCCTGAGGTAAGTCCCCTCCTGCGCCTGCGGTAGAGTAGGCCCCCGTGGGCCGGCGGTCCCCCGTAGCTCTTCTCCTACCGGTCCCCAACAAGGATCCCAGACCTAGGACGCTGCCAGTTTGGAGCTCTACAGACCGCTCCACGACGAGAGCCATGCTGCGCCCACAGCTGAAGCCCCGGGCGCATCTCCGGGAAAGTCCGCACCGATCCTCGATTTAGGCCATGGGAGGCGACATGGAAAAAGTCGTCTCGCCGTGGAGGAGGCAACCAAAATGGTTTCCCGCTGACCCCCCCAAACCACCCCCACACAAGACATACAGAGAAACATTAAACACATACATTAAAACACACAAAAAAACAAACAAAAAAAAGTAGAAAAAACTAACCCGCTGTCGGCAGGGCTGCCGGCTTGCAGCACCCCCACCGACAAAAATTATAGAAATTATGTTATTAAGCAGGAGAAGGTGGGCCAAAAAAAAGATTCCCAAGAATATTGCCAGACGGAGATTGAGTAATAAGAGAGGTCTGGATAGCCTGGAGATTTATTTCCCTGCCGTTTCAGAGGTGAAGGGTGACTTTATTGTGGTTTACACAAAGTGCATGGATAGTGACATTGGTCACATCCTTTTCCCGAAGATAGAGAAGTCTAAGATAATAGGTTATAGATTTTTAAGGTGAGAAATGAAAGATTTGAAGGGGACCCAAGGGCAACCTTGTCACACAGAGGATGGTGGGTATGTGGATCGCGCTGCCGGAGTAGGTAGGAATGCAGGTAAAATTAACAATGTTTTAAAGATATTTGTGAGTAGATGCATTTTTTAGAGTGGAAATGGGCCAAACTCAGACAAATGGGACTAGCTCAGGTAGACAACTTGGTTGACATGGACAAATTAGGCCGAAGGGGTTGTTTCTCTACTCTAACTGTACATATGAAACACCTAGAATGACAGGAATTACTAGAATGACCCACACAATGATGGTGATGTATAAACAGGCTGCAGGAGGAAGTAGTTGAGGCATGTAATATCGCAATATTTAAGAAATGTTATATTGCAGACGGCAGAATGAAGAACAAGACTTACACACTGGTTGCGAGAGATTTATTACCCAGCATTCCCTACTTATATTGAACACCAACTCATTAACAGACACATGAATATGAAGGAATACATTACACTGCTCTCCTTTTTTTAAAGTATTAAATCAAAGTACTCTGTTAAAATTTTGTTGTTGTGATACTTGATTTAAACCAGTATTTATTTTTCTTATATATACCTTTTTGTTTTACTTGTGCAGTGAGCTATTTAACTTACAAACCTAACCTGACTACTGGTTTACGGATCCTGCCTGATTGGCTAACAGTGACAGGTGTAACAGGTTTAAGTGTTGACTCAACTGTTGGCTTGTTTGGCTCTGTTTTATTACCCTGAGTTTGACCAGAGGAATCTGTTTCTTTGTCTGTACTAACGGAACTTTGTGTTTCAATCACAGTGATCACAGTGTTTTTCACCATTCTGCTGCATGAACTCTTTGAACCGTTCTGAACGAAACTGAGGCCCGTTATCAGAAACAAGTTCTTCCGGTAAACCATGGCATGCAAAAATTGATCTCAACTCATCGATGGTACGCTCAGTACTAGTGCTTGACCCCATATGCCTAACCTCAATCCATTTGGAATGACTATCTACTAGTACCAGAAAGTGATCATTACCCTTTTCACAAAAATCTACATGAACACTCTGAAAAGGTCTACTTGGCCATGACCAGGGTTGCAGTGGTGTTTCTGGTGGTTTACTCCGGCAATTTTGGCAAACGCTACATTTTTTTTGCTCACAGTGACTTGATGGTGTGTCACTGTCAATACCAGGCCAATACACAAAACTTCTGGCAATTGAACTTCATGCTTACTACACCAGGATGTTCTACGGCATAAGTTCATTCATAAGTTAACTGGTTCTGACAAAGACTCTGGTACAACCACTCTATAACCCCATAAAAAAACTTAATGCATCCCTGCTCATATGATAATTCATGGCGTTGATTATGGAAAGGCTTCAGCTCTAAGTTCAATCCACTATTGATTTCAGTCCAACCGTTCAATGTCTGTTCATAGACCCTCTTCAGCACAGTGTCTTTCTCTGTCGGCGCTTCTGTTGCAATTTCTGTTGCAGTCACTGGTAAAATTGTTTTCATCTACAACTTTGCAGTGTGTAGATTGAGTTCTCACTTCGCACGTCAGAGTTCTCATGGGGCAACCAGAACAACGCAACTTGCAGCTTCTGTACTCAACCTTGTAGTCATACTGGGACTGCAGAATTGCCCAGCGCTGCAACCTTGATGCCGCCATGGAAGGTATAGCTGACTTGGGACCAAGTATCACTAGTACTGGCTTGTGATCAGTCACTAGGGTGAATGGTCTGCGAGAAGAAACTGACGGGAATTTCTTTATTCCCCGAACACGATTTCCTGAGTGCTTCCTTTTCTTATCTGTGTATAATTGCATTCACACGGTGATAGGGTGCGGGATGCAAAAGCAATAGGCTTTTCCTGTCTGTCATTCATTCCGTGGGAGATCACTGCACCTACACCATAACTTGAAGCATCACAAGCAAGTTTTATCATGCGTGTCGTGTCGTAGTGAACAAGGAGGTTATCACTTGTTAAGTTTTCCTTGCAGATGTCATATGCACGTTGCTGTTCCTTTGCCCACGTCCATTTCACATCTTTTTGTAGCAGATGATGTAGTGGTTTTAGCACAGTTGCTAAGTCTGGAAGGAATCATGCAGAGAACTGCACCATCCCAAGGAATAATCGTAGCTCTGACACATTGTTGGGTTTTGGAGCATTCACTATTGCTTCAACCTTCGCCGTCACAGGGCGAAGTCTGTTGGCGTCTACATCGTGTCCAATGTAGACCACCTCCGAATGCGCAAATGCACATTTACTTTGTTGCAGTTTGACATTGTGACAGTTCAGTCGTGTGAGAACTTGCTCGAGGATTTCCAGATGTTCTACCATGCACTCTGTGAATATCAGTAGGTCACCCTGGTTGCACACGCAGTGTGGAATGCCTTGTAACATTTTGTCCATGACAGACTGGAAGATTTACGGGGAGGATTTCACACCATAGGGCAGCTTTGTATATGAATACAAGCCCTTATGTGTGTTGATAGTCAAGTACCGCTGACTTTCATTGTCGAAATTGAGTTGGGCGTAAGCGTGGGACAAATCCAGTTTAGTGAAGACTCTTGCTCTGCTAAGTTCTGTGTAAAGATCTTGCGAGGTTGGTAACAGATATTTTTCGTGATCAACGGCTTGGTTGGTTGTGACTTTGTAGTCACCACATAGTCAAACAGTTTTGTCGGCCTTGGGTACGGCCACAATTGGTGTTGCCCAGTTACTCTGGTCTGTCTTCACGAGTACTCCATTCCGTTCTAACCTGTCAAGTTCTTCCTCCACTTGTTGCTTTTGCATATGGTACAGGACATTGGTCAACAATACACAGGTTTCACATCTTGCTTAAGTTGAATGTGTGCACAGTACCCTGCTCTTCCCGTGTAACTATCGGCTAATATTTCTGCATGTTTGCTTATGACACTTTCAAGACGTGATTTGAACAAATCGATGCTGAAAATGTTCTTCCAGTCTAACTCTATTCTACTCAGCCAATCCTTTCCAAGGAGGGTTGGGTTTATATCTGTAGCTGGCCGCTATAGGGATAAATGGGGGGTTTGTGGGGGGGGTGGGGTGGGTGGGGGTGTGGATGGTGTGTTGTGTTTTTTGTTTGTTTTGTGGTTTTTGTGAGGTTTGTTTTTATTTTATATGGTTATTTTTTTTTGTATGATGATTAATTTAAATAAATGAAATATAAAAAAAAAAAAAAAAATAAATATAAAAATAAGCAGAAAAAAAAAAAAAAAAAATAAAAAAAAAAAAAAATAAAAATAACTAAAAAAAAAAAAAAAAGTTATGGTGGTGTTGTTTTTTTTGTTCTTTTTTTATGTTTTTTTTATTTGTATGTTTTGACTGGCTATTATGCTGGAGTGTTCATGAGTTTGGAAACTGGAATCGTTCATCCACAGGACCACAAACAAATCTGTTGCGTAGTGCGCGTCCGAGAAAAGTTCCAAAGTTACAGCGCAAAGTTACGTTTTTCAAGGCAAACTTGTACTCATTGATAGTCTCATTCCGCTTCTGCTTTCCAGTGCTGAATTTATAGCTTTTGGCAATTTCCAGAGGCTTTGGGTTGAAGTGCTCCTCTTCATAATGTAATTGAATGGCGCATATTTTGCCTTTATGGGCGCAAGGAGATTCACGAATGTGCCGTACACTTCAGGACCGATCTCTGTGAGCAGAATTTGTTTCAGTCACTATCTTTCCTTCACCGCTAATTTCCATTATATTGTTTGCCGTGAAAAAGAAGTTCGCTCTCTCCATATAGGAGCTGAACTCTACTCTTGTCGAAAGTGCAAAGGTTTCCGATGTAGCCAGTGGACCCCACCATTGTGTCGTTCTCTTTTTTTATAAAGTCCATTCAAAAATCGCTATTTCCTGTCTGTTCTGGTGTAGCAATTCACCTAAAACGTAGCTGTACAAACGCTATTCAGCTTGAGGAACACGACAAAAATGAACAGTCTAAAATCCTATACAATCCCAACGATACCATCTTGTCACATAGACACATAGAGATCGCGTGACAAACTCTCAACGATTTGTACAGCTGCTGTTTTAAACTACAGTCCCCTGCATAGAAGGATCTGCAGCCTATTGCGTCTAGTTCGCAAACAACTGTGACATAGCTCCGTATTTGCTGTTTAAAATTTTAAACAATACTGCATGTTGCAAAACAGTCGAGCATTAAATTTAAAGGATGAGTTCACAAACTCTATCCCATCCTCATCGCCAATTTTGTTATATTCCGGACGGCAGAATGAAGAACAATACTTACACACTGGTTGCCTGGATCACGAGAGTGAGATTTATTATCCAGCATTCCCTGCTTATATTGAACACCAACTCATTAACATATACATGAATATGTAGGAATACATTACAAGAAACATTTAGACAGATACATTGATAGGATAGGTTTAGAGGGATACGGGCCAAATGCAGGCAGGTGAGATTAGTGTAGATGGGACATATTGGTTGGTGTGGGCAGGTTGACCGAAGGGCATTTTACACGTTGCATGGTTCTAAGTTTCTAAGTAAAAAAGGACCCTAAATTTCCTGTACCTATTCCAAAGCACCGTGGTGTGTAGCTTTATTTATCATAAACCAATATGTGCCAGACTATGGCTAATATGTGCAAGAGACTTGTATCTGCTGCCTTGCTCCTATTATTAGTATGGCAGCATATTTCCTGGCAATGGAGTTTCAGGGCTCCCAAGTTTAACTGGTATGAATTTTGATACTACCATAAATTAGTCTCAACAGCCATTTTACAACTAAAAGGTGGCCACAAGGTCAAAGGAATTAATGGACAATTAAAGCGGAAATCACAGGATAGATGTGGCAATGATTCATTGCCTCTGTATGATATCACAAAAAATGTTTTGAAATGCAGACAAACAATGTGTAGGATAACATTCACTGACAGGTCAAATGTTTTTCAACTTGTACAGAATATGATAGTATAGTTTAAATTAATAAATGGTGCACATGAATATTGGTTTAATACAGTCATGTGCACTGAGATACAGTGGAACATTTTATTTTTGCAGGACAAATCGTACCAAAGATAATAGTGCGAAGGAGAAACAGAAATGGGAGTGCTGAATATAGTGTTAAAGCCTGCAGAAAAAGAGCAGATTTAAAACTGTACAAGGGCCACAATGAGGTTGATTGGAAGATCAGAAATTCATCCTTGGTATATGAGAGGTCTGCTCAAGAGTCTGATTATTGAATCATAGAAAATAGGTGCAGGAGCAGGCCATTCGGCCCTTCAAGCCTGCACCGCCATTCAATATGATCATGGCTGATCATCCAACTCAGTATCCTGTACCTGCTTTCTCTCCATACCCCCTGATCCCTTTAGCCACAAGGGCCACATCTAACTCCATCTTAAATATAGCCAATGAACTGGCCTCAACTACCTTCTGTCGCAGAGAATTCCACAGACTCACCACTCTGTGTGTGAAAAATTATCTTCTCACCTCGGTCCTAAAAGGCTTCCCCCTTATCCCTAAACTGTGACCCCTTGTCCTGGACTTCCCCAACATCGGGAACAATCTTCCTGCATTTAGCCTGTCCAACCCCTTAAGAATTTTGTAAGTCTCTATAAGATTCCCCCTCAATCTCCAAAATTCCAGCGAGTACAAGCCGAGTCTATCCAGTCTTTCTTCATATGGAAGTCGTGCCATCCCAGGAATCAGTCTGCTGAACCTTCTCTGTACTCCCTCTATGGCAAGAATGTCTTTCCTCAGATTAGGAGACCAAAACTGTACGCAATACTCCAGGTGTGGCCTCACCAAGACACTGTACAACTGCAGTAGAACCTCCCTGCTCTTGTACTCAAATCCTTTTGCTATGAAAGCATGAAAGAAGCCATTCTTATATCTTTTGCCCAACCGGAGAGGGGAGAAGAGAGAATGACTGGGGTGTAAGTGGACCTTAATTATGTTTATCTGCCTTCCCAAGGCAACGTGAAATATAAATGGAGCCGATATTCGGGAGGGAGGCAGGTTTGGGAGATGGACTGGGCTAGTTTCACAATTCTTTGCAATTCCTTGCAGTCTTGCGCAGAGGAGTTGCCATACTAAGCTGCCATACATCTAGATTGGTTGCTTACTCTGGTGCATTTGTTGAAATTGGTAAGAGTAATTCGAGACATGTTGAGTTTCCTTTGTCTTCTGAAGAAACTGAGACATTGGTATGCTATTTTGGCTGTTGCGTCAATGTGAATGGATCAGAACAAAAGGAGGATGATGTGACAAATAAAGGGGATTAGAGAAGCTGAAAATGAGTTTTAACACTCAAGGCTACTTCAGGAGTAAAGTCTACTATGATATTAAAGAGGGAGATGGAAAAGTGCTGGAGTTAATCAGTAGGTTGGGCACCATCTGTGGAGGGAATGGACAGACAACATTTCGCGTTGGTCCCAATCCGAAAAGTGGTCTGTCAATTTCCTCCAAAGATGCTGCCTGATCCATAGATTTCCTCAAGATCGACAGCTGAGATGGTGGTAGGGGAACAGTGGAGAGGATTAGAATTTTATGAGGGATAAAAATGTGACCTCATCAGATGAGAGAAAGACCTGTTGAGTAAATTAAAAGTGACCAGATAAGATAAGGTGTATAGATGAGGAAGGGCTAGGAGAAAAACTTTGTAAATAGATTTGACCACAAATGCATAGAAATGTTTATAAGTGTTAGAGCTATATATTGAGGAATGAGGATGTTTTTGGAAGCAAAGAAGATATCCCAAAATGGATGCTTGATCACCAGTCCACAGAGCATAAAATTTAATGGATGTTCTCAAAGTATCCTTTAAAAATATGTTAAATCCCCAATGACGTCTGGAAATCCCCAGACTGTGAGCACTCAAAAGTCGAGAAGCAATATTTGGTCGAGAACTTTGTCCATGTATTGAGAACACATAGAAGCCCAATTTTAAATGGTACAAAGAGTTTCTTATCTCAACAATTAACAACCCACTGTACCCAAGAACCACCTCTTGTCCCACCTGCAGAATAGCCTGCGATCCGAAGATGACCTCAGGAGTCACCTCAGAACCTATGGGAATTGACAAAAGTCATCGTCAATCCCCACAATTGCTGCTACCTTCTCCTTTACTGTAGCATTTCTCCTTTACTGTCGCAAGAGGTGTCTTCCTTTTAACTGAACATAGATGAAAGGACGTCAATTTAGTTCCTCTGCATTGTCCTCTGCTTCCACGGAGAGAGCTGGAGAGGCAAAAGGATTGCAAATGGACAGCTAAATATTTGGTGCACGTTAATATGGTTCAATGTGAGATTATACATTTGTGGAATGAGGATGGAAAGATGATTTTATCAAAATATCAGGAAGATAGAGAATGTAATTCCAGGGACAGTAAGTCCACCCTACCTTAGCATCTGCCAGAAATTCAACCTGACTGTTCACGATTTTGGCTTCTGATTTCAACCTGAGATGATCTTTCGACATAAATAATTGAAAAAGCTACAACATTTCACCCATTACCTTTGTATTCGCTAACCACATTGGTTACCTGTTGAATACCTATTCTCCCCACTCCCATCAGGCAAGAGGTACAGAAATGTGCAAACACATACCTCCAGGTTCAGAGACTGTTTCTTCCCAGCTGTTATCAGGCAACTGAACCATCTTACCAACAACTAAAAAGCAGTCCTGAGCTACTATCTGCTTTATTGAAGAACTATCTTTAATCAGACTTTACTGGACTTTATCTTGCACTAAACGTTATTCCCTTCTTCGTGTACCTGTACACTGTGGAAGGCTCGATTGTAATCATGTATAGTTTTTCCACTGACTTTCCTCTGTTTTTACTGCAAAAATGGACACGATGACTAGAGAGATGGGCAGAACTACTAGCTACCTCTTTGACTTTGCTGGCTTTACCTTACACTAAACATTATTCCCTTATCATGTGTCTATGCACTGTAAATGGATCCATTGTAATCATGCATTGTCTTTCTGCTGACAGGTTAGCACGCAAGAAAAGCTTTTCACTGTACCTCAGTACACGTGACAATAAACTAAACTGAACTGAACTGAACATGGAACAATTATTGGAGATGCCTGAGGACATTCCGTATTTCAATCTCAGGGGTCTAATCAGATATTTCCAAGGACACCATGGGAAGCTGGAATTGGCTTCAAGGTAGGAAGGAGAGAGTGGTGGTGGAAGGTTGTTTTTCAGACTAGGCTCGGGGACTGGTGCTGAGTCCATTGTTTTTCGTCATCTGTATCAATGACTGATGAGAATGAGAATGAACAAGATATCATTAGTGAGTTTGCAAATGACAGTAAAATAGATGGCATCATAGACGTTGAAGATGGTTATCAAGAATTACAGTTGTATTTTGATCAGCTGGGCAAGTGGGCTGAGGAATACCAAGTTGAGTTTAATTCATACAAGTATGAAGTGTTGCATTTTGGTATGTCAAAGCAGGACAGGACCTTCACAGTAACATGAGGAGATTGGGGAGCATTGTAGACCAGAAGGATTGAGGATTACAAGTACACGGTTTCTTGAAAGTGTTGTCACAAGTAGATTTGGTGGTGAAGAAGCCTTTTGGCACATTGGCCTTCATCAGTTAGGGAACTGAGTATAGAAGTTGGCATATTATGTTACAGTTGTACAAGAAGTTGGTAAGATCGCACTTGGAGTATAATGTTCAGTTTTGATCACCTTGCTATTAAAATGGAAGCAGTGAGGGGAACATTTATGATGATGTTGCCAGGACTCATAGGCCTCAGCTATAGGAAGAGGTTGGGCTTTATTCCTTGGAGTTCAGGTGGCTAAGGAGTGATCTTATAAAGGTGTATAAAATCATGAAGGGATTCAATAGGGTGAATGCATAGATTTTTTTTCCCAGAATAAGGAAATTAAGAACTAGAGGGCATAGGTTTATGGAAAGAAGGGAAATATTTAGCAGTAACTTGAGGGGTATTTTTTTCACACAAAGGGTAGTGGGTATATGGAACGAGCTGCCACAGGAGGTAGTTAAGGTATAAAAAATATTTAAAAGACATTTGGACAGGTACATGGATAGAAGAGGTTTAAGGGGATATTGACCAGCAAGGTAATTGGGACCAGCTTAGATTGGGCATCTTGGTCCACATGGACAAGTTAGTCTGAAGGGTCTTTTTCCATGCAGTATGACTATAATAACATATTGATCTTATATTTATTTTCATTTCTAATCCCTCCCTAACAACACCATTCACCAGTTCTCTGGTCATGTACAGCTTACTACATTGCAAGCAATCTGCATTCCTCCAATTCTGACCACTTGGTCACTCCTTAACTTCTCCAGATTGGTTGCCATGCATTCAGTTGCCAAGACACGAGATTCCTGAGTCACATAAACTACCCTTCTGCCTTTAAGCTTTAAAAAAAAGACTTCTGATCAAGTTTTTGATGGTCAGTTTAATATCTCACATGATCGACTATTGTTTGGTTATGTACCTGTAATCCTCTTGCAAACATTTACCATCTTAAACATACCATGTAAATACAAGTTCCTATATATTTCTCAATGTAGATGATTAGAAAAGTTATCTAATCATGTCAAGCCAAGTTTATTGTCATATGTGTAAGTATGGTGAGTTAAAAGTACAATGAAAATAATCCTTGCAGCAGCATCTCAGGATCCTAGACAGACAGCACACAAAAAGATAAATTATACATAAATTATGCCCAAATTTTACAAGGCAGTGCAAAGAAACACTGTGCAAAAAAAAAAAACAAACAAGATATATATGCAAAAATATACAATTCAAAAACAAGTTCCTGGCAGTGCAAGAAGTGGTCTGTGGTGTTCAGTTGCCAAGGTCGAATTGGGTTGTGTAACTCGATTCAAGAACCTGATGGTTGTAGGAAAGTAACTGTTCCTGAAACTGGTGGTGTGGGACATCGGACTTCTGTACCCTCTGCCCGATGGTAGCAGTGAGAAGAGGGCATTCGCAGGATAATGGGATTCTTGATGACAGATGCCGCCATCCTGAGCTAGTGCCTCATGTGGATGCTTTGCATGTGTGCAGGAAATAATTTCATTGTCAGCGAGATAGCCTAAAAATGAATAGACAAATTAGATTTTTAATTTATATTAGGAGAGATTGGATACCAAATTAAAAGTATGACAACTCTTAAGTGAAATGTTGTTGCTTCCCTTTCAAAGACCAAATCAAAACACTGTGTGCAAGCTAATGGAATATATTAAAGATGTAAATGTATTGGAAAAATATCAGAAATGAAGTCAGAATGTGGAATAGCAGTAACTAGTTCCTTTCAAACTAACTGCATTGTTTACAATAGTTCTGATCTGCAGATCTAAAACAAATAAAACAGCTGGGCCTACTGAGTCTGCTGATGCCATCTCGTGGCAGTGTGAAATGAAGGCACTTCATATCATTTTCTGGTAAATAACTGCACTATTCAAAGCACTGCCCTCTGCTGGTCAAACAAAATCGATGGAGATCAATGATGAAAAAATAAATCACATTTATTGTCATATCACAATGGAAGAGAAGAAGTTAAGTGAAACTATGCGCAATATAGTTTATGCACAGTATAGGTTATGTCAATTTCCTTTTTTCCTTCATTTTTTTCCTTCTTCCTTTCCTTCTTGCTTGCCTTCATTTTTTCCTTTCCTTTGTCCTTCCTTTTTTCCTTCCTTCCATTTTTCCTTTTTTCCATTCATCCTTCCTTCCTTCCTTCCTTCCTTCCTTCCTTTTCCTTCCTTCTTTATTTTCTTCCTTTTCCTTCCTTTCTTTCTTTCTTTCCTTCTTACTTTCCTTCTTTCTTTTTTCCCTTCTTTCCTTCTTTTTCCATTTCCTTTCATCTTTCTTCACTTATTCCTTTCTTCTTCCTACTTTTCTTTCCTTCTTTCCTTCTTTCCTATTCCTTCTTTCCCTCCCTTCCTTCTTTCCTTCATTTTTTCATCCTTTCCTTCTTTTTTCTTTCATCTCTTTCCTTCTTTTTCTTTCTTTCTCCCTTCCTTAACCTTTTCCTTCTTCCTTTACTTTCCTTTCCTTCTTTCCTTCCTTCTTTCCATTATCTTTCCTTCTTTCCTTTCCATTCGTTCTTTTTCCTTCTTTCCTTCCGTCTTTCCTCTTTCTTTCCCTTCTTCCTTATTTCCTTCTTTTCTTCCATTTCCTTCTTTTCCTTCTTCTTTCCTTCTTTCCTTTTTCTTTCCTTATTCAATCGTTTCCTTCTTCGTTCCTCCCTTCCGTTCCTTTTTCTTTCATTCTTTTTCTTCCCTTCTTCCCCCTTTCTTTTGTTTTCTTTTTTTTCCTTCCTTCCCTTTCCTTCTTTTCTTTCTTTCCTTCCTTTCTTTCCTTCATTCTTTCCCTTCTTTTTCCTTCCTTCTTTCCCCTTCTCTCTCCTCCTTCTTCCTTCCTTCCTTTTTTTCCTATTCTTCCTTTTATTTCCTTCATTTGCATTCCTTTCTTTCCCTTAGCTTTTCTTTCCTTCTGCCTTCTTTCTTTATTCCATTTCTTTCATTCCTTCTTTCCCTTCTCTTTCCGTTTTTCCCTTTCCTTTTTTTCTTTCATTCTTTCCTTCTATCCTTGTTTCTTTCTTCCATTCTTTACGGCCTTCGTTGTCATTCGGCCTGGCCGTCTGGTGGGTAGTGCTTCTGTCCTGTTCATTCCGTTGCCTTCCTTCTTCCGGCACTGTTTTCCTTCTTTTACTGTCCTGGCTGCCTCGTTTGCGGTCTCCGTGCTTTGGTTGTTCGGTCTTCTTCCTTCTGCCTGCTTTCAAGCCTTCTTTCCTTTGTCTGGCCTTCCGGCGTTTCTCTTGCCGGGCAGGCTGCAGTGCGGAGGGCACTTTCCTTCGGCAGGCAGTCGTCGGCCGTACGCTCACTGCCTCCGTCCGTCACGGTCCGTCCGTGCCGGCCTGCCTGTCCTTCCTGCCTTTCTTCTTTTCTTCCTTACGTTTCTATTCCTTCCTTCTTCCTTCCTTCCTTCTTCCTTCCTTTCTTCCTTCTTCCTTCCTTCCTTCCTTCCTTCCTTCCTTCCTTCCTTCTTCCTTCCTTCCTTCTTCCTTCTTCCTTCCTTCCTTCCTTTCTTATTTCTTTCTTCCTTCTTTCTCCTTATCTTTCCTTCTTTCTTTCCTTCATTCTTTCCATTCCTTATTTCTTTCTTTCTTTTCTTCCTTTCTACCTTCCTTCTTTCTTTCATTCATTCTTTCTTCCTTCTTTTCATTTTTTTTCCCTTTTCCTTTTTTTATTCCTTCTTTCATTCTTTCCTTACTTTCATTTTTCATTCATATTTCCTTCTTTTTTCCATTCTTTCATTTCTGCTTTTACTTTTTTCCTTTCGTTTCCATTTCTTTCATCATCCCTTTTTCCTTCCCTGTCTTTTACTTCCTTCTTTTGTTCTTCCTTCTATCTTTCTTCTTACCTTCTTTCCTTCTTCTTTTGTTTCTTTCCTTCCCTATTCTTTCCTTCTTTCCTTCTTTCATCCTTCTTTTCCTTCTCTTTCCTTCTTCTTTCCTTCCTTTCCTTCCTTCTTCCTTTTCTTCTTCTTTTCCTCATTCCTT
Organism: Okamejei kenojei; assembly: GCA_035221665.1. Classification (NCBI taxonomy): domain Eukaryota; kingdom Metazoa; phylum Chordata; class Chondrichthyes; order Rajiformes; family Rajidae; genus Okamejei; species Okamejei kenojei. Next base: position 105,214,765 of record CM069131.1, read on the forward strand.
TCCTTCTTCCTTCCTTTTCTTTCCTTCCTTCTTTTCCTTTCTTTCTTCATTCTTCTTTCTTCCTTCATTCTTTTCACCGTCCTTTCTTTCTCTCCCTGCTCTTCCGTCTTTCCTTCTTCTTTCTATCTTTTTTTTTCGTTCTTTCATTTCCTTTATTTCCTTCTTTCTTCATTCTTTATTCCTTCTTCATTCTTTCTACTTTCCTTCTTCTTTTTTCCAAATTCCTTTCCTTCTTTCCCTTCCTTCATTCATTCCTTTCCTTCTTTTCCTTACTTTCTTCCTTCCTTCCATGCCTTCCTTCCTTCCTTCCTTCCTTCCTTCCATCCTTCCTTCTTCCTTCCTTCTTTGTTCATTTGTTGTTTGTTCTTCCTTCCTTCCTTCCTTCTTTTCTTCTTTTTTCCTTCCTTTCCTTCCTTCCTTCCTTCTTCCTACTCCCTCCCTCCTCCTTCCTGTTTTCAATCCAGTCTTCCTTCTGTCTCGGGTCCTTCCTTCTTTCTTCGTTCGTTCGTTCGTTCGTTTTCCTTCCTCCTTCTTTTCCCTTCCTTCTTCCTTTCTTCCTTACTTCCTTACCTTTTCTTCTTCCTTCCTGTCTCCAAATGATGGATATGAGAAAAAAAAAGTTCTCCAAGGAAGGAGCGTGGTGAAGGCGCAGCTTCGACACTGTTATTAGAAGCAATATCGAATGAATGGAGGAGAAATGAACACAAGATTCCAGTTTGGAAGAAAGAAATGATGAAAAGAATTTCATGAGGTAATTGAAGGAAGTTCAGACAAGCTGATAATGTTCCAAGATGAAATCCTTGAACAGAAGAACCAATTGATTCCTTGCAAACCTTGGGCCAGGAAGAAATTTGAAGATTGAATTCCTTCCTTCCTTCCTATCTTCCTTTCCTACTTCCTTTTTATATTTCATTATTCCTTCTTTCTTTCCTTTCCTTCTTTTCATCTTGCTTTCCTTTTTCTTCTTTTTTCCTCTTATCCTTCCTTTCCTACGTCTTCTTTTGTTCTTTCCTTCCTTTCTCCTGTTTCCTTCTTTCTTCCTATTCCTTTCTTTTCTTTCCTTTCAATACTCTTGCCTTCTTCTTTCATTCTTCCTTTCCTTTCCTTCTTCCTTCATTGCCTTCTTTCCTTTCCTTTCCTTCCTCCTACCATTATTTCCTTCCTTTCCTTCCTTCTTTCTATTCTGCTTTTCTCTCTTTTTCTTTCCATCCTTCGTTCCTCCTTCTCTTTCCTCTTTTTCTCTTTCTTTACTTCTTTTACTTTCTTTCCTTATTTATTCTCCTTCTTTCCTTCCTTCTTTACTTCCTTCTTTCATTCAATTCTTTTCTTTCCTTCTTTCCTTTTTGTCCTTTCACTTTCCTTCCGTCTTTCCTCCTTTCATTCTCCCTCTATCCTCTTTCTTTCTTCTTCCTTCCTTCCTTCCTTTCCTTCCTTTACTTCCTTCCTTCCTTCCTTCCTTCCTTCCTTCCTTCTTGCGTTTCATTTCGTTTATCCTTCCTTCTTCCTTTCTTCCTTCCTTTTTCCTTTCTTCTTTCTTCCTTCCTTCTTCCTTCCTTCCTGCCTACCTCCTCCCTCCCTCCCTTCCTTCGTCCTTCCATACTTACTTTCGTTCTTTTCGTCTCGTTCGTTGTTCCGTGTTCCTTCCTACCTTCCTTCCTTCCTTCCTCGCCTTCCTTTCCTTACTTCCTTCTTATTTTCCTCGTATATAATCTTTCCTCGTTCCTTCTTCTTCCCCTCTTTCCTTCTTTCATCAAAGGATGAGATGAGGAAAAAAATGCTTCTCCAAGGTATGACGTATTGAAGGACGCCAAGCTTCCGTCACTGTTATCTTTGAAGCAATATCGAAAATGAATGGAGAAATGAACACAAGATTCTCCAGATTGGAAGAAATGATGAAAGAATTTTGAGGAATTGAAGGAAGTTTCAAGACAAGATGATAATGTTACAACGAATGGAATCTCGGTTGAACAGGAAGGAACAAATTTGTTAACTTGCAAACCTTGGGCCAGGGAAGACAATCTGAAGATTGAAATACTGGAAACGGGAAATAGGAGGATGAAAACACTCGGGCACTTTCCTTTCTTTCCTTCTTTCATCTCATTTCCACCTTCATTCCAAGTCTTTCCTACATTCTACCTTGTTCCTTTCCAAACTTTCCTTCATTCATTCCTTCATTCTTTCTTTCCTTCCTTCCTCTCTTTCCTTCCTTCTTTCATCCCTTCTTGCCTCCTTATTTCCTTTGTTCTTTTATTCCTAGTTTCCTTCTTCCTTCCTTCTTTCCTTCCCTTCTATTTTCCTTCTTCCTTCTTTTCCTTTCTTTTCCTTCCTTCTTTCCACCTTCTTTCCCTTCTTTCGTTCCTTCTTTCCTTCTTGTCTTTCCTTCTTTCTTCATTCTCCCTTCTTTCCTTCTTTCGTTCTTTCCTTCTTCCTTCCTTCTTTCTTTCATCTTTCTCTCTCTCCTTCTTTCCTTCTTCCTTTTTTCGTTCCTTCTTTCCTTCCTTCCTTCTTTCCTTCTTTCTTTTCTTCTCCTTGTTTTCTGTCTTTCTTTCCCTTCTTTCCTTCTTTCCTTCTTTCCTTCCTTCTTTTCCTTCTGTCTTTCTTTCTTTCCTCTTCTTTCCTTCTTCATTCCGTCCTTTCATTCATTCTTGCCTTCCTTCTTTCCTTCTATCTTTCCTTCCATCTCCTTCTTTCCTCCTTCTTTTTCATTCCTTCTTTCCTTCCCTTTTGTATCCTTCCTTTCCTCCCTTCTTTTGTTCTTTCCTTCCTTCTTTCCTTCCTTCTTTGTTCTTTCCTTCCTTCTTGTCCTTCTTCTTTTTGTTCTTTCTTTCCTTTTTTTCCTTCTTTCCTTCTTTCATTCCTTCATATCCTTCTTTCTTTCCTTCCTTCTTTTTCTTTCTTTCCCCTTTCCTTCTTTCCTTCTTCTTTCCTTTTTTCCTTCCTACTTCCTGTCCTTCCTTCCTTCCTTCCTTCCTTCCTTCCTTCCTTCCTTCCTTCCTTCCTTCTTCCTTTCCTTCCTTCCTTCCTTTCCTTACTTCCTTCCTTCCATCCTTTCTTTTCCTTGTTTCTTTCTTTCATTCTTTCTTCCTCATTCGTCCTTCCTTTCTTTCCTTCCCTCGTTCCTCCCCATTCTCTTTCCTTCTTTCTTTCTCTTTCTTTCCTTCTTACCTCTTTATCTCCTTCTTATGTCCTTCCATTCCTCTTCTTTCCTTCCTTCTTTCTTTAAATTCATTCTTCCTCTCCTTCTTTCTTTCCTTCTTTCCTTTCCTTCCTTTCTTACCTTCTTTCTTCCTTCTTCCATCCCTTCTTTCCTTCTGTCTTGCCCTTCTTTCTTTCCTTCCTTCTTTCCGTTCTTTCTTTCTTTCATTCCATCTTTCATTCCTTTCCTCCTTCTTTCCTTCCTTCTTTTCTTCCATCTTTTGTTCTTTCTTCCTTTTTTTCCTTCTTTCACTTCCTCTTCTTTCCTCCTCCTTCTTTCTTTCCTTCTTTCTTCTTTCCTTTCCTTTCCTCCCCGATCTTTCCTTCTCCCTTCTTTCTTTCTTTCCTTCTTTCTTTCCTTCTTTCCTTCTTTCTTTACTTCCTTATTTCCTTCTTTCCTTCCTGCTGTCCTTCTTTCCCTCCTCCCATCCTCTTTCTCTTTCCTTCTTTCTATCCTTCCTTTCCTTTGCTGTCTTTTTGTTCTTTAATTCCTTCCTTCTTTCCCTTCTTTCTTTCCTTCTTCCTTCTTTCGTTCCTTCTTTTCATTCCTTCCTTTCCTTCTGTCTTGCCTTCTTTCTTTCATTCTTCTTTCTTTCTTCTTCCTTCTTTCATCCATCTTTCATTCCTTTATTCCTTCCTTCTTTCCTTCCTTCTTTTCTTCCTCTTTTGTCTTTCCCTTCCTTTTTTTTCCTTCTTTCTTTCCTTCTTCTTTCCTTCCTTCCTCCATTTCTTCCTTATTTCCTTCGTCATCCGTTATTTCTGTCTTCCTTCCTTCTTTCTTCTTTCCTTCCTTCTATTGTTCTTTCCTTCCCTCTTTCTTCAGTCTTTCCATCCTTTCCTTCTCCTTCTCTCCCTCCTTCTTTCTTTCCTTTCCTTCTGTCCTTTTGTTCTTCCTTCCTTCTTTCCTTCCTTCCTTCCTTCCTCCTTCCTTCCTTCCATTCCTTCCTTCCTTCCTTCCTTCATTCCTTCCTTCCTTCCTTCCTTCCTTTTCCTTCCTTCCTGTCTTCCTTCCTCCCATCCTTTGTTCCTTCCTTCCTTCCTACTTTCTTCCTTCCCTCTTTCCGTCCATCCTTCTTCCCTTCCGTCTTTCCTCCCTTTCTCCTTTCCTTCTTTATTTTCTTCTTTCTTTCCTTTCCTTCTTTATTTCCATCCTTATGTCCTTCATTCCTTCCTTTTTTTCTTTCCTTCTTTCTTTAATTCATTCTTCCTCTCCTTCTTTCCTTCATTCCTTCTTTCATTCTTTCTTTCCTTCCTTCTTTCCTTCTTTCCTTCCTTCGTTCCTCCCTTCTTTCCTTCTTTCTTCCTTCTTTCCACCCATCTTTCATTCCTTTCCTTCCTTCTTTCCTTCCTTCTTTTCTTCCATCTTTTGTTCTTTCCTACCTTTTTTTTCCTTCTTTCTTTCCTCTTCCTTCTTTCCGTCCCTTCTTTCCTTTCCTTCTTTCCTTCTTTCATTCCTTTCTTTCCTCTCTTTCCTGCTCTTTTCTTCTTTCCTTCCTTCTTTCCTTGATTCTTTCTTTCTTTCATTCTTTCTTTCCTTCCTTCCTTCTTTCCTTCCTTCCTTCCTTCCTTCCTTCCTTCCTTCCTTCCTTTCCTTTTCCTTCCTTCCTGTCTCCCTTCCTCCCCATCCTTTCTTCTTCCTTCCTCCTTCTTTCCTTCCTTACTTTCCTCTTTCCTTCTTTCCTCCATCCTTCTTTTCCTTCCGTCTTCCTCCCTTCTCTTTCCTTCTTTCTTTTCTTCTTTCTTTCCTTCTTTCCTTCTTTATTTCCATCCTTATGTCCTTCATTCCTTCCTTTTTTCCTTCCTTCTTTCTTTAATTCATTCTTCCTCTCCTTCTTTCCTTCATTCCTTCTTTCATTCTTTCTTTCCTTCCTTCTTTCCTTCTTTCCTTCCTTCGTTCCTCCCTTCTTTCCTTCTGTCTTGCCTTCTTTCTTTCTTTCCTTCTTTCTTTCGTTCTTCCTTCTTTCCATCCATCTTTCATTCCTTTCCTTCCTTCTTTCCTTCCTTCTTTTCTTCCATCTTTTGTTTCTTTCTTCACTTTTTTTCCTTCTTTTCTTTCCTTCTTCTGTCCTTCATTCTTTCTTTCCTTCTTTCCTTCTTCATTCCTTCTTTCTTGTCCTTTCCTGCCTTCTTTTCTTCTTTCCTTGCCTTCTTTCCTTGTTTTTCTTTCATTCATATCTGTTCTTTCCTTCTCTCCTTCCTTCCTTCCTTCCTGTCCCTTCCTTCTTCCTTCCTTCATTCCTTCCTTCCTTCCTTCCCTCCTTCCTTTCTTCCTTCCTTCCTTCCTCTTCCTTCCTCCCACCTTTCTTCCTTCTTCCTTCCCTTTCTTCCTTCCTTACTTTCCTTCTTTCCTCCATCCTTCTTCCTCTGTCTTTCCTCCCTTCCTCTTCCTTTCTTTTCTTCTTTCTTTCCTTCTTTCCTTGCTTATTTCCTTCCTTATGTCCTTTCATTTCTATCCTTCTTTCCTCCTTCTTGCTTTTAATTCATTCTTCCTCTCCTTCTTTCCTTCATTCCTTCTTTCCTTCTTTCATTTCTTTCCTTCCTTCTTTCCTTCTTTCCTTCTTCTCCTTCGTTCTTCTGTCTTGCCTTCCTCTTTCCTTCACTTCTTTCTTTCTTCTTCTTCCATCTTTCCATCCTCTTTCATTCCTTTTCCTTCTTTCTTTTCCTTCCCTTTTCTTCCATCTTTGTTCTTTCCTTCCTCTTTTCCTTATTTCTTTCCTTCTTTCCTTCTTTCCTTCCTTCTTTCTTTCCTTATTTCCTTTCATTCCTTATTTCCTTCTGTCTTTCCTTCCTTCTTTTCTTCTTTCCTCCTTCTATTGTTTTCTTCCTTCCCTCTTGATTCTTTCTTTCCTTCTTTCCTTCCATCTTTCCTTCTGTCTTTCCTTCCTTCTTTTCTTCTTTCCTTTCCTTCTTCCTTGTTTATATATTTCATTCCTTTCTTTCCTTCTTCCTTCCGGGGTCCTTCCTTCTTTCTTTCCTTATTTTCTTCTTTCCTTCCTTTTCGTCCTTATCGTTCCTCTTCTTCCTTCTTTCTTTCTTTCCTTCTTATCCTTTCCTTCTTCCTTCTTTCTTTCCTTCCTTATTTCCTTCTTTCTTCCTGCTGTCCTTCTTTCCTCCTTTCATCCATGCTTTCTCTTCCTTCATCTTTCCTTCCTTCCTGCTTTCCTTCGTTTCCTTCCTTCTCCCCTTTCTTGTCTTTCTTTCTTCTTCTTTCCTATTTTCTTTCCTTCTTTCCTTCCTTCTTTCCTTCTGCCTTTCCTTCTTTCCCTTCTTCCTTCTTTATTTCCTTCTTCTTTCTTTCACACCACGTCCCTTCTTCCTTCACTTCTTTTCTTCTGTCGTTCCTTCCTTTCCCTGACAATTCCTCCTTCTCTCCTTCCTTTCTTTTTTCCTTTTCCTTCTGCTGTCTTTGTTCTTTCCTTCTTCTTTCATTCTTTCTTTCCTTCTCCTTCTTTCCATCCTGTCTTCTTCCTTCTTTTCTTCTTTCTTCCTTTTTTCCTCCCTTCTCTTTCCTTCTTTCTTTTCTTCTTTCCATCTTTCCTTCTCTCTTATCCTTCCTTATTTCATTCTTCCTTCATTCTTTCCATTTCTTCCTTCTATCTTTCATTCTTTCTTTCTCATCCCTTTCCTTTCCTTCCTCCCCTTCCTTCTCTTTTCTTCTTTCTTCCTGTCTTTCCTTTTCTTTCCTTCCTTATTTCCTTGTTCCCCTCCTCTTTCTTTTTCATTCATTCTTTCTTTCTCCTTCTTTCCTTCATTCCTTTGTTTCCTTTTCATTCTTTCCGTCCTTCTTTCCTCCTTCCTTATTTCCTTCTTTCTTTCCTTCTTCCTTCTTTCGTTCCTTCTTCCTTCTTGCCTCCCGCATTTCTCCTTCTATCCTTCTGTCTTGCCTTCTTTCTTTCCTTCCTTCCTTTCTTTTCTTTCTTCCTCTTTCCTTCCCTTTCCATCCATCTTTCATTCCTTCTTTCCTTCCTTCCATCTTCCCTTCTTTCTTCTTCCTTTTTTCCTTCTCCTTCTTCCTTCCTTTCCTTTCTTCTTCCTTACTTTTATTCTTTCCTTCCTTTTTCTCTTTCTTTCCTCCTTCCTTCTTTCCTTCTTCTTTATTTCCTTATTTCCTTCTTTCATGTCCTTCTTTCTTCCGTCTTTCCTCCTTCGTTTCTTCTTCCTTCCTTTTCTTTCCTTCCCCTTTTTTGGTTCTTTCCTTTCGTCTTTCCCTTCTTCCTTTCCTTCTTCCTTCTTATCCTTCCATTTCTTCCTTCTTTCCTTATTTCCGCTTTCCTTCCCCTTTGTATATTTATTTCATTCTTTCTTTTCCTTCTCCTTCTTTCATTCTTCTTCCTACTTCTTCTTTCCTTCCTTCTTCCTTATTTCATTCCTTCTCTCTGTTTTTCCTTCCTTACTTTCTTTCTTTCCTTTCCTTCTTTCCTTTTTATTTATTTTATCTTTATTTCCTTCTTCCTTCTTTCCCTTTCATTTCTTTCCTTCTTTTCTTTCTTCTTCCATCCCTTTTTCCCTCCCTTCTCTTCCTTCTTCCTTCTTTCTTTCCTTCTTTCTTTCCTTCTTTCCTTCTTCCTTCTTTCTTCTTCTTTCCTTCCTATTTCCCTTCTTTCCTTTTTTTCCTTCCTGCTGTCCTTCTTTCCCTCCTCATCCTTCTTTCATTCTTTCTTTCCTGCATTCTTTTCCTTCTATCCTTCCTTCTTTCTTTCCTTCCTTAAAAACTTCCTTCTTTCCTTCTTTCTTTCATTCTTTTCTCTCCCTTTCTTGTCCTATTTTTCCATTCCTTCATTCCTTCCTTCTTTCTTCTTTCCTTCTTTCCTTCCTTCTTTCCTCCTTCTTCCTTCTTTCCTTCGCTTCTTTCTCTTCTTTCCTTCCTTCTTCCTTCTCTTTCTTTCTCCTTCTCCTTCTTACATTCCTTCTTTTCTTCCCTTTTCCTTCCTTCTTTTGTTCTTTCTTCCTACTTCCCTCTTTCTTTCCTTCCTTCTTTCCTTCCTTCTTTCTTTCCTTCTTTCCTTCTTTCATTCCTTCTTTCCTTCTCTTTCCTTCCTTCTTTTCTTCTTTCCTTTCCTTCTTGTTTCTGTTTTTCATTCTTTCTTTCTTTCTTCCTTCTTTCCTTCCTTCTTTCCTTCCTTCCTCCCTTTCACCATTCCTTCCTTCCTTCCTTCCTTCCTTCCTTCCTTCCTTCCTTCCTTCCTTCCTTCCTTCCTTCCTTCCTTCCTTCCTCCATTCTCCAAAGGATGGACTTGAGAAAAAGAAGCTTCTCCAGAGAAGGAGCGTGGTGAAGGCGCAGCTTCCAACTCTGGTATCTTAGAAGCAATATCGAAAATGAACGGAGAAATTAACACAAGATTCTGCAGTTTGGAAGAAATGATGAAAATAATTTCGAGTAAATTGAAGGAAGGTCAAGACAAGCTGATAAGTTACAAGATGAATCTCGTGAACAGAAGGAACAAATTGATAACTTGCGAACCTTGGGCCAGGGAAGAGATTTGAAAATTGAAATACAGGAACCGAAAATAAATGAAAACGCTCGGGCACTTCCTTTCTTCTTTCCTTCTTTCCTTCTTTCCTTCTCCTTCTCCTTCCTTCTTTCCTGTCTTTCCTTCCCTCTTTCATTCTTTCCTTTCCTTCTTTCATTCTTTCTTGCCTTCCTTCTTTCCTTCGTTCTTTTATTCCTAGTTTCCTTCTTTCCTTCCTTCCTTCTTTCCTCCTCTTTCCTTCTTCTTCTTTCTTTCTTTCACTTCTTTCCATCCTTTCTTCTTCTTTCCTTCATTCTTTCATTCTCCCTTCTTTCCTTCTTTCCTTCTTTCACTTCTTCCTTTCCTTTCTGTCTTTCCCTTCTTGGTCCTTCCCATCTTTTCTCTTTCCCTTCTTTTTCTTTCCTTCCTTCTTTCCAGCCTTTTCTTCCTCATACCCTTTCCTTCTGTCTTTCCTTCCTTTCCTCCTTTCCTTCTTTTTTCCCTTCCTTCTTTCCTTTCCTTTTCCTTCTTCTTTGTTCTTTCTTCCTTCCTTCACTCTTTCCTCTTCCTTCTTTTCTTTCTTCTTTCCTGTTTCTTTTCATTCCTTCTTTCTTGTCTTTCCATACCTTCTTTCTTCTTTCCTTTCCTGCTTTCCTTGTTTATTTCTTTCATTCTTTCTTACTTCTTCCTTCTTTTCCTTCCTTCTTTCTTTCTTTCTTATCTTTCTTTCTTTGCCTTCTCTTTCTTTCTTTCTTCTTTCTTCTTTCCTTCCTTCTTTTCCTCCCATCTCTTTCCTTCTCCTTCTTTCTTTCTTCCTTCTTTCTTTCCTTTCCTTCTTTCTTTCTCCTTCTTTCCTTCTTTCCTTTCCGTTCCTTATTGCCTCCTTTCTTTCCTTCCTTATGTCCTTTCTTTCCCTCCTTCTGTCCTTCTTTCCCTCCTTCTTCCTTCCCTTCTTTCCTTCTTTCTTCTTCGTCCTCTCTTATCCCTCCTTCTTATCCTTCATACTTCCTTCTTTTTCCTTCTTCTGTCCTGTCCTTCCTTCCTCTTTCCTTCCTCCTTCCTTCCTTCCTTCCTTCCTTCCTTCCTTCCTTCCTTCCTTCCTTCCTTCCTTCTTTCCCTTCTTATCCTTCTTTCACTTCCTTCCTTCCTTCCTTCTTCCCTTCCTTCCTTCCTTCCTTTCCTTCCTTCCTTCCTTTCCTTCCATTCCTTCCGTCCTTCCTTCCTTCCTTCCTCTCATTCCTTCTTTCTTCGGCTTTCCGTCCTTCCTTCCTTCTATCCTTCATCCTTCCTCCTTCCTTCCTTCCTTCCCTCTTCCTTCTTTCCCCTTCTTTTCCTTCTTTCCTTCCCTTCCTTCCTTCCTTCCTTCCTCCTATCCTTCCTTCCTTCCTTCCTTCCTTCCTTCCTTCCTTCCTTCCTTCCTTCCTTCCTTCCTTCCTTCCTTCCTTCCTTCCTTCCTTCCTTCCTTCCTTCTTTCCTCCCTTCTTCAAACCATGGAGACGAGGAAAAAAAGCTTCTCCAAGGAAGGTGCAGCTTCCGACTCCGGTATCTTAGAAGCAATATCGAAAATGAACGGAGAAATAAACACAGATTCTGCAGTTTGGAAGAAATGATGAAAAGAATTTTGAGTAAATTGAAGGACGTTCAAGACAAGCTGATAATTTTAAAAGATGAATCTCATGAACAGAAGGAACAAATTGATAACTTGCGAACCTTGGGCCAGGAAAGGGGAGATTTGAAGATTGAAATACTGGAACGGAAAATGAATGAAAACACTTGGGCACTTGAGCATTACAAGACTAATAAAATGGAACTGGAAAACTGAAGCCATTGATTGAATCAGCGAATTGTTGGTTTGCCTGAAGGTCAGGAAGGGGATAATGTTATAAAATATGCCACTAAAATGATAAAGGAGACTTTCAACATCGAGCACTATGAAAATCTTCCAATTTTGGATAACGCACACAGGATCGGGAAGAAACCTGGTCTCCAAGATAAACCGCGACATTTGATCGTTTGGTTTCACTTTTTGCAGATGAAGGAGAATATCCTCCGGGGTTACACAAAAAGCTGGAGAAACTCAGCGGGTGCAGCAGCATCTAAGGAGCGAAGGAGATAGGCGAAGTTTCGGGTCGAGACCCTTCTTCAGACTGGTCAGGGATCAGGGAAACGAGAGATATAGACGGTGATGTGGAGAGATAAAGAACAATGAATGAAAGATATGAATATCCTCCGACCAGCAAAAAAGTTGGGCATGGTTGAATATGAAGGATGCAAGTTTCGGTTTGTTCCTGATTACAGCCGTGAGCTTATGGGATTGAGAAAGCCTTTCCATAATGCAACATCTGAGTTGTTTAAGAAACAGCTGTGCCCCACCTTGCTCTATCCAGTTAGACTGTGTATACGACTCCTTAATGGTAACAACCGATTTTTTAGCAATCTGCAAGAAGCTTCCAGCTTTCTGGAGGCTTATGAGGCTGAAACCACGACGGGGAGTTACTGTTAGTTGACTAAGTTACAATTGGAGATTTGTTTTTCCTATTTTGACAATATATCGTTTTATAAATGATTAAGAATTTAATTGGATGAGTTATCCTTAAATTACTTTTTAGAATTTTTGTGTGATGGTATCAAACCATAACTTTTACGTTCTTTAAGATACTGTTAATTTAATGTAATGGTATTATTTATTAACTTTTCAGATCTTCCTTGTTACTATTTCTACTTTTAAAATGTCCAATCAAAGGATTTCCTTCCCCTGTCCTTAGACAAACAAAGTGAAGCAGTTTTTATTTTTCATATTTTGACCTTGGATAAATAATATGAAGTAAGTCTTGTTTTTCACGGTTAACATGCACATTTTTAACCATAACATCCATTTGTTTCGGCTATGAGTGGTAAATATGCCTTCATTTTTAGTTGGGAGCTGTCATAGGAAGAGATGGGGTGTAGGGATGGAATTAAGTAACATATTTACGTCCCCTGCTGGTCAGTTTCTGGGGACCTTTGCTTTCATTTAGTTTTTCTATCTGGGCAGAATTTGAACTACAAAAATGTCTGAAATGCGTCACATCTGGCTCGCCTTAGATTCTGTCTCCTTTCAGTATCAGGACTGCATGCTCTACAAAAATTAACCCTTTACATTCCACATGATTTTAACAAACAACACGGATAAAGTTATTAACTTCCTTCATGGAATGTGAATGGTCTTGAACCATTCCTCATTTCTTCATAGTACTAAATGCTCAGATTATATCTTTGTTCAGAAACTCATGTAAGGAAAGACGAACAATCAATTTTTTTGGAGTTCCCCCCCTTTAAGTTTTTGAGAGGACAGCAGTTTCATTCAAATTCACAGGCAAAGGTGAAAGGAGTCTCTATTTTTATTGACTCCTCAATTTTGTTTGTTCATTATGAAACAATTTCTGATCCACATGGTAGATTTTTGATGATCACTGGTGTTCTTCATAACCAAAAGGATGTTATGGTGAATGTTTATGCACCTAAAATTGATCACCTTGAGATTTTTAACCAGTTAATCACATACTTGGTGTAGTCTGGGATGATTTTAAGGCATATATTCGTGGACAAATTATTTCATACTCCGAGGGATTTAAAAAGATCTCAAAATGAAATACGTTTATTGGCTGATGCGATTAAATAAATTGATAAAAAATATTCAAAAGCTCCTGGTCTAGAGAATTGAGTTGAACTTCAATTGAGACATGATTTGTTATTAGTATCACCGATTGAGAATCAGCTACTTAAAACCAAAAGTCAATTTTATATACATGCCGATAAATCTGGCAAATTACTCGCCAAATCATATATAAGCATCTGGATAAACAGGGTCTGATCAGGCACAGTCAACATGGATTTGTGCCTGGAAGGTCATGTTTGACAAACCTTCTTGAATTTTTTGAAGCGTTAACTAGGGAAATTGATGAGGGTAAAGCAGTGGATGTTGTCTATATGGATTTCAGTAAGGCCTTTGACAAGGTTCCCCACGGAAGGTTGGTTAAGAAGGTTCAATCTTTGGGTGTTAATGGCGGAGTAGCAAGATGGATTCAACAGTGGCTGAATGGGAGATGTCAGAGAGTAACTGGTGGATGGCTGTTTGTCAGGTTGGAAGACGGTGACCAGTGGGGTGCCTCAGGGATCTGTGTTGGGTCCACTGTTGTTTGTCATGTACATAACCATATAACCATATAACAATTACAGCACGGAAACAGGCCCTCTCGGCCCTTCCATCCGTGCCGCCTATCATTGTTTTACCCCCTAGTCCCATCTACCTGCACTCAGATCATACCCCTCCATTCCCTTCACGTCCATATACCTATCCACTTTTACTCTTAAATGTTAAAATCGATCCTGCCTCCACCAACTTCTGCTGGAAGCTGATTCCACACAGCCACCACCCTCTGAGTAAAGAAGTTCCCCCTCACGTTACCCCGAAACCTCTGTCCCTTAATTCTCATGTCATGCCCTCTTGTTTGAATCTTCCCTACCCTCAAGTTTTATTGTGTCCCTGGCTATGCAAGGTTTTTAAAGAAGCCTTTTTAATGAATATATTACCTCAATCCTTTTATGAAGCATATATTTCTTTAATTCATAAAAAAGATAAAGACCCTACTGAAGTGACATCATATAGACCTATATCACTGTTACATGTAGTTTCCAAAATTCTTTCAAAATTATTAGCTATGAGATTGGAAAATATTTTACCGCAAATTATTTCTGGAGATCAGACAGGTTTTATTAACAATCATTACATACTTTAACATTAGGAGATTAATGAATATTGTATATGCAGCATCAAATAAAACTCCAGAATGTGTCATTTCACTTGATGCTGAGAAGGCATTTGATAGAGTGGAATGGGAATACTTATTCAATTCACTTGAAAAATTTAAGATTGGTCCAAAATTTATCTCTTGGATTAAGCTGATATATCATATACCTCAGGCCTCTGTACTTACCAATAATCAGAGATCCCCTTTTTTCAGGCTCTTTCGAGGTACTAGACAGGGCCGTCCTTTACTGTTTGATTTCGCTTTGGAATCTTTGGCCACCATTATTAGGGAATCCCCTAATACTTTTGGTATTGCCCATGAGAATAAGACACATAAGCTATCTCTCTATGCAGATGATCTGTTATTATTCATCTCTAACCCAGAGAAATCTATTTAGTAGTTTTTCTGGTTATAAACTACATCTTAGTAAGAGTTAACTTTTTCCATTAAACAATTTAATTTCAAATCATGGTCAGTTTCCATTTAGATTGACTACCGAATGTTTTACTTACGTAGGCATTAAGATTACCAAGAAACACAAGGATCTATTTAAAGCCAATTTTACACCTCTAATTGACCATATCAAATAACAGTTTACTAAATGGTCACCAATGTTCTTATCTTTAATCGGCCAAATCAATGCTATTAAAATGTTTATCCTACCTAAATTTTTGTATTTATTTCAGATGATACCAATTTTTATTGCTAAATCTTTCTTTGATATTATTGACTCCAAAATTTCTTCATATATATGGCAGAATAAAAATCCCAGACTAAGTAAAAAATACGTACAGAAATCAAAAAAAGGATTTTTAATCCAGTGATGGGGAATTTTTTATTATTCAAAAATATTAGTTAAAAAATATTAGTCCAATATTATTCAATTATTGCATTATGTATTTGTAAATGAAAACTTTACAAGCTCTTAAGTGTGCAACATCTTTTAATGATAGCACTGGTATTACATACACCTTCAAGCACCGGCTACATTTTCCTACTGAGGGGAAGGCGTTATGATTGATGTTAACTGGGCGGGGTTAATGGGAGTGATGTAACCTATATTATTGGTTGCATATAAACATCTACATCCTTCCCCTTAGAAATCAAAAAACAGATTGTTGTCATCGACAACCGAATTAAACAGCAGAATTAAACGAAATCGCCCGTAGCGAACAGGCGGCTTACTGATCCTGCCCGAGCGCGTACGGACGTCTCCCCCCTACCCCCCGAAAGACGCAGAAGAAGCAGGAGGACGCAAGGCAGCCGGGGAACCAGGGAAAGGGCATTGGGGTGGGAGAAACAGGAGAGGGAGAACCGCGATCGGCAACAGGGGACCCGCGCAGAGGGGAACCAGGCGCCCGCGACGGGGACCGAGGCATGCAGGGAACACCAGACCGGGGCGGCAGCCGGCTGCTGATAGGAGAGTGGAGGGGCATAGGGCCCAGGGGGCTGCGGCCCTGTGGCTCATTAATAACCGCAAGCGGTGTTGTCGGCTTCTTCGGTAGATGGACACCCTCACAGTCGGCCAGATACAACGAGGTGAGTCGGCCACCCCAACCACGGTGGCCAGACGGGAGTGACCACTGGCAGGTCTGCAACGAACAACCTGTCCGGGCAACAGAGGATCGAGTGGTCTGCATCGACCGATCGTGGGAACGCCGCTGGCTGTTATGTTTCTCTTGAATTCGCCTCTGCACGGAGGCGGGCTCCAGCACCCGAGGTTTCAGCTGGCGCTGGGCAATCGGGACGGTGGATCTGGTAGTTCTGGATATCAGACGCTGAGCAGGTGACCCCATGGACGGATCCTGGAAACATTCCTGAGGTTTCAGGAGATCCAAATAACAAATCAGAATTGGATAGTCGCGCCTGTTCCATCAGAAGCTTGCCGCTGCGGACGGCCCGTTCTGCTAGGGCCCGTTGCTCTGTGGGTACTCTGGGCTGCTGGTGAAATGCACGAAGTTCCACTTGTCGGCAAAGCTTTTGAATTCTCGGCTTGTAAACTGCCTGCCGTTGTCAGTCTGCAGCCTGACCGGGGTCCCAAAAGTGGAGAAAGTGTTTCCGCAGCTTGCGGGATCACCATCTCCGACGTGAGGGATGTCAGCAAATCCACTTCGAACCAGTTTGGAGTACGAGTCGACCAGGACTAATGGGTAGTGGTTACCCGCCACTCGAATATGGCGGCAGCCAGCGAGGACCAGGGCCAAAGCAGGGGCGGGCTGTTGCAGCAGGGGCTGTCGCTGCTGGTGTGGCGCAAGATGTTGCACGTGGAGCAGGCAGAAAACTCGGTCTCGGATATATTTGGCCATTCCAGGCCAATAGAATTGGGCACTGAGCGTGGGCGAGTGTTGCATCGACCCCAGGGTTGTCCGCTGTGGGCTGCACAAAAGTAAAAGTCAAACAGGGAGGACGGGACCACAACTTTATGTCCCTTGACGATAACGCCATCCTGGAGCACCAGTTCGTCGCGGACCCAGGAAAAAGAAAGGTTGTGTTTTCAGATGGCGCGGCGGAGCGCTTTGTTGGCCACCCTGCTTTAATCACCGAGGCAAGCTGCTGCAAAAACCGGATCGGCAGCGGTGTGCTCGGCCAAAACCTGTAGCTGCTTGGTGGGAATAAAGTTAACGCCCAGTACGAGCAAGTCCTCTGTTTCGTAGGGGTGGGCGAGCGCAGGAGGTACGCGGGGGCTCGCGACAGGGTGTCCGCAATGTGCATCTCGGTGCCCTTCTTGTAGATTATGTCAAAGTCGAAACGCTGGAGCTGCAGCATCATACGCTGCAGCCTGGCAGGGGCAGCGTGAATCGGCTTGTTCAGGATTGTCACCAGTGGCTGGTGGTCGGTTTCGACCGTAAATCTGCTGCCGAACAGGAAGTCTCTGAACTTGGAGCAGGCGAACACCACCGCGAGCAGCTCTTTCTCGATCTGAGCGTACCGCTGCTCGGTGTCCGTCATGGTGCGGAGGCATAGGAGACAGGATGCAGCGATCCATCGACAGACTGAAGGCAGGCCGCACCCAGGCCGAAACTTGGAAGCGTCACAGGTGACGGTGATGGGGCGACCCACGTCGAAGAACCGCAACGTCGGAGTGCTAATCAGTTTCGACTTGAGGCGGTCAAAGGCCTGCTGGTGATATGGGAGCCAGGCCCAGGCGATATCCTTTTTTGTCAGCTGCCGCAGGGGAGCACTCAGCTCACTGAGGTTTGGTATAAACTTGCCAAGGTAGTTCCACCATGCCCAAGAATCGTTGCAGACCTGGCACGTCGGTGGGGGCTGCCATTTCGGAGATGGCAGCTGCCTTCAAGGGGTCGGGCTTTAGTCCGTTAGGGGTGAAAACATGTCCAACATACGTGACCTCTGAGAACACGAAACCGGCACTTCTTGGGATTCAGCTTCAGGTGCGACCGTCGCGCGCGATCCAGGACGCGGCGGAGGTTCAGGTCGTGCTCGGCAATGTCCTTCCCATAGACCAGATATCATCCACGATGATGGCACATGGCAGGTCCGCGAATAATTGCTCCATCGTCCGCTGGGACACCTCGCTAGCAGAATTGATGCTGAATGGCATTCGCAGGAACTTGAATCTGCCGAACGGTGTGGCGAAGGTCGTCAGGTCAGAAGACGCTTTGTCCAACGGGATCTGCCAAAACGAGTTCTTAGCGTCTAGGACCGAAAAGATGGTGGCTTGCCCCGACCTTTGCCGCCACATCCTCAACAGACCGCATGGGGTGTGTGGTCGCCTGATGGCAAGGTTTAAGTCCTTCGGGTTGATACACACGCGTATCTCGTTCTTGTCTTTCTTAATCGTGGCAACCATGGTGGAGACCCAATCGGTGGGCTCGCTAACTGCTACTAGCACCCCCTTTTCGACCATCTCGTTGAGCATCGCCTCGACCTTGTCCTTCATGGCGTGAGACAACCCTGTGAGGTGCGCGGACCACGGGTTGTATATTTGGGTCCAATGGAAATATGGTATGACACTGGTAACTTCCCCAGGTCATCGTCGAACAGGTCCATGGTATTCAGCAACCGGGTCAAACGACAGTTGCACTTTGTGGACCGAGCGGTCAAAGGAGACCAGGCCAAGATCCTGGCACGCACGGTTTGCCCAACAGGGTTACACAGTCAGAGTTCAAAACATAGAAAACCAGTTTCTTGTGGCCTTTTGCAGCACGCAAGTTTAAAGTGGCCCTCCCCGCAGGCCTTAGAATCTCTCCACCATAGGCGTGCAGGGTAGCATCGTCAACAACCAGAGGCTCATTATTCCTTATCTTGTTGAAAAGATTCATGGACAAAACATTGATTTTCGCGCCAGTATCTAATTTGGCAGGGAAGGTTTACGCCTTGACAGTCACAGGTTTACGGAGGATCATTACGGTGGGTGGGTGTCTGTAGGAGGGTAAACACATGAGAGTCCTCGGCAGAATTAATTGGCTCTGCACCATTGCATTCAACTAAATTGGGCTGTGAGTCGAAAACAGATCAGATTGGCGCAGCATGTTTCGACTGGGACTGGAAGCTTGTGCCTGGCTCCCACGGGAACGGAGTAAGCGACAGGAGGCTAAGAAATGGTTCAGCTTTTTTACAAAAGTTACAGGTTTTACCAAAGGCGGGACACGTCGACAGTCTATGGTGCATGTAGTTACAGTTCGGGCACCTTTTTTGGGGCACATCGCCAG
Source organism: Okamejei kenojei (assembly GCA_035221665.1). Lineage (NCBI taxonomy): Eukaryota > Metazoa > Chordata > Chondrichthyes > Rajiformes > Rajidae > Okamejei > Okamejei kenojei. The sequence goes on from CM069131.1 coordinate 105,232,873, forward strand.
GTCCAGGGCGGGCACGCGGCAGAAAAACATTGTTTCCCACCCGAGGCTGTGGGCTCTTAAACCCAGCCAGGTTGACAGATTTATTGCCCGAGTCCCGGTGGTCCTCTTGCAAAACAACGACCTCAGACAATCTGCAGGCATGCATAGCTTTGTCCAACGTTAGATCCGGATCCCTCAAAAGCTCACATCGCAGCTTCTGGTCACGCATGCCAGTTACTAAAATGTCTCTAGTGAGCTGGTCTGTCATGTCGCCAAAACGGCACCGCTGGGCGAGATGACGCAAATCAGCAATAAAGCATTCAACAGGTTCATCAGGCAACTGTCTCCTTGTAAAGAACCGTTGCCCTCTCTAGAATGCGGTTCGAGGGCAGGTCACAAATCTCCCTGAACTTACGTAGCAGGCAAGCGGGGTCGTCAGCAGACTCTGCAGGAGTAATCACCTCATCATCGACGCCCAGGACCGCTGGAGCGTAGGTGAAAGTTCTGGCTCTCTCTTCATGGCATCAGGTCCGACAAGGTTGAGTAGGAGGGAAGCTTTAAGGGAGTCAGGATCAGCGCGGTGTGCGACGTTGACAAAGTGTGTGAAATCAAATTCAAACGTGGCCCAGCGCTCAGAATGTCAGCATCAAAGACAAGCTGCTCGGGCTTTCTGCAAGAGGACGCCATGGCCAAAGAGATCAAAAGCACAAAAAACACAAATCAAAAAAAGAAATAAAAAACGATAAACAGGAGACGCAAGTATCTTCCAGCTTTGACACCATGTAAATGAAAACTTTACAAGCTCTTAAGTGTGCAACATCTTTTTAATGATAGCACTGGGTATTACATACAACCTTCAAGCACCGGCTACATTTTCCTACTGAGGGGAAGGCGTTATGATTTGATGTTAACTGGGCGGGGTTAATGGGAGTGAGGTAACTATATTATTGGTTGCATATAAACCATCTATTGCATTAGGTATTGATTACATATCTTATAAATATCTTATTAATAATAATTAATAATAGTTAGTAATAATTAGTAATATTTACTACTAAATAATAATAGTAGTTGTAAGTTAATAACAAGATAACTGCTCAACTATCATTTAAGTATAACAACTTAAAGTTCCATTTGTCCTCCGCCAAGTGTTGACCCCGTAGAGATGTTGTTCATCACTCCAATGATTTCTCGATGTCCTGGGCAAACTCAAATGCTTCCTTGTGATCAGTAAAGAAGTGTTCCTTATGCTTATAGGTAACTCGGAGTTTTGCAGTATACAACAGTCCAAATTTTAGGTCTGAAATCTTCCTAAGAATTCCTCCTGTCTTGTTGAAAAGCGCTCTTCTCTTGACAGCCTCTGCGGGATAGTCTCTGAAAATACGGATATTGTCGCCTTCAAATGATAGGTTACTGTTGCCGTCAATTTTCAACAAAATGTCTTCCAAAACGTGGTCATAATGCACCTTCAATATCAGATGTCTTGGGGGGGGCATTAGTGTTCTGACGTGGTCTCAATGCCCTATGTGCACGATCCAGTAGAGGCTTTTAATCTAAATTTAAAACCTTTTGTAGAAGATCGGCAGCAAATTCACGAGGGTTTTTATTTCCCTCTCTGCCCTCTTTGATTCGCACGCTTCTCAAGTTCTGACGTTTCGACCGTCCCTACAAATCAATACATTTTTCAGAAATTTTATTCAATAATTCTGATAAACGCTTGGTCTCAGTAAAGACCATGGATTAAAAATCCTTCAGACCTAATTCTCTCTTTTTTCCCCCTCCCTTTTACAAATTGTTATTACTGAGATTTTTTTGTCTTTTAAAATACGGAACTAGTATTATTTTCTTTTAACAAGGCTACGGAAGTCCTTAGAATTTTAGCCATGCTAGTGTGGCTATCACTAACTACACTTACTGTAGTTGTAGTTTTTCTATCTTTTTGGCACATTACTAACTTTCTATCTATCTATCTTAGTTTTACTTATATAAATGTTAAATTTAATTATAAGATTTTTTAAGGAGATATGTTCGAGATGAAGATCAATCATATTTAAAATTCATCGATCCTGTGTTCGGGTGGAATACCAGATTCAAGGTGTTGAACCATTTGCTTCTTTACAGGCCACCCTATCCATCAGATGCAAGATGTTAATATGAAAATTGGGGGTGAAGGAATACATTTTGTAGTTGGAATGTCAAGGGTATTAATGAACTAATCAAGAGAGTTAAGGTATTAGCACACTTAAAATCACTCAAAGCTGATATAATATTCCTTCAAGAAACTCATCTTAAAAATGAAGCACAACATAGCATAGATTGAAAGCAAAATGGATCGCTAAAACGTATCATTCCTCATTCTCCCATAAGTCTAGAGGGGTTGCAATTTTAATCCGTAAGGGTATACCTTTTAAACATGTGTCAACTATTGCGGATAATGATGGTAGATATATTATATTGGTGGGTGAATTATATGCAGAAAAAGTAATCATCCTTAACGTTTATGGTCCAAATTTTGATAACCCACTGTTTTTTAAGAAAACACTTAATGCTATTCCGGAACTTATACAATACAATCTGGTAATTGGTAGAGACTTAAATTGCACATTAGACCCTTATATAGATAGATCATCAAGGCAAAGGGAAATAAAATCCAAGGCAAGAGAATTATTAAATTCATATATTAATACTACCAATATTAAAGATGTCTGGAGAAAAGAAAACCCTACTGGATGAGTATATTCATTTTACTCACCAGTACATAAAACTTACTCAAGAATTGATTATTTTTTTAGTGGACTCCAAACTTATCCCATATACTGTACATACAATTCAAAATATCATAATACTATAATTTCAGATCATGCACCTTTAACATTCATGGTTAAATTAAAAGGTATAGATAAGAAGCAGATACACTGGTGACACCCCTCAAATTTTAAATGATAAAGCGTGCTGCGAATACCTCACAACACAGATTAATATGCTCTTTCAGATGAACGATCTTCCAGAAACTCCTGTCTCTCTTCTGTGGGAAACATTTCAAGCATTTGTACGAGGAGCGCTTATCTCCTCCCAAGCCTTTCATAATAAAAAGAGCTGAGCTAAACAATATGAACTAGAAATGGAAATAAAGAAATTAGATACTGAAAACGCGATAGCTCCTTCTATGATAAAACACAACAAAATTGCTGCACTTAAATATAAATATTACATATATTCAGACCAAATTATAAAACTTTATGAACATACTAAACAATTACAATTTGAATTTGGTAATAAACCACAAAAATTGCTAGCTCGTCAACTTTGCAAGTTAGATCAGGAATAAAAAATTCATAAAATTAGATCAGATACGGGAGAAGCACTATCATTGCTTAAGGACATCAATGACAATTTTTTGAAATATTATCAGACACTTTATTTAGCCAAAAAAACAGATTGTACTATAAGAATGGAAACATTCTTAAATAAATGTAATCTTTCAGGATTAGATCTGAGAGAGAGAGAATTATTAGGTGCTGATAGTTCAATGAAAGATATCGAAGCGTCCATTAGATCCTTAAAAAATGGAAAGGCCATGGTGGTCTAAATTCTGAATTTTATTAAAAATTTAAAAATTTGATCTCCCCACGCATTATATAATTATGCTTTTACACAGCAGGTATTGCCAGAATCCTTACATGAATCAACAATAACACATACCAAAAACTGATAAAGATCTTGAAGACCCTGGCTCATATAGAGCAATAGCTCTTTTAAATACCGATCAGAAGATATTAATAAACATTTTACCCCACAGATTAAGCTTAGTAATTCATAAATGAATACATCCCGATCAAACAGGTTTTATCCCAAAACGCTATTCATTCTATAACTTGAGACGATTGTTTAATATAATATACTCAAGTAGAATAGCTAATGTAGATTTAGCAGTCATCTTGTTAGATGCTGAAAATGCATTTGATCAGGTAAAATGGCCCTATCTCTTTTCTGTGATGGAAAATTTTTAATTGGGTGAGAAGTTTTGTACATGGGTTAAACTCCTATATACTAATCCATCAGCTAGAATATTGACAAATCAAATATTATCACCTAAATTCAATCTATCTAGAGGTTGAAGACAAGGATGACCACTATCTCCGTTACTACTTGCTTTAGCTATTGAACCACTTGCAAAAATCATCAGAGCTCATCCTGAAATGTATGGTACAATACTAAAGATACAGTTAATAACATTTATTTATATGCAGATGATGTAGTATTATACATCACAAATTCAGAAACTAGTATTCCAAATTTATTAAATCTTATAATGCAATTTGGGTCATTTTTGGGATATAGAATTAATTGGAATTGTTACAAGCTTTATTTGGGATTACAAGAATCATAGATTAAGTAAAAAAACATCTGTGTAAATCTAAAATGAAAGGAGGATTAGTTTTACCAAATGTTTTATTTTATTTTTGGGAAGTTAATATCAAAAATATGAACTTATGGTTTGAGGATATGGACCAACAACCAGATTGGTTAAAGATGGAAAAAGAGGACTGCCTACCTTTTGAAATTGGCGCGATTTTGTTAACACCTACAAAATTGATTAAAAAAAACATAGTGGAAACCCGATAATACATAGTGGTATGCGAACCTGGAAACAATTAAAAAAGACTCTAAATTCTTCCTATCTTCAATAACCTCTCTTTTAACCTATCCGTGTTAGATAAAGGATTTGTAAAATGGAAAAACTATGGAATTACAAAAGTGGGACACTTTTATCGAAAGGGTGTCCTTCTTTCATTCCAGGAGGCAGGTACGGGATACTGAGTTGGATGATCAGCCATGATCATATTGAATGACAGTGCAGGCTCGAAGGGCTGAATGGCCTACTCCTGCACCTCTTTTCTATGTTCCTATGTTTCTATGTTTCTATGAGCTACAACAGAACTATGGACTACATCAAAATATTTTTTTTAGATACTTGCAACTTAGAGATTAAATAAAATCACGTATACAAGTGTATAGAACTAAGGACACAGAAATCCTCGATGAATGTTTGAATAAACATCCTAACACAGATAAATAAATATCCTACATTTATAATATCCTGTTAGATACTGAGGTCCCGTCGACCGAACCACATAGACAAGCATGGGGAAATGAATTGGCTCAATCCATAATGAAGAATATAGGGGATGAAAGCTTACAACATATACATTACTGTTCGTTAAACGCCAGACACTCTTTAATACAATTTAAAGTATTATATAGATCATAACTCCAAAACAAAATTAAACAGAATTTTTTCCAAACATCTCACCTATCTATGATAAATGTCAATACCTAGAAGCCAACTTAACTCATACCTTGATAAATTGCATAAAAATTAAAACATTTTGGATGGATATTTTTTTTATTATTTCTGAAGTTGTTAATATTCAATTGGATCTTGATCCAAAATTAATAATATTGGGAATATCAGAACAAAGTATAAAACTTACAACAAATCAAATAAATCTTCTTGATTACAGTATAATAACTGGGTAAAAATCAATACTAAGAATTTGGAAAACCGAACAACCCCCACAATTAAAATGTGGATTACAGAAATGTCTGATACCTTACACTTGGAAAAAATTAGACTTGTCTTAACTGACAAATCAGAACTATTTGCTAGAATATGGTCTTCATTTATTGATTTTTTAAATAGGTAAATTGGTTCAACACAGAAACTGGACTGAAAACCTGAACTCAGGATTAGATTAATAACTATGCGTTATAATCTACGGACCTATCTCCAAAATTGGTATTGGTAAAAACAATTTTTGTTTGTTTTTCTTTCTTCCCCCCCACCCTATTAGTTTATAGGCCTTTCTTTTCAGTTCTATCTTTCAAAAAATTCTAAAAAAAAGAACAGAAGCTTTGTATGAATGTAATTGATCAACAAACCGTGTTGTTATTATGTGTTCACGCTTCTAATAAAAATGATTTAAAAAAAAGAAATCAAAAAAAGACGGTGGTTTGGCACTGCCGAACCTTAGATTTTACTATAGGGCAGTTAATGCTCGCTATCTAACATTTTGGACAAAAAATTTAGAAGATACCCAATGCCCAGGATGGATAAATCTTGAATGTGATTCTATGCAAGGGATATCATTGGCTTCTATTCTAGGGGCCTCGTTACCTTTTACAATTACGAGATTGAATAAATATACGGCTAACCCAATAATAAGACAGACATTCCGAATATGGTTTCAATTTCGTAAGTTTTTTGGATTGAATGATTTTATCTTATCGAGTCCTATCATATCTAATTTTTTCTTCCAACCTTCTAGTACTGATCAAGCCTTTCTGTTATGGAAGAGGAAGGGATTAGCAGCTTTTTGTGATTTGTTTTTGGATGGTTGTTTTATGTCTTTTGAACAACTCTCCAATAAATACAATCTACCTAACTCACATTTCTTCAGATATTTAAAAAATAGATATTTTTTGAAGGCTACTCTACCCTTTTTCCCGTTACCACATCAAACCGAAATCTTGGGGAAAAAATTACATTTGAACCCTTATCAGAAACGTTTTGTAACGACTATTTATAAGTTGATTTTGAAATTACAAATAGATACATTTGATAAAATTAAGAATGACCGGGAAAGAGAACTCCAAATTTCTCTACCTATAGAGAAATGGGAGAGGATTCTTCAATTAGTTAATACCTCTTCAATGTGTGCAAGACACGCTCTGATACAATTCAAGGTGGTTCACAGAGTTCATATGTGAAAAGATAAGTTAGCTCGTTTTTATGGTCATATAAATCCCACCTGTGACAGATGTAATTTTGAAGTGGCCTCACTGACCTCGTATGTTTTGGTCCTGCTCACTTTTGGAAAAATATTGGAAAGACATTTTTAATACTATTTCTGTAGTTTTAGGTATTGATTTACAACCTCATCCTATTACTGCAATTTTTGGGCTACCAATGTTAGATTCTACTCATCTGTCCCGTTCCGCCCATCGGCTGATTGCTTTTACTACATTAATTGCCAGAAGATCTATTTTATTTAAATGGAAAGACTCTAATCCTCCGACCACACTACATTGGTACTCTGAAACGAGAACCAATTTCTTGGTACTAGAAAAAATTAGGAGTGACATTGTTGAACCCTTGGTTAAATTTGATAGGACTTGGGGAAGCTTTATTCAACATTTTCACACGATATAAATTGTCCCCTCTCCAACTGTTATAATAATTATTTTACCTTTATACGGTGGAACGGACTTGACGACAAACAGGGACTTAAATTGTTGAAATTCTTTGCAGCCCAGATTCTGTTTTGCTTTTTTTTTTCTAGTTTAGGGGGTTTTGTTTTTCTCTTTTTTCTCTTTTTTTCTTTTTGTTTTTATATATACAAGTTCTCTTTTAAACACTTACCTATATTTACATAGAGACCGGGAGGTCTATACTCAATGTGTATTTTGACACTGGACTCATATTTGGGTTATACCTGTTATTGCTGTAATCCTGATCCCTATGTATCAATATCATTGTTATGTTTATCATTATATATATTTTTAGTTTTGTTTTTGTTTTTGAAAAAAAGTAATAAAAAGATGTTAAAAGAAGAAAGAAAAGAAGAACCACAACCCAATTTCTAAATAGAAGCATGTGTAGGAAGGAACTGCAGCTGCTGGTTTACACCAAAGATAGACACAAAATGGTGGAGTTACTTAACAGGTCAAGATGCTGCTTATCATAAAGAAAGAAATGTTGGAAATGAAAACTGAAAACACTCAAATGCAACAGCTCAGGCAGCAAATATGGAGAGGGAAATAGTTAATATTTCAGGTCAATAATCTTTTATTAAAAATCAAGTTAATTGAATTTTACATTTTACTATTAATCTCCAATTTTATCTATAATCTTATTCATCACAGCCTTATTTTATGAATATTAGGTATAATTTAGTCGTTTAAAGACCAGGTGATCTATGTGCAGGAGCAGCATATTCCAGTAAGGAGGAGGAATAAGGATGGCTAGATAAGGGAAACGTGGATGATCAAGGAGGCTGTAAACTTGGTCAGGTCGACAAAGGAAGCTTATGTCAGATTTAAGAAGATGGCATCAGACAGGGCTTATGAGGAATGTAGGAAAGAACTCAAGTGGGCAACTGCCAAAAGGGGCCATGAAGTGTCATTGGCAAGTCAGATTATACTACCAGATCATAGTATACTACAACATCAGAGAGTGATCAAAGATAAAGAAGGGAATCTATGCTTGAAACATAGAAACATAGAAAATAGGTGCAGGAGTAGGCCATTCGGCCCTTCGAGCCTGCACCGCCATTCAATGTGTTCATGGCTGATCATTCAACTCAGTATCCTGTACCTGCCTTCTCTCCATATCCCCTGATCCCTTTAGCCACAAGGGCCACATCTAACTCCCTCTTAAATATAGCCAATGAATTGGCCTCAACTACCTTCTGTGGCAGAGAATTCCAGAGACTCGCCACTCTCTGTGTGAAAAATGTTTTCCTCATCTCGGTCCTAAAGGAATTCCCCCTTATCCTTAAACTGTGACCCCTTGTTCTGGACTTCCCCAACATCAGGAACAATCTTCCTGCATCTAGCCTGTCCAACCCCTTTAGAATTTTGTAATTTTGTATAAGATCCCCCTTCAATCTTCTAAATTCTAGCGTGGGATGTAGGTGAGGTACTAAATGAGTACTTTGCATCTGTAATCATTGAGGAGCAGTACTTAGAGGACAGCGAGATAAGTGTGGAGAATGTAAATATGCTAGGGAGGTTTGAGATGGTGTTGCTGAGGCTCGACAAGAACATTAAGGTGGATGGCCCCAGGGGCTGATGGGATCTATCCCTGGTTATTGAGGGAGGCAAGAGAGGAGATTGTGGGGGCCTTGTCGAAGATCATTGTTTCTTCTCTAGCCACAGGCAAAGCCCCGGAGGACTAGAGAGTGGTCAATGTTGTTCCTTTGTTTAAAAAAGGTGGTAGAGAGAATCCAGGGAACAATAAGCCGGTGAGCCTCATGTCAGTGGTAGGGAAACTCTTGGAGAGAATTCTTCAAGGTAGGATTCACACCCATTTGGAAGAGAATGGGCTAATTAGGGATAGCCAGCACAAGTTTGTATGCAGAAGGGAATGTCTCACCAACATGAATAATTTTTTTGAGGAGGTAATGAAGAAGATTAATGAAGGTTGGGCAGTGGATGTTGTATTCATGGATTTTCGTATGGCTTTTGATAGTCTGATCCAGAAGATTAAAACGTATGGGGTTCATGGTGACTTGGTCATATGGATTCTGTAGGAGCTTATTCATAGGGTTGTGGTGGAAGGTAGATATTCTGGCTGGAAGTCTGTGACCTGTGGAATTTAGCAGAGATCTGTGCAGATGGGTTGATGAGTACGTTTGCTGATTACACCAACATTTTAGCAATTACACAAGTGAGGAAGGCTGTCAGAAGATACAGCGGAAGATTCTGGCAGATGGAAGTGTGAGGTGTTGCACTTTGGGAAGTTGAATTAAAGGGGAAAGTATTGATGTGCAGAGGGATGTTGGAATCCAAGTTCATAGCTCACTGAGGGTGGCAGCATAAGCAGATAGGGTGGTAAAAAATGCATATGATATGCTTGCCTTTGCTGCTAGGGGCATTGAATATAAAAGTCAGGAGATCATGATGCAGCTCCATAGGACTTTAGTTACACCACATTTGAAGTATTGCATGTAGTTCTGGTTGCCCCATTACAGGAAAGATGTGGAGGCTTAAGAGAGGATGCAGAGGAAATTTACCGGAATACTGCATGGATTGGAGGGTTTTAGTTTCAGCGAGAGGTTAGATAAACTTGGATTGTTTTCTCTGGAACATTGGAGGTTGAGAGAAGTATAAAATCATGAGCTATAGAGAGGATAGACAGTCAGAACTATTTTCCAGGGTGGAAATTTCCAACACCAGAGAATATAGCCATAAGGTTGGAATTAAACATATGCAGGATTCAAGGATTCAGATTAATGAATGGAGGAAGCACATGGTGAAGAGCACAAATAACTATTTATTAAAGCAAACACAAGTTAAACACACAAACTCTATCAACTATCAATAAAGAAACAATACAAAACAACTCTTACGTCCTCTGCGTATTCGAGTCTCCTGTCTGCACTGGCTGGAACCGGCACACACCATGGTCCAAGCTGTTCCTCTATCTCTCTCTCTCTCTCTCTCTCTCTCTCTCTCTCTCTCTCTCTCTTCTCTCTCTCTCTCTCACTCCTCTCTCTCTCTCTCTCTCTCTCTCTCTCTCTCTCTCTCTCTTTGGTGAAGCTCTTTCCTCTCCCCGAAGATAAAGCTCATGCTCTCATGGTAGAAGCACATAGAAACATAGAAACATAGAAATTAGGTGCAGGAGCAGGCCATTCGGCCCTTCGAGCCTGCACCGCCATTCAATATGATCATGGCTGATCATCCAACTCAGTATCCTGTACCTGCCTTCTCTCCATACCCCCTGATCCCTTCAGCCACAAGGGCCACATCCAACTCCCTCTTAAATATGGCCAACGAACTGGCCTCAACTACCTTCTGTGGCAGAGAATTCCACAGATTCACCACTCTCTGTGGTGAAAAACAAAAACGATTTTTCTCATCTCGGTCCTAAAAGACTTCCCCCTTTATCCTTAAACTGTGACCCCTTGTCCTGGGAAGTCGTGCCATCCCAGGAATCAGTCTGGTGAATCTTCTCTGTACTCCCTCTATGGCAAGAATGTCTTTCCTCAGATTAGGAGACCAAAACTGTACGCAATACTCCAGGTGTGGCCTCACCAAGACCCTGTACAACTGCAGTAGAACCTCCCTGCTCTTGTACTCAAATCCTTTTGCTATGAATGCCAACATACCATTCAACATACTTATATAATAATTTTATCACTAAGAACAACAGGTGATTATGTGTCCAGCTAGCTATCCTTCTTGGTACCACAATGGCGTGAGTTATGTGTCCTATCAGACACCAAGCTAGTCTCAGATGTCTCTGGGAAAGGAAAGCTTATCTCAGTGACCTCACAGGTGTCATCATGATCTACTGGTCTCTTAGAATCAGCCCAAACATCTTCTTGTTTTCCTAATTAGTAATTTCCTTGTTAGAAATATGGTGCTGCTAATTTAGTTGACAACTCCAATTTCAGTTCACAATCTGTTTAAGCCTTACATTACAAAGGTGAAAGGGAAAAGATTAATGGAGATGTGAGAGACACATGTATTACACAAATAGTGGAAGGGGCCTGGAACGTACTGCCAAGGGTGGTTGTGGAGGCAGATATGATAGTTGCATTTCAGAGGTGTTTAGACAGGTACTTGGAAGTGCAGGGAATAGTGAGATATGGATCATGTACCTGTTGGCAGACGAGATCAGTTTAAGCTGATCTCATCTGCCAGGCATGTGGCAAACTGAATGTTTGCTACAATCATTATGGGTCGAAGGGCCCGTTTCTGTACTGTTTCTATGTTCCATAAGGACAAGCTATTTTGAAAACTATAAACATCCCACAACATAGAAAACTGATTTTTGTTTAGTTTAGATACGGAGCGAAAACAGGCCGTTCAGCCCACCAAGTCCGCACCGACCAGCGATCCCTACACATTAACACTATCCTACACATACTAGGGACAATTTATACTGAAACCAAGAATACAAACCCTGTATGTCTTTGGAGTGTGGGAGGAAACCGAAGATCTTGGAACAACCCACATGGTCAAGAGGAGAATGTACAACCTCTGTACAGACAGCTCCCATAGTCGGGTTCAAACCTACGTCTCCGGTGCTGCAAGCGCTGTAACCCTACCACTGTGCCACCGTGCATCCCGCTGATAGCCAAAAGATGCCAGGCAGTCTGCTCTCCTAATCAGCAGTCATTTTGATATATGGCAGGGGCAATTTTAATTTACCTGACTTGCAGAACCTGCAGATGAAATGGCTACAGAAATAATGTCAGTGATCTCACTGGCTTAAAATCGTTTTTAAACTGTTCTTTTGAGAAGGCAAGAGTGAAATCACCAGCAGAACCTTTGTTCAATTATGTGGATCAGGCTCCAATGAAGTCAACCTACCCTTCTCTAGGTCAAACTTTCTTCTGTAATTTCAAATCAGTAAAAAAAGACATGAATGACCCATACATACCCATAATCTTTTGCCTTTCATTTGAAAGCTCCAGATTGTTGCATCTATCCTTATATTTTATTGTCTGATTCCTTAATTGTTCTTTTTTGAGCTTTCTTCAACTCAGATGCATTTTTCTATGCTCATTTCTCCAGACAGGGACTAACAAATGATGTTTCCTTGATTGACGTTACTTTCCATTTTTAATGCAACAAACGTCTCATTTGCTTTTTCACATATGCCAGACATTGGTATGATGTCCTGAGGGACCTATATAAGATCCATTTTCTTATCCATTTCACTTATTATTCAAATTATCCCATTAGCCCTGAAATCCATGTCTATTCGTTCTGCACAATGCATTATACATCCCAGTTCCTATATATAAATGCATATAGCTTGATATCTGACCAAAAGCTCAATTTTCATTAAGCCATCTAAAAGATAGTGAATACTCTTCTCAAATGGATGCGAATAACAACTTTATTTTGCCTACTTAAAACTGACTTGAATTCATGCATAATTCAGACTATTTTGAAATAGGTTTATGGTTTGAAAATCTATCTTAAAATACTAATATATCCTTGCAGATTTCAAAAATATTTTGGGAAAAGTTTATTCCTCCAGTATAGAGGAAAATAACTGTGGCGGTAAATTAAAATTTGACAAAATTAAGGCACAGTCATCACCACAGTTGAAGTTTGGCATCTTTTCCCTTGGAAGCTATTGTCCCAATCAGTTAATCTTAAGCCATTTTGAATTAATTATGTTTTATTTCCATAAAAATTTGATTATATCTGTAAAATTAAAACTTTAAAATTACTTTAAAAAAAAATATTTTTTTTTCATGTAGTCCTGGTCCTGATCAGCAATATATACCATATAACAACCATATAACAATTACAGCACGGAACAGGCACCTCTCGGCCCTTCCAGTCAGTGCCGTGCCGAACCATTTGTTTGGCCACCTAGTCCCTACTTCGACCTGCTCCATCACTCACATCCCCTCCATTCCTTCACGTACATATACCTATACACTTTACTTTTAAATGTTAAAATCGATCCCTGCCTCCACCACTTCTGCTGGAAGCTCATTCCACACAGCCACCACCCTCTGAGTAAAGAAGTTCCCCCTCACGTTACCCCTAAACTTCTGTCCCTTAATTCTCATGTCATGCCCTCTTGTTTGAATCTTCCCTACCCTCAATGGGAAAAATGTATATCCACGTCAAAACTCTGGTCTATCCCTTTCATCATTTTAAAGACCTCAATCAAGTCCCCCCCTTAACCTTCTGCGCTCCAAAGAATATATTGCAATATTGCAGGGGTACAGATTATTTAAGTGATGCTAGTGACAATGTATCGCAAAGTGATAGTGATAGAATGATCTGGGGGAGAAAATTGACCGTTGTTCTTCAAAAATATTTTTCTCATATTTTCTTATGAAATAGAAGATGCCCATTTTGGCCCATCAAGCGTTTGCCAGTTCTTAATCGCATTCCCATCAGTCCCCATTCTGCCACTTATTTTCTTGCAAACTATTCTCTCCCATATGCTCATTGACTATACCCTGATTCTCTTGCACCAATTTTACCAGTTAAATAATCTACCATGTAGCACCTTCTTTGAGCCATAGCAGGAAGGTGGAGCAACAAAAAGAACCTATACAGTCCTGCAAACTCCATGCAGACAGCGCCAGTGCCCCAGTTTATGCAGTTTGGTAGCAGCAGGCAGCATCTAATTGCTGCCACCATTCATTTCCTTACTTGTTCTGAAGGTAGTTGAAATTCAAACCATAAGACTTCTCAACCTCTGTCACTTCTTCATCAGTTACTGATTCGGTTTCTTATCAGTAAGTCCCCAAATACGTTCCTATCTATATAATGAGTCAGTTTGCCTAATGCAAAGTTCTATCATTTACATTACATTTTTGAAAAATGTAAGACATTTTGGATCTTTTTAAAGAGGTCAGCTGTTTTCAAGTACAATAACTCAGAACTGATCAAGCCCAAAAGTAATGGTACAAACCATCAATTGTGAATCTTGGTTTAGTTTTTTTATACAATATTTCAACACGTACATATTACATTACCTGATTAAGCAGCACTTTAGCATCACTTTATGGAACATTTTCTAAGATTGTGAGGTTGTAGGAGCGAGAAGCATTCAAACTTCCAGGCAATTGTTCCACAGATATTATGTTCTAAATATTTGGCCAAAATAACCCGAGACATAAATAACTCAATTAATAAATTGTTAATCTGTTTCATATATCCTCCCTGTGCAATATAAGATCACTGTCATGTACTTCATTGTAAGCCTCATGTTGATTAGAATATGTCTTTTCACTGGTAAAGTGACAAAATGTAAAGAATATTTGAAACTGCAATCAGCTTTTAATATTGAAAATAGATACTAGCTCTAATTACAACTGTAAAGAGAAAATATGTTTGTTTCATAGAAAACTCCAAGAGTTGTAATTATGTTTTCCCTAGTTGTATCAAATTAGCACATAAACATATGAATTATTAGCCGAGGCAATCTGGCCTTGTATCTGCTACCTACAGCTCCACTGATAACATGTTCTTGACAACCATCAATGCTCCTGCCTCCCCCACCTCCTATGGAGGTACCTATGGATGTACCAGATACCAAGTGTTTCAACTTTTCTTTGTGTGAAAAGTTTACTCCTTAAACCTCCCCTCCCACAAAGCTATGCACTCTAGTAATTGACATTACCAATATTACCCATCTGGGAAACAGACTCTGACTATCTTAAAAAAGACACAAAGTGCGAATGTAAATCAAAAGGTCAGGCAGCATCTCTGGAGAACATGGATAGGTGAGCCTTCTTCAGATTGGTCGTGGCTGGGGGAGGCGAAGAGAGATGAAAGAGGGGAGGGGTAGGACAAACCCTGTAAGTGATAGGTGGTACAGGTGAAGGAGGTTTTTGATAGGCAAATGAGATGTAAAGGCAAAAGGTGGAAGATAAGGATTGATGAGGTGCAAATTGTGATGCCAGAGCAGGAATATAAGTGGAAGGGGAGGAGAAAGGGGAGAAATGTGTGTCCATATGGGGCACAGGGAAGAGGGGTGTGGAGAAAGTGGGAGAAAGGGAATGGGTTTCATAGGTTAGTAATCTAAAATTGGGGAATTCAATGTTCATAATGTAAGGTTGTAAACCATCTAAGTGGAATACGAGGTGATGTTCCTCCAGTTTGCGTTTGGCCTTACTCTGGCAATGGAAGAGGCCCAGGACAGAGAGATCTGTATGGAAATGGGAAGGGGAGTTGAAAATGGTTAGTAATTGCTGGGCCTATGCTTGGTTTAGCTGATATAAATTGGGCCACATTGGGAGCACTGGATACAGTATATGACAATACAAATGTCCTTTGCCCTTTGTCCTTGTCGTTTTGAAGTTAGAGGAGGTGCATATGCATCTCTGTCTCATTTGGAAGAACTTCTGTGGCCCCTGGATGGATATTGTATTGTGAGCAATTTTGGGCATCATATCTGAGGAAGGATGTGCTGG
This sequence comes from Okamejei kenojei, assembly GCA_035221665.1. Classification (NCBI taxonomy): domain Eukaryota; kingdom Metazoa; phylum Chordata; class Chondrichthyes; order Rajiformes; family Rajidae; genus Okamejei; species Okamejei kenojei. Next base: position 105,248,535 of record CM069131.1, read on the forward strand.
CCCTGGATAGGGTCCAAAGGAGGTTTACAAGAATGATTCAAGGAATTAATGGATTAACACATGATGAGCGTTTGATGGCCTTGGGCTGTACTTGCTGGAGTTTAGAAGAATGAGGGGGGACCTCATTGAAGCGTGCCAAATAGTGAAAGGTTTGTGTAGAGTGGATGTGGAGAGGATGTTTCCACTAGTTGGAGAGTCTGGGACTAGAGATCATAGCCTCAGAATTAAAGGACGTTCCTTTAGGAAGGAGATAAGAAGGAATTTCTTTAGTCAGAGGGTGGAGAATCTGTGGAATTCTTTGCCACAGTAGGCTGTCAGGGTTATGGGGAGAAGGCAGGGGAATAGGGTTAGGAGGGAGAGATCAGCCATGATTGAATGGCGGAGTAGACTTGATAGGCCGAGTGGCCTAATTCTGCTCCTATCACATGACCTTATGACCTTATGATACGAGAGAGTTACATGTGAGAGGAACAGTTACATCTCCTGCAGTTCCAGTGAAAGTACCTGGGGATGGAAGGGGAACACCAGATGCAGTAGGTGAGATTAGAAGAGGAGCACATGCTCGCTAATGTAACTCCTTGTTTAACTCATCTCTTCCCCTCTTCCCACCTAAATACCACCATCAGCAAAATGAGGCCTTGGGTAACAGGTGGACAGAGGAGAGGTGGGGGGGGGGGGGGGGAATTGCTCGTCAGAGTAGTGAGAGAGGATCTCAGAATTCCCATCCGAGATAGGGGAATTTCTTCAAAGTAGGCATATCTTGAGGATATTTCACAGTGGAGCTGTCAACATTTAGAAACAAGTAGTTGCAGATGTTGGTCAACACACGAAAGGACAAAAAATCCTGGAATAACTTAGTGGATCAGGCAGCATCTCTGGAGAACATGGATACATGTCGTTTTGGGTCGAGACTCTTCTTCAGACTGTTTGTATTGTTTCTCCATTTCTCTGACTATGTATCTATGCCTCTCATAATTTTATATACAGTAAATCATCTCAAAAACGGGCTTTTTTATAGCAGATTTTGGTTAAAGCAGACTGAGGCTCCCTGTGGTTGATGCCCCCCCCCCCCACTTCCACCAGTTACCCAATGAGCTGGCACCCAGTGGCATGTGAGTGTAGAGTGTGAGCAGCATGAAGGCAACATGAGTACCAGACCCGTCCCTGATTCACCCCTTCTGGGGAGGGGCACTGTGGCTGCTCGGCCTGTGAATTCCCACATATTTAACCCCCAATACTGTGTTGCATCCCTCCCCCACTCAATTATAGTGGACAATTGGCAATAACGGACACAATCCCCACCCCACCCACTCTGTTATAACCAGGGATTACTGTACTTTTACCGGGTCAAATATTAGTTCCAGATGCTCCAGAATTTATTTATCTGCTCCTTATAACTAATACACTTAAATCTAAGCAACATCCTGATGAATTTCTTCTGCACCCTTTCCAAAGTATCCACATTCTTCATATAGTAAAACACAAAGTGCTGGTGTAACTCAGCGTGTCCAGTAACGTCTGTGGAAGGAATGGATAGGCAACATTTCAGGTTGTAACCTTATAGGGTGGCATCCAGAACTGTACACAATCTCCAAATGAGGCTGAACCAAAGCTTTATACAAAAAAGATACAAGTCACTTTTATTTATATAGCACATTTAAAAAACAACTCTCGTTGGCCAAAGTGCTTTACATTGGTATAAGAATAGTACAAACAAAATTTTCTTAGATCTTGTGGTTCATAGATTAAAATACAAACATCACTACATTGTATATAGCCCTCGTCAAAGAGGACGTCCAAGAATGGTTGGAAGTAGAGATGAGTTTTTAGTCTTGAGACTTAAAGCATTCGTGGCGGGGGCAGTTTCTGATGGGAAGAGGGATGCTGTTGCACAGTCTAGGAGCTGCAACCGCAAAGGTGCGGTCTCCCCTGAGGCTTTTGCCTAGTCCGCGGGGATGTTCCAGCAACCCCAAGTCGGCCGATCTGAGGGGACTGGATGGTGGTGGTTGGTGGGTGAGCAGACCTTTTAATGTAGGTGGGGGCAAGCCCATTTGAGGGCTTTGTAGACATAAGGTGGATCTTGAAATTTATTTCGGAACCGCACAGGGAGCGAGTGGAGAGAGGCCAGGATCGGGGTGATTTGGTCATTTTTCTGGTGCCTGTCAGGAGTCTCGCTTGTCAGCGTTTTGGACCAGTGCTGGTTATATATCATAGATAGACACAAAGTTCTGAAGTAACTCAAATGATTACCGCTTCTAAAGGGATCCTGCCGATTCAAGCATTTTTTTCCTATTGCCTTTGTCCCTCCGAAAATGCATCACAAAAACTGTATCTGGGTTATTTAAACTCCATCTGACCATATTATGCCCAAATTTGCAACAGATTCCTTATTCTGCTGTATCCTTGACTAGGCCTTCATTCATATTACAATTCCACCAATGTCCATGTCTTCTGTGGATTTACTATTTAGTTAGGCTGTGAGTGTGCTTTGGCATTTAATTTTCATGGTTGATCTGATTGAATCTCAATCTATTTTAATTCACGTCTTTCTGCCCCTTGCTTATCAGGAGTCTAGGTACTTCCACCTGTAAAATCTATCATAGAAACATAGACAATAGGTGCAGGAGGAGGCCATTCGGCCCTTTGAGCCAGCACCGTCATTCATTGCGATCATGGTGTTCAGCCCCATCAATATACCTCGTTGCCTTGCCCTCTCCCCTTATCCCTTGATTCAACTAGCCCCCAGAGCTCTATCTAACTCTCTTAAATCCATCCAGTGATTTGGCCTCCACTGCCCTCTGTGGCAGGGAATTCCACAAATTCACAACACTCTGGGTAAAAAACGTTTTTTCTCACCTCAGTCTTAAATGGCCTCCCCTTTATCAAAACATCAATTCCACCACTTTGAGAAAGAGGTTTCAAGACCATGACCCTTAGACATTACTTTCACTTCATCTCCAACTCAACAAGTAACCCCCTATTTTGAAACAGTGGCCCGTTCCAGATTTTCCATCAAGAGGAGAAAGCTTCTACTTATCCACCCTGTTAAGATCGCTCATGATTTTATGTTTCAATTAAGTCACCGATCATTCATCCAAATTCCAGCAGAAGCAGGTCTGGGGCTGGCCTTACCCTATTGTATAAAAAACAATCCACCATTTCCAGGTATTGCGCTTTAGCATGCTCTATCTGGACTGATTCAATTATAGCCACATCCTTCATTAAGTAAGGAAACAATTACGTACACTAGTAGTCCAGATGAGAATATGATATTAATACATTATATATGTAACTTGAAGCCTAATCTGTTTACTTGTTTTCAATTCTCCTATGCAAAATAAATGATAATGTCGGACTGGTTTATATAATTACTGGCTGTACCTGTACACTGGCCTTCTGCCAATCTTGCACTAGGATAATACCAGAATAACTAGACCTCTCTTGATCACATGGAGCTACAAACTCCCATCTGTTACATAATTTTATTTAGTGTTCTTGTCAAAGTACGTAATTCCTAATTGCCATATTCTTCTCTATTTGGCAGATCATTGCTTACTCACAACCTATCCACAATCCCTTTGGAGAAAACATTTCCTGTTTGTGCCTGGGATCATTCATCAGAATTAGCAGTTCTGACAAAGCAACATGTGCTGTTTACCATCCACAGGTGCTGCCTGGCCGGTTGAGAGTCTGTAGCATTTTCAGTTTATGTTTCATATTTCCAGCATCTGCAATTTCTTGATTTTCATACATTTCTATCTAACTTTGTCTCATAAGCAAATTTAGAAACCATACCTTCAGTGCCCTCACCCTACATTAAGGCTCCACCACCAATCCCCATGGTACATTACTTAGTTTTTACTTCCCCAATAATCTGTGTTATTAGGTGTAGTGAAATGGTATAATTCCAGAAGGGTGCAAAAACCTTATGCAAACAACGACAAAAGTGCTTGACAAACACCAAATGCATAGGAAGGAGCTACAATTGTTGTTTTTAAACCGAAGATAAAAGACACAAAAAAGCATGGAAGAATTCAGCGGTCAGACAGCATATTGGAGAAAAGGAAAAGGTGATGTCTCGGATCAAGACCCTTCTTCTTCAAACCAAATGCTTTACCTTGCTTGGTCTGGATTTCATAGTTAGCAGTGAATTCAAGGCACCAAACATAGTCAATACATTAACACATTATCAAACATTTCTTGTAGCCACCATGCACGACTTACAGCTTGCAGAAGCCACATTCAATACCACAAGACTGTTTTGTGCTCTTTGCCTCAATAAACCATTGAGAGTTGACTTCAACCTGCATTTTTCCATCCTCCTTCCCTGCGGTGGAATCTTGGCCCTGGAAAGCAGCTCTTGGTTGTTGAGATCCTGGCCAGAAATGTTTTTTGTAAATAGTGTAAATATATACTCGGTCGGATGGCAGGAGCAGTGGGCCCTGCGGTCTGTAGAGGGAAGCTGCGGGGCTGGCCCCTGCTCATCCCCCGAGGACTGGAGAACCAGAGAGGTGGATGGTGGGAGCCGGCGATGGCAAATGCAATAGTAGGGTCTGGTAAGAGAGTGATTGAAAACAGAAGTAAGGGGATCATGCTTCAGTTATATGGTATTAATCAGATCTCATCTGGACTACTGTGTACGGTTATGGTTTCCTTATTTAAGGAAAGGTGTGGTTGTATCAGAAACAGTCCAGAGAGAGCTTATACCTGGAATGGGTGGATTGTTTTATATAATAGAGTTGGGCAGCCCCGTTGGAATTTGCAAGAATGAGAGGTGACTTAATTGAAACATAATATCCCGAGCGATCTTGACAGGGTGGATAAGGAGAGGCTTGCCCTCAAGGCCAGCAGCGGGAGGCTCCCCCGTGACACAAGGGCTAAAGATGGCTTTGCGAGGATAGGGACGAAGCTTTGCTGGTCAATCCAGCCAGAGGCAACTGCAACAGCCCGGGTTTGCCTGGATTGGGCGCTGCTCCAGAATACCGAGCATGTGGACTCGACTGAAAATGGCGGCAAAACCTGGTGACTCATGCAAGCAGACTCAGTGGACTATTTCTATGCGCGTTGTACTTATTGGGGATTGTGTTTAGGTATGACAATACTTTACTGAACTGTGTGCAAAAATAAATCACTGTACATCTGTATGTAAGAAAATAAAGAACCATGACTTTATTGTTTGCAAAAAAAAATATTTAATTGTTCATCTGTACATGTGATGATAAAGAATCATTGAACCCATTATCAGCCTTCTGAACCTTCCATAAGCTGGGGTATTGTCCTACTCCCCACTATCCCATCAGACTATCTCTCTATG